>CM053598.1:116428146-116489743 GCA_028646575.1 Pseudocheirus occidentalis | reverse complement strand
AAGATATACAGGCACTGGGGTAGGGAGACCCATCCTGCCCTACAAGAAAGTTAGAGGGGCGATGGAGGAGGACATAGGAGAGAGCAGATTGGGGGAGGGGCTTTACAGTGAGATCACTGTTTTGGGGTTGTGGGTAGGGGAAAGATGGGAAAAATTTTGTAACTCAAAATTTTGTGGAAATGAATAATGTAAACAAGAAAATAAATAAAATATTTTTTTAAAAAAAGAAATGATATGCTCAAATTTAAAAGTCTAATTTGCATGCTCAAAATTTTCCTTTTGTTTCTTTTTTTAACAGAAAAAAGTTCTACCAACCTCTCTCTGGTTTGATTTTGGCCGAAGTATTTTGCCTTAATGAAATCTGTGTGGTTTTTTCAGTTGCATCTGCTGAACTTTGGGGAATAGCTTTGATAAAAAAATCTGCCACTGTCATCAGAAATTCCACACTGGCACATACAAACAGCTTGTCAAGAACAGCATCTATCTGACTTCCATTTTTGTCTTGCTTGTAATTTATATCAATCATTGAACTTCTATCTTGACCATTCTTCTTGTCAATCATTCTGAAAAAGTATTATGATTAAATATTTTAGCATATTTTTAAATGACTAGTTTTCCACCTTTCATTCAACTTGTCAAAATTCAGTTCAGATCAGGGTGAAATAGAAGCTAGTTAAGTAATCAGCCAATATATAACCCGTCAATCAATACAGTGTGGTCTACTTTAATGAATTTACTTTATGGAATCAAACTTTCCTTAAGGTTTTGATTTTGTCACCTTCCTTCACAACCTGAAAAACCAATCAACTTAATTTAGCTCAATTCAACAAATATTTACTAAATGTTTGTTATGAACAACTGGAACAGTGGTAGGCATTACACATTTTGACTAGATTAAAAAGAATGTGTCACTAATAAGAGCTCATTAGATAGGGTTGCTGGCAAATGTAAATGGCATACCACTTGCAGACGCAAAAGATAATGTTAAAAACTGCTTTTTTTCCTTTTAAAATTATTTATCATAAATAATTCAGTTTAGTCATTTTTCAGTCAGTTCTGATTCTTCATGACCCCATTTGGGGTTTTCTTGGCAAAGATATTGATTTCCGTCTCCAACTCACATCATTTATGAGGAAACTAAGTGAAACAGAATAAAGTGACTTCCCCAAAGTCACACAGTTAGAAAGTCTCTGAGGCCAGATTTGAACTCAGGAAGATGAGTATTCCTGACTCCAGGTCAGGCATTCTATCCATTTCACCACCTAACTGTTCATTATAAACAATAATAAACATCAATATAACTAATTAAATTTACTTTTAAAAAATAAGTTTTTATTGATATCTTTTGTTTACATACTTTCTATATTTCTGTTTGTGTCCTTTCCTGTTCCCTTTCAAAGAGAGCCATTTCTTATAATACAAAATTTTAAAAAAGAGAAGAAGAAAAACAGTTCAACAAAACTAATCAACAGGTCAAAAAAGTCTAATATTATATGCATTAACTGTCCCCCACTCTGGAAAGAAGTGGGGGAAGGTTAAAAGCCGATTCAAAAAGATTGGTTAAATCCAAAGTTATACATATAAAGAGAATGTGTTCAGTGAATTTCAAAATGAAACTATTTATAACCCTTTTTCCCCAAATAAACAAAAGTAGGTAGTTCTTAGTTATGAAGTGGGCTAATGCTTAAGAATGGCATTAAAATAAAAGGTTCTTTTAAGTTTGCTTGAAATTCTCGTTGTTGCTGTAGATTAATGAAAGAAGTTTCAATGATATACAATTCCAATTTGTGGAGACCATAAAGGATGTTTATTTAAAAACAAAAAAAGAGTTAAGCAACGGAAGTACAATCCCTACAATTTTAAGGAAGGTGGAATGTGTTTATTGTAAACAATTCAAAGAAACAGTTTATGAAAAGAAGCATCCAATTTTAAAGCCAGGAAGGTCTATGTTCAATTTCAACCTCTGACACATATACTACCTGTGTGATCCCATCAAGTCACTTAACCACTGAGTGACTGAGGAAATTCTCTGACAACATAAAGTGTAGGGAAATTGCCAAACCGCATCGTTAGAAAAAGCTTCCTCACCCAGGAACTTCCTAGACCAATGAAATTGTTATTCTAATCCTTAATCCTAGTTTACCAAAGCATCTCCTTCTCCCAAATAATTATTTCAATATTATCTTTACTTCTATTCTGAAGGTTTTAATGTATTTTATCACTGAAGTTTTCTTTAAAATAAAATTACCCATTTTGCCAGTTCAAATATTTTTTGGAGGGAGGGGGGAAGCCAAGGCAATTGGGGTTAAGTGACCTGCCCAAGGTCACACAACTAGTAAGTGTCAAGTGTCTGAGGCTGGTTTTGAACTTGTATGCCTGACTCCAGAGCCAGTGTTCTATTCACTGTGCCACCTAAGTGAACCTGTCAGTTCAAATTTTAAAGTCACACATATCAGGATTACTATATCATATCTGCCATGGAAAGCATGACTATATGATGTTCCACCAAACTTTTGTAAATCAAGTATGTTTTTCAATCTCAAATATGCATTTCATCCAAAACACAGCATTAACAAACCTTGATGTAGCTTTCTCTACACCTTCTCTGAGATCATCAAGTGTACAAGTCTGAAGTTTAAGGCAGATATTCGATGAACCATCCTTAAACATCTTTCCTGCTGAAGTCATAAGATGTAGCCTGAGTTCACCAAGACGTAAATGGTCACTATGAAATGAAAGTGTGGAACCCTATGGCACATTTTTGAAGAAAGATAATAAAACTGAGTGGTAATTAAATAATATCACAGAATCACAGAACTCTATGGGGACACTTAATTGGCTTGACAACCCTTGACACAATATCAAACAAGTGTATGATGGATCTTTGCCAGAAGTCACACCTCCTGAAGCACAGTTTTCCCTTTTGGTCAACATGTGATTTCTAAAGTCGGTGTTTTTGCTCGTACTATTCCATATGCCAAGACATTCTTCCTCTCACATCTCTCTTTTCTCCATCCATTAAATTCCTGTCCAACCTTCAATTGCCAACTTAAATTTCTCTCTTTCCTGTGGGCCTACTGAAACTCCCTGGTTCATAATGACGCTGCCTACCATGGGCCTTCACATACCATTGTGTTGACAATACTCTTACCCTTCAGTATTAATACTTGTACATTTATGTGTGAAACTGTCAACAGATTTTCATTTACTTCATTAAATATTTCTATATTATATGTCAAAAATATTCTTTTAACTTTTGAATTTTAAAATTTTGAGTTTCAAATTGTCTCCCTCCCTTCCTTCCCTTCTCACTGAGAAGGCAGGAAATTTCATTATAGATTACACATGTGCTGTGCTGCAAAAGAAAACACAAACCAAAAGAAAAAGTTTTAAAAAGAATTCTTCAATCTACTTTAAGGTTCCATCAGTTCTTCTGGAAATGGAAAGCATTTTTCATTATAAGTCCTTGAGAATTGTCTTAGATCATTGCATTGATCAGAATAGCTAAGTCATTCATATTTGATAGTCTAACAATATTGTCATTACTGTATACGATGCTCTCCTAATTCTGCTCACTTGATTTTGCACAAATTTTCTCAAGTTTTTCTGGAAACATCTTGTTCATAATTTCTCACAGCATTACATGAGAATGTAATGTTCCATTACAATCATATACCATGACTTTTTCGGCCATTTCCCAAGTGATGGGCATCCCCCTCAAATTCCAATTTTTTGCAAATACAAAAAGAGGTACAATTAATATTTTTGCACAAATAGGACCTTTTCTTTGGGATACAGGCCTAGTATTGACATTGCTGAGTCAAAGGGTTTGTATGGTTTTATAGCCCTTAGATCATAGTTCCAAATTGCTCTCCAAAAAGATTGGATCAGTTAACAAATCTGTAACGAGTAAGTGCATGAGTGTCCCAATTTTTTAACATCCTTCCCCATGAGTCATTTTTATTTTCCTCTCATATTAGCTAATCTCATAAGCAGTATCTCAGAGTTGTTTTAATTTGCATCTCTAATCAATAGTGATCTAGAGCATTTTTATATGACTACAGATTGACTTTGATTTCTTCTTTTGAAAACTATTTATAGCCTTTGACCATTAATCAATCAGGCAATGTAAAATTTGACTCAGTTTTCTACGTATTTGAAAAATTAGGCCTTTGTTAAAAAAAACCTGTTATAAAACATAGTGGTTTGTTTTTCTTTTAAGTATTCACAATGCTATTCATTCATTTATTTAACAAATATGGGAGTGCTTTTTTTATATAAAGCACAATTATTCCAACATTTTTGACATTATTCTTTGGTTTTACAATGTTAGAATCTGTTTAAGAGTATACATGTATTCTGCTTTGTTCAACTGCATTTCCTACTGTGAAAATTCACTCCAGTATACCTGATTTACATCATTGTTGTAGAGGACAAGTGAAAGAGATTCAAAGTGAAAATCAAATTGGAGAGTGACATTTTGATTGTCAGAAGGCTTCAAGTCCGTTGTATCTTGTTCAGGAGTATGCAATACTGAACCTGAAAAAAATTTTAAACAGAATTTTTAAATTTATAAACACAGGAAAAATTAGGGACTTGACTTTTCATTACTATAGTATTTTCCACAGTTCTGTATATTAAGAGACTTGATGGAAAACAGGATCTTTTCCAGATTAACCTAGTATTCATCAAAGTGGAATTGACAAAATTTGTCTCTTGCTATAAAGGGCACATATACAACTTCTGCTGACCTTGACCAATTCTTTTAATATCTTTGTAAAAGCAGTTTCTCCATTTGTAAGATGGCAATTACAATGGCTGCTTCACCTACTTTTATTTGAAAGTAGGAGGGGAATTATTTTGAAAGAATTGTTAGTATGCATTTTGTGTGTATATACATATATATATGTATATGAAGAGAGAGAGAGAAAGAGAGAGAGAGAAAGAGAGAGAGAAAGAGAGAGAGAATTTTAAGACTTTAAGAAATTATTTAGTTTATACTCTTACCTTAGGTGGAACCATATATGTCTCTGTGTATATAAATGTATGTGGAAGTATATGTGTGTATGTGTGTGTGTTTGTGTGTGTGTATGTATGTGTGTATACATACATACATACACACACACACACACATACACACCAAGTATTCTTATTTTTTTTTGCTTTTTTTTGGAGGGGGGAAGGCAGGACAATTGGAGCTAGTAAGTGTTAAGTATCTAAGGTCACATTTGAACTCAGGTCCTCCTGACTCCAGGGCCAGTGCCACCGAGACACCTAGTCACTCAGTTACCAAGTATTCTTGATCCTACCAATAAAACATTTTTTATATTTATTTTTCCCACCACTTCCACCAGTACCCCTCTAATACATTATTCATTGCCATCTGCCTAGATTATTGCAATAGCCTCATTATCTTTCCATTCTTCTTCCAAACTTCCCAATATCTGTCAAAAGCACTACCATTCTTTCTGTCCTCCAAGTCTGTAATACTAGCATTTTCCTTAATTCCTTACTCTCCTTCACACCATACATACAATGAACTATCAAATCTTGTTGTTCCTACTTCCTCAACATATCTCATATTTGAACTTTTCTCTCTACTCACATATCTACCATCTTAGTTCAAGCCCTCATCACCTCTGTCCTGGATTACTGTAATAATCTAACCAGTCTCCCAGCCTCAAACTTCTCCCCAAGCCAGGCCATCCTACAAACTACTGGCAAAGTGATTTTCTGCAAGTATAAATAGGACCATGGCTCTCACCTATTTCCTAAACCCCATGTGGTTTCAACCTATCTTCCTAGCCTCCTTTTACATTACTGTATCTCATTCCCCTTCCTAAACTCTGTAATCCAGCCAAACTGGCCTTCTCTTTATTTAGCAATACAGACCAAATTCAATTCAGAAACTGAGACCAAAACAACATAATAATCTGCAGTACTGAGGGATTAAATATAAAGAAGACTGAACTATAACACAACAGAACAAATCATCAAACAACATCATGGAACAGCTGTCCCTGAAGATCTTTCAAATTTATTTAACTGTTGTGCCATGAGCTATACAAGACACTGGGAAAACAGAAACAAAGAATGAATACCTACTCAAGGAGCTTACAAAATTACTGGGGAAGAACCGTATCTATAACTTTAATAGTATAAAACTTCTCTAAGACCTTTAAAAACTGGTGTAAGTTTATCTAAAAGAAATATAAGCAGAAAAAAGTACAAGTAAACACAAAATAGTCTGAAAAAGCAAGCACTAGAAATTGGGGAAGAGGAGGACAAAAAGGCATAATGAAGAAAGTGGCACCGGAACCGCAGCATGGAAGAAGAGAGGAATTCTGAGGCAACAGTGAGGAGAGTGCATCTGAAGCATGGGGGAAGGTCACTGAAAAAGCACAAAGATAGGAGAAAGAATGTCATGCATGAACATGAATGAAAATAAAATGAGTTCTATTCCGGAGGTGTTGAATTTAAGATATCTGCAAGACTTCTAATTTGAAATGATCAACAGACAATGAGTGATATGGGCTGTAACTAAGGGAGAGAGACTAGGGCTGGACAAAGATTTGTGAGGCATCTGCCTGATGAAGTTACTAAAAAAGATTATAAAGAAGAGAGTCTAGTTAGAAGATGGGCTATGGAAGGAGGAGGCAAGAAGATGTGTTAAGAGCATAAATAGTATCACAAATTAAGAATTGGAAGGGGATAAGATTCTGGGAAGATGATTAAGTAGGTCACAAAATTTTAAGCTCACAAAATTTCCCTCCACAAAAGAGAAAATAGCAACTGCAGGTGAACATAGAGAGGTAAAAATCAATAAGAGTAGGGAAAGAACAGGCATCCTCCTGGGACAATCAAAGAAGATCTGAAGAATAAACCCAGGATGAGGTTTCATCTCTATAAAGAGTAAACACCTCCAGATGAGGACCCCCTTAAACAACAAGTGACAAGCCCTGGGGTTAGCTGGGTTGGAAGGCAGTTACCCCAGGACAGTGAGGGAAGTTGGGCATCTGAGCAGGGGAAGATCTAGGGAACCTGTGCTAACAAGGAATATCAGACTCAGCTGTGCTGCAAAGACAAAAGAAGAAACCAGTACACACCCAGTGAGTGCAGAAGCAGAGAGGCAGGGTGCTGCTGCTGTAGGTACTTACAGGAGGCTGGAGGTCTTGGTTTGAGTTCAAGGTCAGAAGGGAGAACAGAAGGAGAATCTGAGGTCAGAGGCACCATCCCCCATACCCCAGGACTAGAGGTGATAACAAGAAATAAGCTATTACCAAAAAAAAAAAAAATGCGCAGGCAAAGGAGAAAGAATACAAGCAAAGAGAAAACTACTATGAGAATAAAGAAGACCAGGGTTCATCTTCAGAGGAGGATACTGAAGCAAAGAAACCTTCTTCTACCCAAAAGTAATGTCAAATAGTCACCTACTCAAGAAGAATTCATTTAAGAATTTTAAAAAGACTTTAAAAATCAAATGAGACAGTTTGAGGAAAAACTAAAAAGAAAAGAAAAATTCAAGAAAAACAAGAAGATTATGAAAAAAAGTCAACCAGTTAGAAAAGGGAATCTACAATCTTAAGGAAGAAAATGATTCCTTAAAAATCAAAATTGGGCAAGGGGAAGTCAGTGAAGTTATAAGAGATCAAGAAAAAAATATATATATATATAAAGAATGGTAAAAATAGAAGAGAATAGAAAGCATCTCATAAGAAAAACAACTGATCTGGAGAACAAACCAATTAGAGAAAACATAAGAACAATCAGATTACCTGAAAGCTATGATCAAATAAATAAATCTTGATATAATAATATAAGAAATAATTAAAGAAAATTAAAGAAATTAAATAATATAAGAAATAATTAAAGAAAATTAAAGAAAATAATATAAGAAAAAATTAAAGAAAATTAAAGAAAATAATTTAAAAAATTAATTAAAGAACATAATTAAAGAAAATATAAGAAATAATTAAAGAAAATTAAATAAAAAAAAGAAAATAATTAAAGAAAATTAAAGAAATAATTAAGGAAAATTAAAGAAGAATTAGAAAAAGAGGGGAAATGAATAATAGAAAAAAAATCCACTGATTACCATCTGAAAGAGATCCTATGAGGAAAGCTCACAGGAATATTATAGTCAAATTCTGAAACCCCCAGCTGAAGGCCGAAACGGTCAACAAGAAAAAAAAACAATTTACATTCAGCAGTACCACAATTAGAATCACACAAAATCTAGCAGTGGAGACACTAATAGACACTAAAGGTCTTGGAACATTACATAATAAAGAACAAAAGAACTGAGCTTCCAGTCCAAAATATCACACCCAGCAAAGCTAAGCATAGTTCTAAATGGGGGTGGGGGGGTGTAAGAATCATTCAATGAATTGCAATGAATTGTCAGATTTTCAGGACCTTGTTTAAAAAAACACCCTGAACTTAATAGAATATTTGGCATACAAAGCCAAGAAAAATATAAGGTACATACCAATGACCAAATTACTAGCAACTCAATAAGGACACACTGTTTACCTTTTATGCATGTAAAATGTAAAACCTATGTCTAAGATTGTTATTAGTAATTAGATAGTTTATAAGAAAGATTGCGGTGGACCTGAGTATATGACTTCAAAAAGTAAAACCATTCAAGAACAATTAAAAGAGTAATTAGTTTATACAAATGAGGTGCAAGATGAAGAACCAATACAGAGGAATTAGATGGAGGAGGAGGACTGTTAGTTCTGGAAACCTACTTTCATTGGAAATGGGTTCAAAAGGGAAAAATACATATACATCTAGAAGAGTATAAAAGCCTTCTAAATTTAGAGAGAAATAAAACTCAAAGGGGATAGGGAGTAGAGAGGATAAAGGAGAGATCTTTAGAGGGGAGAGTGAGGGAAAATGTCAAAGGGATGTACAAAAGAGGATTCTGATTCATGGGAAAGGAAAGATAAGGGAGGGGTCATTGTAGGAGGGTAGGTTAAGTAATAGTGGAGCAAGGCAGGGGGTAGAAGAAAAGCAGTATGCTAAAGGGTTACATAAAAGGGTGTTTAGATTTATGGGAATGGGAAGATAAGGAAGGAATTACTGGGGGAGGGGTAGGTTAAGTAATAGGAGGGCAAAGTAGTGGGCATAAGTAAAGTAGAGAAGCTAGGAGAGAGAGGAAAAAAGAGATATACACCAACATAAAAATAAAGATTATGAGTAGAATCTGTTAGGGAATGCATGCGTGTGTTATGTATGTGTGTATGTATGTATTATGTGTATATATCAATACCTACATATAAATATATCCACTCTTAATTGTAGCCTGGGGTAGGAGAAGAGAAGAAGGGGAAAAAAGAACAAAGTAAAAAGTGTACAGCAGAGAACAAAATAAAAACTAACAAGGAAACACAGAAAAGATGAACAGCTTTGAACATAATACAGAGTATTTAATATATAGGTTTTCTCGAAATAGAAAGTTATTGCTATATATTCTGAATACTTTCCTACATTCTGCTGGGCATATGACATGTTTTTTTTCCTCTTCTTATTTTCTATTTAACATTTAAGTTTATAATTTTTTTTTAAGAGCTAGACGGTATCTAAGAGGCCACCCAGTGCAACCCCCTAACTTAACAGACAGGAAAGCAAAGGTCACAGAAATTAAGTGACTTGTCCTAGGACACAAAGTTATTATATGTTAAAGGAATGCTCTGAAGCCAGATCTTCCTGATTCCAAGGTCAACACCCTATCTATAATATCATCTTGCAAGTAATTCTTGAACCATAAAGAAAGAGTTTAACTATATTCTATATAATCTGTTTAAAAAAATATGAATATAATACATATTAGAAAGATTTCCATCAAACTTGATTAGTAAGAAAGTGTTGCAAGATCAACATAATAAGCACTAATTATCTGGGAAAAAAGCTTTATTTTTCCCAACAACACTAGATAAACGAAATGTCACTTTCTTATATCATATTCTCTTGGTCAGTTCAACATATGTGACCAAGATCTTTCTTCTTGTATTTGTACAATTTTTTTCTCTTTGTAACTAAGCACGTTGCCCCTAAAATAAATCAGAAACTACAGAAACAATGCTATCAAATTTTTTAAAAACTTAATTTAAAAAACTTTATTACATTAACTTTAGCAAAAATCTTTACTTTTTACCTCTCACATAATCAGAACCGTCCTGAGACTTCCCCAGTTTCACTCTTGGACCCTCTTGAAGAACCGGTTGTATAGAACCTGGCTGTAAAGATCCCTCTCCAAGATTTTCAACTAAAATTTTCATTAGGATGGTTAAATCTTCTTCACTGAGGGCAATCTAAAAATCACCAACAACTTATGTGTAAAAGATAATTATAATCACAAAATTATAAAATAATAAATATTTTGTCCACAAAGTTACTAAATCATCAGCTGTTCATATATGAAAAAGAGAATAAAGGATCAGCAATAATCAAAGAAGCATTAAAATTATGTTTTCAAGACAATCTAGCAGTATTCAAAGAAGACTTTTTTGTTTTTTTAATCACATATCTAAATATATTGCAATAAGGGAAAATGGGGAAGTATGGAAAAATAACATGCTAACATATACAGTTAACTAATTAAGGTGTTTTCAGACATCACCACTTTGAAGGTATGTCACCATGAGAGTTACAAAATAATGAACACAAAACTATGTGTGCTGATTTCCATATTACTTTTTTCCCATACTTGCCTGCATTGGTTTCAGGTTTCCTTTTATTTTCATCCCTGGAATCTGTGTATACCATTCTGCTGCTAAGTTTCGTTGGATAGACCAACACATATTTACTGGTTGTAAAATTTCAATGTCAGGTATTGGAGATCCAGCCTGCAAAATAGTTCTGATAAAAGAACAAAATTTTTAGAAGTATGGAGATAACTATATGAAATTGATAATAGTGGATGACAATGTTACTATTATTTGTTCATGAACAGAAATTAATATTTGTATTCTTATAGACTACAGTACTTACCATCACATGGAAAGAGTTTCTGTAAAGTTTTTTTGACTCTACAAGTCAACTAGTCTTATTTTTCAACAGACAACTATGTTAAGATTAATTTAGGTTCCTCAACAACAAATATCCTATGACATGGGTACTAGATTTTTTTATCATCAATGTATAAGTATATGACTTGAAAAAGCTAATAGTAAAAGGAAGCAATGTCATGGGAAAGATGTTATCAGCGTAGAAAAACACTGAAACTGAAGGACAGAGAAAGCTAATCTACAATCTATTCTATGAACAGTATACCAGAAATGTCAAACCAGAAGGAAAAGTATATAAAATCTTAAAGACCTATCATGCACAATAACTAATGCTACAGGACCTGTCCTGCTAGCTATGATACAGCAGTAACAACTGGAAGCACATTTTTATTTTAACCTAGCTTCCTCCTTAACCTAGTTAACTCCCCCAAACAAGTGTTCATAATTCCATTCCACAGGGCTAACAAACAATTTAATCTGTTTTCAACAATTCTTTGGCCATTCTGGAATATATTCTCAATTTTAAAGTACTGGAAACAAAATATTAAGACTCTTTTAAGGGACCCATATAAATGCATTTTTGGTTAATATACTATCATTAAAAGCTATCTAAAACAGCAAAATTAAACTAAGATCAGTTTTCCTTAAGAAAAAGGACTGGGGCAGAGTCAGGAGGACCTGAGTTCAAATTTTATCTCAAGACACTTAACACTAGCCATGTGACACTGGGCAAGTCACCTAACCCCAACTGCCCTGCCTTTCCTCCCTTTCCCCCCAAAAATGCCTACAAGGGGCGGCTAGGTGGTGCAGTGAATAAGCACTGGCTTTGGAGTCAGAAGGATCTGAGTTCAAATCTATCCTCAGACACTTAACAGTTACTAGCTGTGTGACCTTGGGCAAGTCATTTAACCTCAATTGCCCTGCCTTCCACACTCCAAAAAGAAAAAAAAAAAATAAAAAGGACTAAAACTGTTGAGACCAATTCTGTGGAGAGTTCAGTGAAAAATAAGCAAGTATCTTCTGAGCAGAGAACTCATTAATTTTGGTTAGTCACTGTGGGAGAACTATATTTGGGATCAAAGGAAAAATGTTCACATTCTGGTTTTTCATTTGCTTGGTAAGCAAGTCATCTAACCTAAGTCTCAGTGTCCTCATCTATACAATGAGAAAGTTTAACTACATGACCTCTAAGGTCCTTTCCAGTTCTAAATCTACAACCCTATGACTAAATAACATTGTAGGCACAATCACTGAACCAAGCTTCTCTAAAACATTTGCATAATTATGGGGACAGATGCTGACTGAAAGTTGTCTTCTAACTGACCTAGTATAATGGGCACAACTTTTTTTTCCATTATTTTTAGTGATTTTTAATAAAGCTGTTACTTTAATAGGTGAGTTTCATACACTGGAAAAACCTGGTTGCAAATTCTAGAAACTCTTCTGAATTACTGTAGCTTTTTTCACCTTTTATGTTCTTTCACATTCTATTTTATCCTATATTTATTTGTAATTATGACCTATTCCTTGCTACAGTGTAGAAGAGAAGTGACCCTAGGTTCTCCAAGGCTATGCCAGTAGAGCCTACACAAAGGTAGAAAGTGACTAAGAATTCCTTGGTAGACTATTTATCAGTGGCCATAATATAATGAATTTTTTAGCCATAGCAGCTCTTAAAGGTTAAGTCACAGAGAGGTTCTGATAGCTCTCAGGGGAAGGAGTATCCAATCAAGACCTTGAAGTATTGATGCCTAATTCCTTTTACCATACTGCAAATTCTATGAGTAAAAGAATTATATCTTATGTGTCTTTGTACCTCCTACAACACATATCAATATACTACATATTAAATGTTTGGAGAATGCAATTAATTTGACAAAATACAATGACCAGGAATTTATTAAAGCACACCAAATGATTCTGTGGTAAGACAAAAAGGGATAAATTGCTGCAATATCTTACCCAAATAAAATTCTAGATTACATCTCACCAAGTTACACATAATTCAATTATATTGGGAAAATGATATTTATACCTTGATAAATGCAACTGAGTGAGTTGTATATCCATTTTGTCAATGACCGGAGGAAGAGAACATGGCTCCACAGGGACCAAGTTAAATTTGTTTTCAACTCTGATTAAACCTAGATCTGCTAAAACAGCATTAGAAGACACTGAAGACTGAGGGATAATAATAACTGGTGCTTTCAGGTTGATATCCATGGAAAGGCGGAAACTTTTTTGAGCAAAATCTTTCACACTGGAAGCAGCCTTCTCTGCAGCCTGGGCTGTGGCAGTACTTACAGCCTCTTTAGCTTTTTGGAAATTGTTGAGGAAGCTCTGTTGGAATAGAGTATCATCCAGAGAGTGAAAAATAAGCATAGTATACAAAAAGTGAAGAAATGAACAATGTGCATAAGATCAAGAACAAATATTAACCACTGATGAATTTAGTGATTCTTTTAAAAAAAATCAAAACCAAAAAAGATAAAGAATAGAGACGGAAATAAAGCTTCCTCAGGAAAAGTGGCTCTAGCAGCTTAGAACCAAAGAGTTTTTTTAAAGAACTGATATATGGAAGCTCTCCCTCCCCATACTTTAAATTGTTGATGAGGTAGATTACTGATCTGCATTGGTCAACTTCACATGACATTACATGTTTTCTCCTTGAAAACAGGCTCTGTATCAAACCTAACGCCATATTGCCAGTGCTTGGTAAAATGTGTCACACAAAGTAGGCACCTAATCAACATATGATGAATGTGAAGTTGTTCTAATACAGAAAGTAAGGAAATTTTATATGTTCCTTTCCCTTACATTTCAATTTAGAAAATACAATTACCTTTAAGGAGAAAAGAGGTAATTCCTAGAAACTAAACATATTTCTCCAAAAAGCAATATATAAAATAAAAATAAATAAAAAACCTGAGTTATTAAAGAAATTCATGGCCTAAAGTTAGAATGATAATTCACCAATTCTAATATCTATTACCTGCCAATAACTTCAATACGTCAAAGAAAAGTCTCTTTGTTTAGACCAGAACTGAGATTTCAAAACTATAAGAAATTACAAATGAGGAAACTCCCTCTACCAATGTAGAATGGCACAAGCTCTACAATTTATTTTCTTACAGAGATGCTTGGCCATGATAGCCAGTATGCTTCATAAATGGGGTCTGACAATGTTAAATATGGGTCATTTTCAACTACCTAGGGTTCAAACCTGCTCTTAGAAGTTGTTTAGGTGCCTTCTCCCCCTAAAAAAATTGTGAACAGAAAAAAAAAAACTTACCAGAAGAGACATGAAGAATTTATGAAGATAAACAATTTGGATGCAGCCCACTTTAAGACTTAGTTTACCATCTACTTTAGACATATCAGCATAGGCTTTTCCCTCTGTGGCATCTGGATAAAGAGTCATTTGGAACCGAAATACTTCATCTCCCACTATAGAGACAGCCTGGAAGTATGACATTAATTGTGTTATCATGTCAGTTTACTCTTGTAAAGTTTTATTCCTCTAATAGGAGTATGATTCTTGTGAAATGACAAATTTTATAAATCAGGAGACAATAGAAGACAAATAAGACAACTAACATTTTATTTTTAATCAAGATATTAATAAAAATAGAGAAGAGAGAGATAAAAAGAGTGTCATTTGGGAGATACACACACATATGTGTGCACACTCTTAGCTATGTGTTACATTAGGCTAAATACCAAACACAGACCAATCCACTGTTAAGGATTTAATTTTTTTCATATGAGGGAAGGCAGCAGTAAGTAGCAGTATTGTGGGGGGAAGTGCTGACTCTAACAAACAAGGGTCTCAATTCAAATCTTGCCTCTGACATTTACTCTCTGTGTCACCATGGTCAAACCATTTAACTGCCCTAAGACTTGGTTTCATCATCCATAAAGATGAAGACAGACTGATATTATATATGTATATACTTACATTTGTTGTTTTTCATTCTTCAGTCATATCTGACTCTTGGTGACCTCATTTGGAATTTTCTTGGTAAATATACTGGAGTGGTTTGCCATTTTCTTCTCCAGCTCATTTTATAGAAGAAGAAACTGAGGCAAACAGGATAAAGTGACCTGTCCAGAGTCACACAGCTAGCAAGTAGTATCTGAGACCATATATGAACTCAGGAAGATTATTCTTCTTGACTCCTGGCCCAGCATTCTATCCACTGTGCCACTTAGCTGCCCATACATAATACATACATCTATATCTCCAAAATGACTTTTCAAAAATAAAACTGTTACATAGTTCTTTCTTCCTGTGCAACATTTCAGTTATTTACTTAGTCATAAGTTACTTTCATATATTGTTTCTTATTAAATTGTTTCCCTAATCCAAATGACAAAGAATAAATTTTAATCTTGAAATTTGTATTTTTTTTTAAATCACCTTTTTGTGAATGGACACGGGATCAGCATTTGTAACTATGATATCTCTGAGTCTGGCAAAAACTTCTGTCTCCTTCGACTGCACAGAAACAGATGCATCCATTCCTGTTGGAAACAATTAGTTCTCTCACTTACTTTGAAGGCCAACACATAGTAAATCTAACAATATTTAAGTAAAGTGATATCCTGTTAAGACATAAAGCAATAAAAACAATTCCCTTTGTTGGAAGAATGACTTTTTTAATGAACCAAATTTAAGTAATCATAACTATAGATACTACTACCACTAGGATGAAAGAGTATCTTCAAATTAAAAATAAGCATCTTAAATAGATATGTGAAATGTCTTAGCAAGTATTTCTAGAATTCAGAAGACAATCGGGTTAATAATGTGATACTGGTCTGTTTCATTAGCTTGTAAGTTCCTAGAGGACAAGGATTGATTGTCTTTTACTTTTTTTGTATCCCCAGTGCTTAACATGGCGTCCAGAATAAATGTTTACTTACTGACTGACTAATACAGATAATGAAGAATTAATGTTCAACACTAGCCTAAAGAGGTGGCTAATGTTCAATGAACACTAAACTCTAGGGAAAACTTGTTGAATGGCTTTCATAACTGACCTCATAATTTCAAATTACTTCCAACCAAAAATAAACATTGCCTTGCATGTTCCATTAGGATGAATACTGAACATTAGTCAGTCCACTATTACGGATTTATTTTATCATATTAGAGAACACAGTGGTAGTACTGTGGGAGGAAAATGCTTTTTCAAAAGTTCAAGAGCCTCCATTAAAATTCTGCCTCTGATATTTACTCTCTGTATCACTGTGGTCAAACCATTTAACTGCCCTGAGCACTGGGGTCTTCATCTGTAAAATGAAAGGACTGAACAAGAGGACCTTCAAGGCCCTTTGTAAGCATGAGCTCAGATCTATGGTCCCATGAAAACTTTTATGTAGTTACTGACACTTTCTACCATTACACTCTTGATGATTAAAAATCTTTATTCAAAACCAGAAAATTTCCCTTGATTGCTTAACATATTAAAACAAGTAGCACCACCTGAATTTAAAACAGCTACAGAACCTTTAAACATAATAATAAATTAAAGATTAGAGTCAAAGTAAGAGCCACCAAATTACAAAAGACAACTATTCTCATAAATATTAATTTAAATATTCAAAAACACCCTATGCGTGTGATTGCTTCAGCAAACTGTTATACTTGATAGATGTCCAAATAGTCATTAGGCTACATACAAGCTATCGTTGACTTCCAGATATTTTAATCAAAAGATGTTCCCTTCAGCTATACTTATTTTCCCTGATCCTGCACTAAAGTCTACAACAAGGATATCATCAGACTAGTCTCTGAAAAAGAATTCTTATAAAGATGATCTACAACTCTGGACAGAGTAAGAAAAAACATACATATTAAAAAATATGACTATCTTTACAAACTATAATCTATACAAACTATATCTTTACTGATATATTTTACATTTATGAAGTGGTAAATCAGTCCTGCCTATAATTACAAACAACAAACTACATTTCAAACTGCTCAATACAAATAATACATGTGAATGGCTATATTCAAGAATATGTAGTTATTATCATAAAATGATGATTTCTATTAGAGGCATCAATAAGGCTTTACAAATCCTTTAAGACTCCTGTCACATACTAACAACCTAAAAAGCATACAATTTTTGAAAGTTGTATTTTTGTCCTGAATACAATATTTCTGTTCCAATTCAAGATGTCTTAAAAAAAAGAATGAAGAAAATGTCATGACCACTGACGGACAATTTGTAAGCTATAAAAATTGCGCAAGTTGTTGTTTTAAAATTATATTTGTCAATCTTAAAAATGTTACTAGAATATCTGTTAGAATAATTTCACTGCTTCATTTAAAAACTAATTGAAATAACTGGGAAAAAGTCTCATATTAATTGTTACACTAAACATATCTATTTTTAAAATTACAATGTATATATGTGAAAAAATTTTAAAATAGTTAATTACTCACAACACAGCTATCATACTATTAACTTAGAAGCAGTCATTAGATTTCAAAATAAAACTTCCTACATGCATTTTTAAAACTAGAAGACTATCACAAATCAAAGTAATATGAGTAGTATAATTACTTGCCTTGTACTTTAATATCTGCAATGTTACACTTCTGATCACAGACAAAGATATTAAATGCATTCAGTTCTGCAGTGACTTTCAGATCAAAAACATCTTGATGGGAAATGTCAGATACTGAAAAGTTACCGAAACATCATGATTAGCAAATTATAATTATGATGTGACAAAGAAATGCAATTTCAAACTAAACAGAATAATAGGTACTTTTAGAGCCATGAATAATCAAAATAGAGAAATGAAAATAAGGTCTTTGAGGTCAGGACCAGTTTCATCTTTGTCTATCTACAGTACTTTGAACATGTACTTTGAACATAACAAAAGCAAAAGCAACACCTAATTAAGCATTTAATTAATTTTAACTGAATTGAAATTAATTTTCAAATATTAGGTTAAAACTAAGAAGGAAAACTCAATCAAGAGGAAAAATCAACCATAAATAACTACAGCTCACATAGCATTTTAAGATCCACAAAGTGTTTCCTCACAACAATCCTATTTGGTGGCATTATTATTATTCCCATTTTATTAAGCTTCAGAAAGGTTAAGTGGCTTCAAAGCAATTCAACAAATTTTGGTGAAGTGTCTACTATGTACCAGGTCTTAAGGACAAAAAAATTATTTCTCCTTAAGATCAGATTTTTCTGGGTCTTGACTAAAATCACACAGGCAGTATGTTATCAGGGCCAAGACTTGAATTCCAGTCCTCCGACTCCAAAATCCATTGCTTTTTCACCTCCCTGATGCTCCTATGTCATGCTATCTCTGTACCCGACAAGTTATTTGGATAGGTATTTTAGGAGATATGTCATATGAAAAACACTTCTATAATGGAATTCAACTGACTTACTGTCCCTATTTATTATGGAAATGTAATTAGCATCTATCAATAATTTAATGCAAAGTCTATTTATAGACTCTCTTCTAATTTTTAGCCTACTTCACAGAAATGATCATCAAATCATAAGAAAGTATCTCTGTATATGAGAACTTAGCACAGTGCTAGGCACATTGTAGGTGATTAGTAAATGTTTGCTGACTGATAGGGAAGAAAGAAGTGAAACATAGCACATACTCCCTTATTAGAGAGTGCTAAGAAGCCTTACCAAGTCTTAAGAAAACATAGTGGAATTAGCATTCCCTAACTGTATCAACTGAAAATGATCACTCATGTAATAACATAATATTTTATATTTTTCTTCTTATAGTCTAATTTTCATTCTAGCTTCTTCCTACTAGAGAGTTGACTTATTTAGGACTGTTATGTTCTTCTTTGTATCTCCTCCAGCATTCCACCAGCATCCAAAACAACTGAACATAGTATGCACCTAACAAAATGATCACTGAATATCACATGATACTCATGATATAATGAGTCTTGTAAACTAAAGTCACTCTTTATTTATCTCCTTCAATCCCTCTATCCATTTGGCCAAATAACATTCAATAAGAGTCTACTATGTGCCAAGCACCATGCTAAGTGCTAGAGATAAAAAGAAAGGTAAAAGATAGTAGATGTATAAAGGAGGAGACAACATGCAAACAATTATATACAAACAAGACAAAAAAACTGCAGCTAACTTCAGAGAGAAGTCACTAAAATTAAGGAGGACTGAGAAAGGATTCTTGCAGAAGACAGGACTTTGAAGGAAAAGACATGAAGGAAGCAAGGAGAAGCTTGGAGGAAGAAATGAGACAGGAGAGAGTTCTAGACGTGGGAGACAGTAAGTGAAAATGCTCAGTCACAAAATGGAATGTCTTACACAAGAAAGAGCAAGGGAGGCTAGTGCCACTGTATTACAAAGTATGAGAAGGGGTTTAAGATTAAAAAGAAAGGAAGAGACCAGATTATGAAGGACTTGAAAAGCCAAACAAAGGATTTTTTATTTGATCCTGAAGGTAACAGGGAGTTAATAGAGTTCAATGAATGGGAGTAATGAGCCGAAATCAATGCTTCAGGAAGATCAATGTGACAGCTAAGTGGAGAATGGACAGGAGTGGGGAGAAACTCGATATAGGGAGACCTACCAGGAGGATACTTTAATAGTCCATGCATGAGTTGATGAGGGTTTGAACTAAGATAGTGATAGTGCCATAGCAAAGAAGAGAGCATATACAAGAAATGCTAAGGATGAAGAAATGACAGGACTTGATCACTGGGGCTGAGAGAATGAGGATTAGAAGATGACAACTTAATGGTGACTAAAAACCACTCACTAAAACACCTTAATATCAAAGTAAGGATTACATTTGCTTCTTCTTTTATAAGTGACCCAGTTTGCTTTTGTAGATGTAACTTATTGGATTAGTATACTCATTTTCTGTTGCAAATTACAACAGAAGCTTTTAAAAATATTATTATTCTAGTTTTGATTAAAAGAAAGTTATTGACAAAATAATACCAGCTTTGACAGCAGTTTTACGTTCCTCTATTGGCAGTTTCCGCTCATATCCCTTCTGATTAGAGGGAAGACCATGGGATGGAACAGTTGATGACATAAAGTCCATGATGGATAGCAAAGATTCCAAATGCAGGACTAAGTCTAACGATGAAAATGACACCTAAGTCAAGAAACAAGAGAAGAGATTAAATTTAAAAATCACAAAAAAAATAATCAAAGACTTTTTGCTCAGGATAATCATACAGAATACTTCAAAATACCAGTGATCATTAGAGAAAGCTGTCTCTACATTTATTCTTACTGAGCATAAGAGTAAATTTTTTATCTCTAACTGGTTTTCAAAACTTCACAAACCTATCAGTTTACTCAAAGATGTAGGCACTTTGATAAGACATCAGGTCACATTTCAGACAAAAACTGCACTAAATGCTGAAACGTGTTGTAGGCAATGTATTCAGTTTTTGAGAGGTTAAAATCCTTGTTAAAATCCTGAAATTCACTCTGAATCTAAAGCCATCAGAAATTGTCATCTATTTAAAAGAATATTCATGTAGAGATTTCCTACATTAATGCTAACGAAAAATTTTAGCCAACATCATACTGAGCCAAAAAATGTAGTTGCCTATGATTTTTAGAAGGCACTTCTAAGGGAATACATTATTTGTCTGTTCAAAAAGCACTGAGTCAATTCACAATTGAACTCAGTGAAGCAAATTACTTCTTCTGGGAAATTAAGTTTTCTTCCTATAAGACCTCTATTTCTATTTTATATAGCGATCAGAGAGACTGCTACTATTGTGCTATGCTTATGTTGATGCTAATACTCTGAAAATCTGAGGCAGCTACTGGAACTAGATTAGATGATTAAACCCACACTTAACTCCTGAGAATGAACCATAAAGTAATTACCTTTACTGTCTGTTTGGTATTATTATGAAGAGTTTTAAATTCTGGTCCACCACTATCTGCCTGTAAGTAAAATAAGAACACTTGAATACAAACATTAAAAACATACACACTGAATTTATTCTCTTGATTTATTTATATGGTTATTAACTTAATTTCCAAACCCCTCACATTTTTAATAAAGCTCAGGAAATTTATGTCCACAGTATTAAAAACATTACCACATGATACAGCACTTTGAATGTGCGGCAAACTCTTAAGAAAGCACATTCTAAATGTACCATAGTTACTTGATTTTTTTTCTCCCCTTGCATTTCCTCTGCTATGTTATGAAAAGAAAATGAAAGGGGGAAAATGTTTCTCTGCATATAATTATTGTTTATGCTTTTAAAAGCAAGTGTTGCTACTGGAAAAGATTTCTTGCAGTAAAATTTTTTGAGACAGCTAGAGAATATAAAAGGTTAAAATGAAAAGACTTCAAAAGCCCGAATTGGAATAGACTTTGAAGTTATCTAGATTAATTGCTTCATTTTACAGATAATGAAACTGAGTCTCAAAGAAGTGGCATGACCTTGGTCACATAGTAGTCCCACAGTAATAATTTAACCCAAAGGCTGCCTGCCACTAGCTGAGAAAAAAAGAAATTGAAGTAGTCAGAACTCCGTCTTTTAACTCCAACGTAACAATCTTTACTTTCTCATCCCTTATTCTTGTTTTCCTATACCCCTTTTAGCTCCCTTAATTTAAAGCAATGAGGTTATATATGCTCCAACTGTACTAGGCTCCTCTGCTCTTGGATCTATGGGACAAGAATGGAAAAGCAGTCACTTTCCTCAAAAAACTATCAAGTTAACATGGCAAAGGGAAAAAATTTTGACTGGAACAAGATTACCTCAAAGTTTCCTCCAAGCTCAAAATCTATGATCCTTGCTAAAACATGATACAAAGGAAAATAGAAAGACAAAAGAGAAACCTAGACAAAATAATACATGGAAATATAAGGAAAACCTAAAGAAAAAAGAACTTTTATTAGGTAGGGGGTATAATGGTAAGGGAACTGAAGAGCTTCCCTTCTTTGAAAATATACTCTGCCCCCTACTAGGCTGAGATCTTCCCAAATTTGAAAATATACTCTGCCCCCTAATGTGAATGTAGTCACATGGAGCCTGTGGCAGGAGGAGTTTGCTGAAGGGTGAAGCAGAGCCCACAGGAGAAGCTTTCATAAGGGAGACTTGTTTTTCATTAATGCCCATATTTTGTTACTTTGTAATAAGGCAGATGTTCTCTGACTCAGGAGAAGGCTATATATATATATATAAATTTATTTATATATATATATATACCCTGATATGAGGCTTTGCTTTGAGACTCACTTTGGGAAGACTTGTTTCATTTGGCCAGATGAGACTCTAGGCAGCTCTGGAGCCCCCTGGCACTGAAAACTTGGATGTTGATGCTTCTTTCTCTGGTCAGACCACTGGAAGCCCTGTCTGTAGGTCTACTGAACTGTGTTATTTTCTCTGTCTGTATTTTTTGTCTGCTTCTAACTTCTGTTTGTATTCTCTGAAGTTCAAGGTGCTTACTTTTTCCCCTGAACTAAGTAAATGATACGTGTTTGACTAAAGTAAGATTGTTAACCCTTTTTGAGCTGCTTTCCTTTAGAAAAGATGATCAAAGAACCTGTGCTAGCAGCCATCTTGGATATATTAGGGTGCTTGCTGCTACAGGGAAAGGAGGGAGAAGACAGAAGTTCTTAATCATAAAAAACTTCATGGATGAGGCATAACCTAAACTAGGTCTTAAACCAGAGAAGAATTTCAGGAAGCAGAGATGTGAAAGCCTGTCCATGGCAGCTTTCAGGTAAATGCGCACTGGCAATACAGGACTGGGGAACAGCAAAAATTCGGTTCAGTCTGCTAGAACACATCATTGAAGGGAATAGTATAAAATAAGACCAGTAATGTAGGGTAGAGTCAGAGTGTAAATGGTCTTGGCTCTTTGATGACAGGATGAGGAGTTCATTAATTTATTCTTTAGTTTAGGAGAACAAAGAAAAGCATGGGATTTAGAATCACCAGACCTGTCTTATAGTCCAGTCCCTGCTATTAACTTGTTATATGCAAGTGACTAAACTTCTCTAAATTTCAGATTCCTTTCTTGTAAACTAAGAGTGCTGAACTAAAAACAAAAATAAAACTTCTAAAGGGTCTTTTACCTAATACTTTTATTATGTAAAAAAAAAAATTAACAGAATAATCAGATGGTTGGACCTTGCTTTGAGAAGACTATTTTAATAGTTATATAAAGGCTGCATTTGGGGGAGGAAATACTGGGAACAAAGAGATCAGTTAGAAGGTTACAGTTTCCTAGATGAGAGCTAAGAGAGGCCTTCACTTGGAGGGTGACAGTGTAAATAGAGAGGAAGGGGTAATTGACTGGATTTGTCGTGCCAGGCTGGGATTGAGATGAGTAGGCAACCAGGTAAATATCAACCAAAAAATAATAATGATGTATAGTTAATAAGCAGTTAGGTGGGTAGTAAATTGAACACTGGACTTAGTGTCATGAAAACCTGGGTGTAAATTCTACCTCAGAAATTTACTAGCTATGTAACCTTGGGCAAGCCTTAACTGCTTTTCAGTCCCTTACCTGTAAAATAAGGGGAAAGGAGTTGTGGGACTTTTAAAAAGCCTTTTCACCTCTAACTCTATAATCCTATCATTCTATGACAGTTTGTGCTAATAGAGTCTTTTCCCAAACCAAAGGCATTTTAAGCTCCAAAACTGAAATAAAAACTAGTTATTCAACTACTTCCTTCAACTAATTTCTTCTTACTCCCTGTCTTTGTCTCTCACAAATACATGGTTTTACTCTAATAGTAAATTTTTAAGAAGAGCAGAAACAATTGAAAAGAATGATGTAAAGAAATCTAGATTACACTAAATGCACTTAAACTTCTATTTAACTTCGAGCTAGCAAATCTCTAATAAATGGAATTGAAAGTCTTAAACGTGAATGGAAGTTTCCAAGGGTAGCAGCAGACCAGGACACACAAGCTTAAATAATTTTCCATAATCATATCATCATGGATTTTTTGTAAATATCAAGTAAAGGAGAACAGGAAGAAGAATTCAAAATAAATTACATTACTTCAGACATGAAAATAGTAAATTCTTAAAAACAAATAACGATACCTTTGTGAATTCCATTTTTAGAAGTGGTTCATCAGTTACATTACAAGAGTTTATGATATAAAGAGGTTCTCCTTTAGAATCTATAAGAAAGACAGACTTGCCTGAAAAATCAACATACTTGAAAGCCACATTTTAAAACAGTACCCAATGACAACTATTCTAAAACTTCATCATCAAGACAAATATAGGAACTGCTCCATTTTAATAAACCCTAATATAAAAAATGTAAACTTACGAAACAGATAAGAATCTCTCCTTTTTATTTTTGCTTTTTTTAGTGGGGGAGGGGAGGACCGGGCAACTGCGGTTAACTGACTTGCCCAAAGTCACACACCTACTCACCCCAATAGTCTCTATTTCACTTGCTATAATTATGCTTTTAAAGAAACAGAGTTTTCTGTTAAACAATGAGCAGCCCTAGTGAAAACAAAATTTTACTTACTAAAAACTGTTACATGAAATGTTTAAGAATACCACTCTAAGGGGCAGCTAGGTGGCACAGTGAATAGATCACTGGCCCTAGAGTCAGGAGAACCTGAGTTCAAATCTGACCTCAGACATTTGACACTTACTAGCCATGTGACCTTGGGCAAGTCACTTAACCCCAATTGCCCTGCCTTCCCCTCTCCCCCCCAAAAAAGTGAAAAAAAAAAAAATGCCACCATGTAGTTCCCTAACATGATAATGAGAAAGAACAAAGACCTCTTTCCTCTATAAAACATCTTTCATTAAGCCTACATTTTACACTTACCTGTGAAATCATGAGATTTCATATTAATTTTTTTCAGATACATCTTAGCAGTCATGTCATGTGTTTTAACTCTGGCTTTTACTCCAAGTTGTAACACATTTAGTTCATGTAAAGGTTTCAGGTTTTTTTCTGATTTTTTCATCAATGTCACCAGAACCTAAGAAAATTAATACCATACATTTAATTGATTCTGCTATTCTTATACAAGATAACATTTTAAAACCTCTCAAAGTAGAAGAACCAAAGAGTGACAGTATGTTATAAGAAATCCAATTATTTCCTACCTAAATTACTGTCTGAGCATAAATTTAGGCACACCAGAAGGTACATAAAATCAATGAGATCTTTGGAGCGTTATAACTGTACAACTACAATTTTCAAGAGCTGGTAAAGAAAAAAAAAGGTGAAATCTAAAAACTGAGATTCTAGATCAAGTAAAAGTTATTTCCTTTGCTATTTTCACTATCCTATACTAAACCTTGGGGAAGGAAGTTTTAGGTGAGGGTGAGAGATGACCAATGGACGGGGCACATGCTGTATTGGCATCTCCACAACATCAAATAATTAAGAATTATGGAGGAACCCTCCCTAAGATATATGGGAGGATATAGACAAAAGCCCCACTAGATAAGAAGTCATGGAAGAATTCTGATCTGCATCACTAAAGGGAGTATACAAATCCATTGAAGCACAGGCGTTTCAGGAAGACTAAATTAGTAAGGGGATATTTTTACTTTGAAAGAGTTGTATAATTCCAAATTTCTAAAAGTAATTCCAAGCTTTCAGCTATCCTCGATCAAAAAGTAGCTATAAATACCCACACACACCTCTTTGATTTCAAATTTTAGCAGCACATTAGTGACATCTTTTGGCACAATTTCTTCAACTCTAGTAGGCAGAATTTCTTGTGACATATGTAAACCTTGTTGTGATGTGAACTTCTCAAAAGGCTCTTTAATTTTACCTAAATAGATTCATAAAAAAGGAACAAAAATTATTTAATTCTGTCCTAAAATAGCCCAAGTTATTTCTCCAATTATAACTTAAACATGAATGGCTGGGGGATTTGGCTTTATCACATTCCAAAGATCCTAATTAAATTCCCTTTTAAAAAAAAGTAGTGTTATTTTTCTTCTAATATTTCAGTTTCTTGAAATACTACATTATCATAGGTAGACACTACAAATTCCTCTACACATTTACATCAACTGTTACTTGATGAGGAACTTTAATTTATCTGAAATAGTATACTGGTATCTTATAAAACTGGCTTCACTAAAAAAAGATGAGTGTGAAAGATATTTTACATAACTTTTTGTTGATATCTTTTGTTTTAATATCACCTGCGTTTCCTCAATCTCTGTACCTATGTTCCTTCCAAAAGAACTATCTTTATAACAAAGAATTTAAAGAAAGGAGGAGGGAGGGGAAGTTCAGCAAAACCATCAATACATCAAAAAAAAGCCTGGTATTACATACTGTGTTTCACACCCATTTTGACAAGAATGAGAAAGATAGAAGAGGGGAAGAGATCTATTCTTTGAGTCCAAGCTTGGCTATTGTATTTTTCCCAACATTCATTTTCAATTGTGTTGTTGTTGCTCTATTTACTTTGTTGTAGTCAATGTTTATAGTTTTCCTACTTCTATTTACTTTGCATCAGTTCACATGAATCTTTCTAGGCTTTGTTATATTCATCTTGTATATTATTTGCTACAGTATATTCATATTTCATTTTTTTGAGGGGGGAAGGCAAGGCAATTGGGGTTAAGTGACTTGCCCAAGGTCACATAGTCAGTAAGTGTGTCAAGTGTCTGAGGTCGTTTTTGAAATCAGGTTCTCCTGACTTCAGGGTTGGTGCTCTATTCACTGTACCACTTAGCTGCCCCCATATTCATATTTTATCAATGTACCACAATTTGTTTAGCCATTCCCCAAAAGATGGATACCTATTTTCTTTCTATAGTTCTCTGACACTACAAAAATGCTGAACTTAGTTATTTCTACTTTGTACTGTCTTTTCCATTAATTGACTTTTCTATCTTTTAAACAGTATCAAATGATTCTGACAATTGCTTCTTTATAATAGAGTTTAAGGTCCAGAATAAACAAAAAAATAATTTATTAAGCACTAACTCTATTCAAAGCATTGTGCTAAGCAATGGAAATATAAATAGAAAAGCCAGACAGTCCCTCCTCTCAAGGAACTCATGTTCTAATAGGAATAGAGAACATATAAAGGCAGCTTCAGTTGCAAGAAAGGCCCTCATGATCCTTGGGAAACAGCACCAAAACAGATCAAAATGCATAATCCTCAATATTATAATCTCTACTAATAAAACCGTATTTCTGATGCTCAATCATTTGAAAATGCCAAGGACTTGATCAAGAAGTTTCTTTCCCATTTCTTCAGTAGCTATTGCCCCGAGGATGGAAGGATGCAGCAAATGGAGAGGTGATTGCCAGGTCCCTCTCCACAAGGGTTAATCCCTTCTATAACGGGTATGGGGGAACCAAGTGGAAATAGGACTGGTGTTCATGGGGGTGGGGGTAGGAGGGGTTTGATGCTATTGCCCAAGCTTCAGACGCAGGGATTTGAGTCCTAGGATGCCTCCACCAGGGTCTGCAAAGTAGAAGTCAAGATCATGGAACTGGTTTGATCTACCTGGCATATGTTGCCTCGTGTCTGTCTGTCTGTCTCTCTTATTGCTTCAGCTAGGGTGGCATTTGGCAGGAGTAGTTGGTGACCTAAAAGGTGGTATGAGCAGTACAGACTGCTACTTTAGTGGTTTAGGGAATTTGGGTAATAGATTGTCTCTGAGGAGAATGTGGTATTAGAGGAAATGGCATCAATTTGATCTACCTGGCACATGTTGCTTCCTAACTCTTCCTCAAGATGCCTGGCTACTTCTATAAGGCTGGCTTACATGGCAACTGGCTGATAGATGGTGGTGGTAGCGATAGCAGAGGGTTGTTGTGAAAATCAAATGAGATAATATATATAAAAACATTTTGTAAACCTTTAGATTCTACATAAATACCAGCTATTGTTAGTATTATTTTAATTATATCAATTTCTTTTCAATAAATAAACAGGAATGTAGTTACAATCACTGTTATGAATGGGGGGGTCAGGGTGGGGGAAGAGGAATATTATTTCTATATTAACTGGTCTCTTACTTTTCTCTTGTACTCTTGGTTCTATTTTATCCGGCCCTGCAGAAGCCTCCCCAAGATTTTCTTCTAATACTCTAAGGAGAAGACTCAAATCATCCTGATTTAGGCCAACCTGTAAGGTAATAACACTTTGAGAAGTGTAGTGAATATATGTGTGTTAAAACATGTATAAACACATGTATATCATAAGAAGTCTACATTAAATAATTCATTACATGTATATTAACACAGATGACAGGGTAAGGCCATCATGGCACTAACTAAGCAAGTCATATCAACTCAGGTTCATGTATTTCACCAATGTTCCATATTAAAATTTTACTTAAGACTGGTAAGTACATAAAAAAGATATATATTAACTAAATTATTTTACCCCTAGTGGAAGAGTAATCATCAAGCTAACTTTAAAACAAACAGAAAAGGACAAATTTCTTTAAATGAAAAAAAAAACTCCATTATCTAAATTATCACCATTTCAGTATAGCACAAATAGCTATCCAACTGTGTTAAAACACTTTGTTTTCCTTTTACTACTCAGATTCACTTACATGTATTTTTCTCTGTGTGTGTATGTACATTGTGTGTACACACACAAAATATATCTGATAAAGTATACTTCTAAAAAACAATAAGACGCAATACCTAAAAATCTAGACTCACTCAAAATCTGAAGAATTCTACCTACAGACAACCTACCAAATATTTTTCTATGATTTTTTTAAGCCAATGAATAAATATGACTTGTGTTCATAAATATAATAAATCATAATAGATAATTCTCCATATTCTAAAAAATTCAGGAAAATATATATTAAAAAAAGATATTTATACTTACATTCATTGTATCAAGATGTCCCGTAATTTCCATTATAGGAATCTTGTGATACCAAGCCGCAGCTAAATTCCGATTCACCAAAATGTTCAAATTAATAGGGTGTAGCAGTTGAATATCAGGATGAGAGACACCTGGCTGAATCACTGTTCTAATGAAATATCAAAGTATAAAAACCTGAAACGTATGTTGACCAATTATGACATTCCACTAATAATAGTTCTCATTTATAAAGCTTTTTTTTTTCAAAGCACTCTGCACCAAAAACCCTAGAAGTAGGTGGTATAAGAATTACTATCCTCATTTTTCAGGCAAGAAAATTAAAGATCAGTAATTTAATGACATCCTCAGGTACATCTGAAGGAGCAAAGACTAGAACGCAAGATTTTTGAGTTCATATCCAGTGGCTACTTTCACCAAAGAAAAGTCAAAGTCATTGTTCTGAAAAATGATTAACATTTTGGACCTGAAATACTGAAAAAATTACCTGCATTACATTTTCAGGACTTTCAAAACTCAATTTATTACAAAATTATTAAAAGGAATTAAGTAATAAGGTAATGTTCATTGGAGGGCAGAACTGATTAGAATTAGAGAATTTACAAAAACCATTACAGAGACATGAGCATGATTACATTCCACAATATTTAGCCTAGTACAGATCAGAACATATGCCTTCATATGTTATTTAGTCACCTATCCTGGTTGTCTTCTTGCCAAACATCCTGTTCTCTTCCCCATCCCACACCTCTTGCTCTGAGAAGCCTGTCTCTAGTCACTACTCCCCTCTACATGTTGTCTCCTCCTCTTAGAAGGAAACTCCTAGAGGAAAAGGATTTTCTCACTTTTGTGTTTATATATACTCAGTACTTAGCACAGCACCTTGCACATAGCTAAGTGCTTATTAAATATTTTTCATTGATTCATGAAATAATATTAAATACCTATTAATGAATTTTATCCAAATTAAGAGTTTTATCCAAAAATATAACTGAACTAATAAACTCTGTATTCTATATACTATATACATATTGGTCTTCAAGTTATAATGGATCCTCAAAAAGCTTTCATCAGGATTAATGCAGGGGAATTATTTTACAAAAACATCTCCTTGGTATTTCAGTAATTCTTTCTCCTGGATAGGGTCTTACTAAATGTGCTTCCAGACATATAATTTAAATTAAAACAAGTTCCAATGTGATAAATGGCTATCATGAAATTTTGTGAAAAGGCACTGGCAAAAGACATAAATTAATCAAAATTAAAGATTATACCTAGAGAGTTTAAGCTCTGTTAGTTGCACAACCATTTTATCAATTATTGGAGGGAGTAAGCAATCTTCACCAGACACCTGACTGAACTTATTTTGTATTCTGATCATTCCAAGATCAATCACCACTGCATTAGAGGAAATGGAAGACTGTGGAATGACTATAACTGGTGCCTTCAAGTCAATACTGATAGAAACACGAAAACTCCTCTGGGCAAGATCTTTCATGCTCGTGGCAGCCTTTTCTGCAGCTTGGACGGTGGCAGTGCTCAGTGCTTCTTTGGCCATGTGAAAATTGTTCAAGAAATTCTATTCAAATAAAGAAAGTAAATAAAAATGTCACTTGTAAGATGGCTTTCCGATGTTACTGTGTTAACAGGCACTTAAAGTTGTTTTTAGTTTATAAAATAATTCAGAAACATTTTCCATGCACCTATGTTTCCACTGAATAATGGCACCTATCTACTAGACGCCTGACAGGGTCAGAAGTCCGTGGCCATGGAACAGACCAAAAACAAACTGCCTTAACAGACTCTGAATCAACAACCTTCACTTCACTAGGTTTTAGCTGGAATTCACTAATCATAGCCAAAATGACTGAATGAATCACAGAGTAGCAACATATTAAAACATAAAGACTATCAATATATGGAATATATCTAGTACAAAGCCTCTGAGAATCTAGAATTTTCAGTATTTGAGTAGACCAACATTGCTAACTTGAAAATGAAAGATACAAAGAGTCATATTACCAGGAGTGACATGAGGAATTTATGAAGATAGACTATCTGAACACATCCCACATTCAGTGACACTACACCATCCACTTTAGACATGTCAGCATAAGCATCTCCTTCAGTAGCAACAGGATACAAATCCAAATTAAAACGGAAGACTTCATTGCCCATTATTGAGACAGCCTGAAAAAACAACACTATATATTATTGTTCCCACTTTACAGAAGAGTAGCCTAAGTGTTGGAGAAGTAAAGTAACTTGCTCTTGATGGGTATCAGAGGTAGCATATGACTCCCTGTCTTTCCTGATTCCAAAGTCAATCATCTCATACCTTGGTGCTTCCCATGATATTTATTATATATGACCTGTTGCCACAGAAAGTCAATAAAGTGAAAAAAGTACAATCAAATGAGGAGGCAGAACAGAAGCCAAGGAGTGCCATTTGCAGTGTCCTGTAGGTTTTCCTGGGAGGCTTTCATGGTGCTAGCTAGGACTATGGGGCAGCTATGACTCAAGTTAGCAGGCAAAAGGAAGACTATGATGTATTACTGGGAGACTGACTACAGATGTGTGCAAATAGCAAAAACTCTGGGGGTAAGAAACAGTAATAGTGGAGTCAGGTGAGGCAAGTAGGGGTGACTGGGCTACACAGCCCCAGCAGGTAGGGGGTCCTAGGCTGTGTTCACCATTTGTGGCATTTATGGGCTTTCTTTATTGCCCTTCCTTTAGGGGCAGCATCAAAGGTAGCTGTGGCATATGTGTGACTCTAATTCACGCGATATATGGTTCCTGACCAGTTGACCTGATTCCCAGGAGCCAGTACATTCCTACAGGGGGAAGAGGCTATGATTACATGACAGGACCTAAATCAGAGGGCAAACTTCACTGAGTTGGGATTGATTCATTTTTTATATTTTTCTATCTCCAGTGCCTGGCACATAGTAGATGTTTAATAAATACTTGATTTACTGGTTCTGTGTCTGGTATATCCATGCTCTAGGGAGCTACATTCAGAGTCAGAGGTCCTTAGTTCTGATTGCCACTCATTCTGGCTACATATGAGCTTCTATCACTTTACACCTTTGGCTCTCAATTTCCATACCTATGAAATAAGGAAGATGAACAAGATCTCTATAATCCCTTTCTTCCAGCTGTGATCCTATTCTAGTTAACAAGTCATAAACAAAATACCCAAATTTCATAGGACTTTATTCTTATTATCATCATAATGTGCTTTTTAAAGTGCTTTCTTCCCAACCCTAGATGGCAGGCAGTAAAATTACTACTTCCATTTTCCAAGGACATGGAAAATGAAGTTCAGAAAGGTTGCCCCTGGCCACACAGGTAAAGGACACTGAACTCAACTAGCATCTTTTAACAAGAAAAACACCTACCCAATCATAAAAATATTAAACATTTATTTAAGTTCATATACCTGTTTATGAACTGTGTTTGAATCAACATCTGTGACAATGATATTCTCTAGTCGTGCAAAAAGCGACTGCTTTTTTGATTGAAGAGAAAGAGAAGAATCAAGGCCTGAAAAATAAGTCATACTTTTATACTGCCTAAAATATTTTTAAAGTATTTTAAAAATAATTGCCCCTTCCCAAATAATGAATCCAGTTGATATTTTTACCTTGAATCTTTATTTCAGCAATATTGTGTTTTTCATCACAAACAATGACACAGAAAGCATTCAACTTGGCAAACAGCTTGAAATTAAAAATATCATTATCTTTGGAGGGTACAGTCACTGAAAATTTAAAAATACATATATATTTCTGAATGACTTTTAATAATCCAAAATCTTTGAATTTTTTAAATTAAGTAAAAAAATATATTTAAGGTGACTTTTTACTTCTTTTTCAAGTCTAACTGGGTTAGTAAAAAATAAGCATAATGTAACTGACTTCATTCTTTAAGATTCAATTGACCTTCATAATCTAATATCTTGGTAAACAATCAATATTGAAAATGCAATCTTTTTGTTAATCCTTAAATATACATTTGTAACTAAAGAAACCAATATTTTTAGTTCAATCAAAAGCATAATTCTCCCCTGAAATACAAAATGTTGAATCACAATTTTGTTAAAATAATGTAAAACTCTTTCAAGATCTATAAGAATAAACTTTAGACTTTAAACATTAGAAAAGCCTATTAGAGATGTAGGAAATTTAGGAAATAACTCTTTAATTATCTTACTTAGAGATATTAAGTGCTCATCATACCTTTCTTCAGAGTAATATTTTTTAGTTGCTTTTCACTATGAAACTGTGAGTCTGTCTCAGCAATAGTTTGGTCCTCTGATGGGATAACAGTAGTTAGGTAATTAATAGAAGAAAGAAGGGCTTGTGCTTGCAGCAAGAGATTTAAAGATGAAAAGGCCACCTTTTTCAAGGGAAAAGAAAACAGAAAATTAACCCTTTGGTGAGAAAAGAAATATACACCATTCATCTCTACAGAAAAGGGGTATATAATTACATAACTGCAGCTTGAACTTTCTTTTTCATATGATAATAAAAGCCCTCAAGAGGAAATCAGAAGATCAAAGTACCTTAATAGCTTCCTTATCCAATAGGTTTTTAATTTCTTTCTTCTGGCAATCCTAATCTTCACAATATAAACTATTTCTTGGTTAGGGTGTTTTCTGTTATTGTCATACAAGAAATAAATAATTTCTTATTTAAGTCTATAATAATCTAAGTCCTAATACCCTGAGTATTGGACATGAAGAAATGACTCAACAATATTCAAGAATCAGTAAAATACTGGATTTGCAAAAATTGAGTCATATGAATGATGACATAAAAGCATATATAAAAGTTCTCAGTTGCTAAATAGTCTGACAAAAATATAGTTGAATAACTAAAAGTTCATAAGAAAAATTTTAAACTTATAAAAGTATTTTACTGAGTGAGTACATAAATCTTATGAATCTGAAGCCCTTCCAAGGTGTTGTTTAAAAAGCTTGAACAAATGGAAGAAATTAAACTGAACAAAAAGAATCAAGAAAGAAGTGGAAAGAATACAAATTTTTTAAGGTACTAAAGGCACTTAAAGAAATGTTTAAATTTTACAGAATCGTTCTGATGAATTTATACATTTAATGGATAATGAAAATAGTTGATTCTGAACCTAATACTAATTCCTTTACTCTTCAAGCAAGCAACCTAAAAGTCACAGCTCCCTGTGTATTGGCACGTACAGACTGTTGTTTCTCATGCCTAGAATGTTCACTCTTCTTATCTCTACCTCTTAGAATATTTCATTTCCTTTAAAGCTCAGCTGAAGCACTACCTTGTAAATGAAGTTTTTCCTGATAGCCCAGCTTCTGCTCTTAATTCCCTTGTGGGGTTTTTTTAATATATTTCACACATACTTCTATATGCATATGTTGTCTCCTCCAGTAAAATGTAATCTCCTTGATATGAGAGACTGTTTAATTTTTAATTCTGCACCCCAAATGCCTGGCACACAGTAGAAACTTAATAAGCACTTGGTAATTGATTGCTGTGTACTCTCTCCTTACCTCTGCTCTTGGGATCCCTTATTTCCTTCTAAACTTAGTCAAGATAAATCAATATAAATCATGAGTGTTTCTGTATATTCCCAAGAAAATCCAGGAGGAAGAGATAGAAGGAAAAATTATATTTAAAGAATTATAAAATATATAAAATGCTTAGAAATCTACATACCAAGGCATACCCAGCAAAAATTATATGAATACAGCAACAAAACACTCTTTATAAAACAAAGACAGACTTACATAATTGGAAAAAGAGTAATTGCTCATGGGTAAGCTGACCCAACCCAGTAAAAATGATAATACAACTAAAGTCAATGCATTTATTCAGTATCATACTAATCAAACTACCAAATAATTATTTTATAAAACTAAGGGGAAAAAATGAAATTCATCTGAAGGAACAAAAGGTCAAGAATCTGAAGGAAAATATGGTGGAAAGGAAGGTGGCCCAGTAGTACTGGACTTCAAATTACACTACAAAGCAATAATCAGCAAATAACCTGGTACTGTTTAAAAAATAGAAGTCAATCAGTAGAATAAATTAGAAACATGACATACAGAAACAAAGCCTGAAGCCTAATATAGCTGAATAAGTCTAAAGACCTCAGGTACTAAGTTAAGGATAAATATTGCTGGGAAAACTGGCAAGCAGTCTGGAAGAAATCAAGTTGAGAACACCACTTCTAATACACCAAGATTTGCTCAAAAGAGTTACTTGGCTAGAAACAAGGGGAAAAAATGCCTTTTGTAACTATAGAAAAGGGAAGAGTTTATAGTCAAACAAGGGATAAGAAGATCTTAATGTAATCATAAAATATAGACATAATATTTGTTGAATATGTGAAATTAAAAAATTCTGCACAAGCAATACCAATGAAGCTAAAATTGGAACAGAAATGGTTAACTAGGAAGAAAAATTTTTGTAGCAAATTTCTCTGATAAAAGTTTCAGTTCCAAGGTATGTAAGTAACAGATTCAAATTTATAAGACTAAGTCATGCCACAACAGATATAAATAAAGAATACGAATAGGTAGTTTGCAATAGAAAGCATCCAAAATATCAAAAAGATAAATCTCTAATAAACAGAGAAATACAAATTAAAGTAGCTCTAAGGTTTCATTTCACACCTCTCATTTTGGCAGAGATGAGCAAAACAATGGCAAATACTGTTATGAGGAAAATGCATATTAATGCACTACTGGCAGAGCTGTTAATTAGTCCCGTCATTCTGAAAAGCAATTTAGAACCATGCCCAAAACAACACAATGCATAACTTTTGACTAAGTGATATCATTATGAAGGATTTTTTGGAGTAATCAAAGGGATCAAAGAAAGAGGAAAAGGCTCTAAATGTATAAAAAATATTTATAGTAGATCTTTTTGATTCAGAAGAACTGGAAATTAAGGGGAAACTACTCAGGAATTAGGAAATGATTAAATATGGTATACAAATATAGTAGAATACCCTTGCACCATCAGAAATAAAGAAAGGGTAAATTTCAAAAGAAACCTAGGAAGACCTGTATGAACTGATTCAGAGTGAAGGTAGAACTAGACATCACCTTATTAATCAACAAGCATTTATTAAACGCCTACTATGTGCCAGACACTGTGCTAAAGCACAGTGATAAGCACAAGGATAACTAGAAGAATTATTTATAAAATAACATTTTAAAGACAGAAACTTTGAAATATTTAAGAACTATGATTGCTGCAGAGATCAACCACAATTCCAGATGATCAATGCTAACGCCTATTACTTACTTCTTGACAGACAGGTGATGAATAAGATATAGGTTTTTGGACACTATAGATATGGGAATTTGCTAACTCTGAATATTTGTATGAGAGTTTTGTTTTTCTTTCTTTTCTCCATTAGGGGAAGGGATAGTAGGAGGGATAGAAGAAAAGATAAAAAGGGGCAGAATAAGGGATAGACAAAAATAAAAGCTTGCTAATTGAAAAAACTAAAAAAACAATTAAGCTCAATTCAAGTAGTACATACACATGAAACTCTTCCTGATTTTCCCAACAGCAAATGACTTCCCTACACAAATTAACATAAGTCTATTTTTATATATTTTGCAGATACTTGCATATGTAGATGTCCTGTCCCCAAAAATAATATTCTACTCCTTGAGTACAGAGATGTTTTCACTTTGTCTTTGTATCTCCAATACTTAGCATAATGGGTGGCACAGAGTAGGCATTTAATAAATTATTGTTGATTAACAGGATGATATGTAGATCTGCCTGTCTAGTACCTGGGCAATATCTGGTTTTCTTGAAATCAAATTCAAGTTCAAATTTCTTCTATCATTGAGAAAAGAATTCTTTCAGTTTTCTAGGGTACAATTTAGAATGCTGACCCAGTAGCTCAACTAAATTATATCTTATGCAGTGTAAGAAAAAATAAATTTTAAATTAAAAATACTTTGACAATATTCCATAACTGAAACAAAAAGAGTTTTAAGCAATAATTGCTCAAGTAAGATGTTTTCATTTAATATAATTTTCATTTACCTTAAATGTCTGCTCAGTATTTTCAAAAGTAGTCTGAAAACTGGGTCCATTCTTATCAGCCTAAAAGAGAAATTAAAAGTTCTAATAAAAGAAATACAGTCAAATCTAAACAATCTTCTTAATCAAACCTTATAGCTAATATCAATTATTTCTAAGTTGTGTACAAAATATAACCAGTGACCCAAAGATAAGAAAGACTGTTGTAAACTGACTGCAACACATTAAAAAAATGACTTCTACTCTACAAATGGCAGTAACGATATTGCTAATGAAAAGCATGACCACAGAAAGAAGTGGGTCAGTACTGCACACAGAATTAGGGACCACAACTGGACAACCCAGAGACTACACTGGTAGTAGCCTCAAAATATCAAAAGAGGAAGGCCTTCAGTACCCTCGGGGGATCCTCTAGGGAGAAGTTATAGAAAGACAGGGAAAAGAAGTATACTGTCAAAAGGAGGGCCCACCTTATCAAGATTACACATCTAAGTAGAGAAATAAGTTTAAAATGTTTATTTAGTAATAATATGTGAGTAGCTCTACTCTCCTTTAAAACTTGGAAGAACATGCCCTTCAGGATCTCTTAAAAAAATTTAACCAGAGAAGCAGTCACCTAAGGCCACTTTCTCAGCTATAATTCTCAGATTATAGTTATTGCGAAATGACTGACAGACTATCTTTGGCCTATACCCATGTGAAGCGAATGGAATGCAGAAAGTCGGAGAGAGGGTAGGATCTATTTTTAAAATTAATGATGTCCTTTTCAAAGGCTTCTGGCAACCCACACTTTCCTCTTTTCTATAGATATAGTTGAAATATGATATAAACATCTTAAAGATTCATACCTTGATATATTCCACTTTTAAAAGATCTAACCCAGATTTATCAGAAGAACTAATCAGATGAAGTGGTTTCTTTCTGGTCCCTGGAAGAAGGAGAAAAGTAAACTGTTTGTTTATAGCTGAAAATTTAAGATAAGGTTTTCCTTTTAAAGAGATCTTCTAAAGGGTTAAATTTGACATCTTTATTTCTGATAGCTTAAGAAAAGTTTGACTAGACCTACAGCAAGTTTTTTACATAATCTGAACTGGGCTCTCACTATGGTAAGGCAATCCTTTTACACCTTCCTAACTGATCCACTATCTCACTCCCAAAAGCAACTTTTCCAAAATTTTTCATCCCTACTCAAACCTTCCACAGTTTCTCCTCTCCCCATCCTCAAGTGAGAAGCATGCTTCATACTTAACTGAAAAAACTGAAGCCACTCACAAAAAGCACCTTCTTCTCCCCTGTTCCTCATCTCACATTCTGACACTCTTTCTACACCTTTTTCATAGGAAGAGGAGGCCCTTCTTGCCAAGGCAAATCCCTCCTTATGCTCAAGTAATCCTATTCCATCATGTCTTATCTGCAGACTACCCCCCCCATCCTCCTTATTCTATCAGTAATAGTTCTCAAACACCTGTTTCCCTACTGCCTACAAACATGTTCATGTTTCTTCCATCCCCCAAAAATCTCCCCTTGATCCATCTATCCCCACCAGCTATCATCCCATATCTTTCCTCCCTTTTGTGATTAAATTCCTTAAGGAAAAGGTGTCTAGACTTCCTTTCCTTAACTCTGCAGTCTGGCTTTTGACCTCATCATTCAACCAAACCATTCTCATTAAAGTTACCAGTTCTCTCCTCTTTGCCACATCTAATGGCCTATTTGTAATTCTCATCTTTCTTGGTCTTCCTGCTGCCCCTGACACTGTCAATTACCTTATTTTCTTGATACTCTCTTCTAAGATTTTGTGACACTGTTCTCTCCTGGTTCTCCTCCTACCACCCAATTGCTCCTTCTGTCTCCTTTGCTGAATCTTCATTCACATCATACCTACTAACTGTGGTGTATGGTTCTGTACTAGGGCCTTTTCTCTTCCCTATGCTATTTCATTGGTAGTCTCATTGGCTCCCATGATTTCAATTATCTTCTGCATGCAGAGATCTTTCAGATTAACTTTTCAAACCCTAACCTTTCTCCTGACATTCTGTTTCATGTCCCCAAATGCCTATTAGACACCTTAAATCGGATGTCCTAGAGACGTCTTAAACTCAACATGTCCAAAACTGAACTCACAATCTTTCCCTAAAAATCTTCCTCTCTTCCTAAGTTCTCTATTGACTCTTAGTCACCCAATTTTTGCAACCTAGGTGTCAGCTTCAACTCCTCATTCACACACTTACACACATACACACACACACACACACACACACACACACACACACACACACACACACACCCCACCTCCCCACCATATCCAATCAATGGTCAAGCTCTGTTATTTTTACCCTCATAATACCTTTCACACATACCTGCTTTCCTACAGCACTGCCACTACTCTAGTACAGCCCCTCATCACTTCACACCTGAACCATTCCAATACTCTGCTGGTCTCCCTGTTTCTAGCTTCTTCCTACTCCAATCCATCCCTCTCTCAGCTGTCAAATCTCACTAAATGACAGGTCTGACCATCTCTCTTTTACTTAATCAACTCCAGTGGCTCCCCTTCACCAGGATTAAATATAAAATCCGTTGTTTGGTTTTTAAAGCCCTTCATAACCTGACTCTTTCTGTCTTTCAAGTCTTCTTAGGCTGTACTCCTCTCCAAGTACTCAGTCATGCAATGACACTAGCTTCCCTGCTCTTCCTTACACATAACACTCTACCTCCTAAGAAATTTCCCTGGTCTTTCTCAGGCCTCGAACTCTCTTCCTCCAGCTTCCCTAGGTTCTTTCAAGTCTTAGCTAAGTCTCACCTTAGCAGGTAGCCTTTCTCATCTTCCTCAATCTCAGTGCCTTCCCTCTGACACTGCTCCCCCCATCTCTGTGTGCTCTTTTTGTACATAGCTATCTGCATGCCATGTCCTCCAGCTGACTGTGATCCTTGAGAGCACTCACCCCTTTTTGCCTGTCTTTGTATCCCCAGAACCTAGGAAGACTGACACTTAGCAGGCACTTAATAAATGCTAGTTTACTTATTATTCCCACCCAAAGATCATGCCTACTTTTCTAGGTTTGTTTTTTTTTAATACTCTACTTCCAGGTGGCTAGGTGGCGCAGTGAATAGAGCACCAGCCCTGGAGTCAGGAGTCCCTGAGTTCAAATCCGGCCTCAGACACTTAACACACACACACACACACACACACACACACACACACACACACAAAACCTAGCTGTGTGACCTTGGGCAAGTCACTTAACCCCGATTGCCCTCCCCCCCACAAAAAAAGCAAAAAAAAAAAAAAACTCTACTTCCATCTATGGAAAGAAGCTACCTAACCCAGAAAGAAACCTGGAGAAAAAGTCAGATGACTGTGGCTCCAGTCTAGAACATGCTACAGTCTCATATGATCTTCCAAATGATACTTTGCCTGAGACAGGCTTCATCCTCTATAGAATGGAAGTGAGAATAGGGGTTTTCCATGGCCCCGTCAACCACAGGTCCATACACAGAGCATTCTGGATGTGGTCAAGAATACCACAATAGGGTCACCTGTCAAACATCTGGAGTCTATGAGGGGCAGAAGCAGCTCCTCAACTACCACCACCAATCTCGTAAGGTTCTAGCAACAGCGGAGGGGTGAAGCAATGAAGAGGAGGAGGAAGAGGAGGGGTGCTGTCTCTTCAACAGTTCTCATCCAGGCTCACTCGATAACACTACAGTCCCTGACCCCATGGTACTTCTGCTCAGGAAAAAAATCAAAATACTTTTGGAGGCAAACTATCTGCCCTCCTCTTTCTCAACCCTAGAAAGTGCCTTGTTCCTGCCTGGGGTCTCCAACCAGATGTTCCCTCAAACCAGGAAAAAATAAATAAGAACCCCTTTTTCCCCTTTGACTCTCTGGTCCATTTCATTATCCATGACTCATCCCATAGTAAATGTCCCTAAGGCTGCCACCTTAAAGCAAAAAAAGATAAATTTTATATTTTCAGAGGAGACATTTCATCAGGCCCTCTCTGCCAAGTAGATGGCTACAGAAGCAGGATCCAGTTAAATAGATGCTTTTTTAGCTGAGAAAACAGGCTCAAAAAGTTGTTCAGGAAGATTAAATGGGAGAATGATTAAAAGGTGCCATTTGCAAAGTTTATATTATCTTTAAGTAAGGTCTATTGGGTTTTTTTAAATTAAGTTTTGGTTCCTCAGAGTGACAAATAAAAATTGTCTTTTATGATTCAATTTTCAATAAGTTTTTCTTTTTCAAATTTAATTAAAAAAAAATAAAACATCCTGAGTGCACAAAATGTACAACACAGTGCTATTCTCCCAACAATTAATTCTAGAAACCTATAAATGTCAAACTTGAGTGACATAATAAAAAAATCTGACATTTACAAAGTTCTTTTAAGTATTTTACATACATTATCTCATTTGGTCCTTACAAGTACTAGGTAAGTACTAGAAGTATTATCACCTCCCATTTTGCAAATTAGTAAAGTGAAGATGAGAAAAGTGACTTGCGCAGGGTCTTTTGAAGGGTTGAATTTGAAATCTTTCTCTATCTCTGACAACTTAAGAAAATCCTGACTGGGTCTACTGCGAATTTCTTACAAAATCTGAATGGGGCCCTCACTATGGGAAGGTAATCTTTTCACATCTTCCTAACTGATCCACTGTCCCACTACCAAAAGTAGCTTTTCCAAAATTACACATCTAAGGCAGAGATCAAACCAAAAACCTTCCTAAGGCCATCACTCTTCCCACTCTAACACTGCTTCCCTTCACCACAATTAGCATCTTCATATTTAGTCTGAGGAATAAACAGCAATAGGGAGGATGAAGGGAAAGGAGACATAATGAAGGTAAACTTCAAGTTCTGTTTAACAGGTTTTAAAATGCCATTTAAACCCATATAAAACAATGGCTGAAAGTACAGAGGCAATAGACAATAACTAAGAAACCACACAGTTACAACTATCAAACAGCTAACAATATCCTCAGTTTCTTAGAAGAACCTCCTTAAAATGAGGAAACTGCGATACATGAGACATTGAAGCAATTTCCTCATAACCTCTCAGATAATGCCCTCCATTCAAAGAAGACTTACCGACAAAATTCTTATTGAAGTAGTCTCTTTGCATTGATTAAAATGTCCATACCCTTACCCTTTGACTCAGAGATTCCATCGCTAGGGAGAGCCTCCAAGGAAGTCAATGACCAAAAAAAAGCCCCATACACAGCAAATTATTTATAGCAGCACTTTTTGTAGCAGCAAACAACTAGTAACAAAGTAGATGCCCAACAACTGGCAAATTACCAAACACACTATATTATGTGAATGTATTCGACTATTATTGTTTTAAGAAAGTTTTAAGAAAGATTAAGTTTTAAGAAAAAATAAATATGATTAATATAGCACAAGAAGGAAAGCATTATATTAATGATGGAAAATGAGGTAAGCATAACTAAGAAAGCTATATATACAATGACTACAATGTAAACAGAAAAACAAGACAATCCAAACTGAATGTTGCCAAGTTATAACGGCCAAGCTTGGTCCCAAAGTAGATACGAAGGAGCATTCCTCCTTCTAGGAAATAATAAGGAGTGATACGTATAGGACGCTGTGCATGTTAGAAATTTTCAAAATGTTAGGTTGGCTGAACTGCTTTTTTCCTCTTTTTCTTTCTTTTTTAATTAAGACTATTTTTGGAAAGAGTAAGAGTATACTGTAAGATGCAGGAGATATAAAAACAAAATATATCAATAAAATTTATTTTTAGTGGCCTTTTCCTCCAACTTATAATTGACGGGGTTACTTCTTGCATTAAAAGGTCACTTTCTTCCTAACCAGAAGATATCTAGTTTCAACTCAGACAAAACAAAAAATAAAGGTCTAAGAATCAGCATTTGTCTGTATTTAATCTAGCAAAAAGCTAGGAAAACGAATTTTCCAAGGCTCCAGGTACAATTAGAATTAATAAAGCAACATAAAGTAACCCACTATTTTGGTTTTTATAAATATTACCTTGAATTTCATAGTAATCCAAGCTTATTTTCTTCAAATAAGACACTACAACCATGTCAAATGGTCTAATGGTAGCTTCTGTTCCCAGTTGTATTACGTTAAACACAAGAATTGTATCTTCTTTTTCCTGTTGCTTGGTAAGTTCCAAAATCACCTAAGAAAGTAGGTAGGGCAATAAAGTAAAAGTTGGTACAGTTAAACCCACATTTCAAAACTGAATATTTCATTTTTGTAATTTGGAGGTAAGGGAATAAATATATTTGAGCTTGCATTCCTTTCCTGTAGCCAAAAAGGAGCCTAATATCAGACAGTTTATAAGGATAGTAACTTACATGTAGATGTTCTTATGGTAAGTGATTAATATGTACCTCTTTAATTTCAAATTTGAGCTGAAGATCGATAAGTTCTTCATTTGGGGGTTCTGTGACTTTAATTATCTCAGATCCTTTAACACTTCTACCCATCTGTTGTGTTCCATCTTCAGCATCAAAATATTCATCATCAGATTCTAAAGGAAAAAAATATTTATTTAACCTGAAAACTACATATAAATTTTCAAAATTTAAATCTTCCATTATTAAAACATCATTTAACCTAAAAAATTTTAATATCAGTCTTAATGTTTAAGTCCCAAAAAATGACTCAACTTATTGTTGTGACATCTGGGGGGTCTAACAGATAAAGTGCTATTGGACCTGAAGTCAGGAAAACTTAAGTTCAAATCCTGACTTAAACCCTTACTATGTGACACAGGGCAAGTCACTTAGCCTCTTGTCTTCCTCCGTTTCCTCACCTGCAAAACGTGGATAATAACAACACCTCCCCCACAGGATTGTTGTGAGGATCAAATGAGATAAAACCTGTAAAGCATTTTCAAACCTCAAAGAGCTACAGAAGTGCCAGCTATTGTTGCTGCTGTTGTTTTTCCCCTCCTATACTTGTAAATACAAAAAAATGCCATATTCGTACAAATAATTTTCTAGGAAAAATACTATTTCCATTCAACACCATGGATAGCACCACTATTTTTTTATTGTTTATTTCATTCTTAGTTGCAAATACAGGTCAATTTAAGAAGTGTTTTTTAACAAGACTACTTATTGTTAGAATCACAGAATTCAAGGTTCTATAACATCATCAAATCTATACCTTTAACTTACAAATAAAGAAATTAAGATTTTTTTTACCTCAGATAAGATACTCAGTGGCCTGCCTGGTTCACACAGCTATCTATGGCTTAGTTATGACAAAAACTGAGGCATCCTGATAGCCAAGATCTTTGCACTGCACCATGATGTCAGTAAATTGCTATAAATTTTTATTACTTTTATATATCTTAATTTTTTTAGCATTACAGAAATTTTTAAAAGCACACTCGATAATTTATATTTCCTTGCCTGATTCTACTTCTTCCAGCAGCAGTGAAGTGGTAAGAAGTTTTTTTGTTCCATCAGAAATAATGGGAATAGCTGCCACCTAGAAAAGAATGGACAAGTAAAAATAAAAGGTAAGCTCTTGAAGACAGGAGCTATTTATCTTTGTAGCCCCAGGGTCTAGCACAATTTGGATGCTTAATAAATGTTTACTGAATTATTCAGGATTAAATTCACAAAAGAATCATTTTAAATAGACACATATATTTTAATAAATCACATCAGATACACAATTACCTTTTATACCTTGCTAGAATTGTCTGATATTAGATTGCTATAAATACTTAAAAGTATTTTTGTAAATACTTTGTAAAAGTATATATGTATGTATGTATATATGTATATGCATACATCTGTACATACACAAACACATATACATATATATAAAAACAATTATTTATGGTCAAAAGACACTGCAAGCATGACCACAAGATAACAACCACTGCCAGTGTAAAATTATTTCATTTCTCTTCAAAATGGCATTATAAAGTTAATATTCTAACAACTCCAATCTATATAATAAATGACAATTCAACTCTTTCTTCATGTTCTGCAGGCAAGTTCAAAGTAGAGTGGTCAAGAACTTTTAACCTTTCCATATTATAAGGTACATGACAAAAAAGCTGCAGTCTAACACAGAGAATTCTATGCTGGCTATACTGATGGAGTCCCGTAACATTTGGAGAAACTGTTCTTTTGTTGGCTGCTATATTTCCTCACATACTGGCCTTACCACAAATGCACCATCCCACTAGTATACTGAAGAAGTTTTGAAAGTGAGTTCCAAGTTTTAGTTATTCAATGCTGCAATTTTATCAAGTACGGGCAAAATAAACATCAAACCACCTAAAGCTCCAAAAATCCCTACCTGAAGTGAAAGTGATTGAAAGAAAAATTGAAAATTCAAAAAAGAAAAAAAAGAAAAACTACTAAAAATAGTAAATTTAAAATGCTTTCCAATTCATTTACCTTTCTCTCTGGAGATGGCGCATCTGATTTTGTTGGCATGGGGATGCTGTGAATCAAATCCAGTACATTTTTCATCTTTTGGTCAGACAGTCTCACATACATCAAAGGAAGCCCACCTGAGACTTTAAATCTGAAAATGAAACTTAGTTACTTTATTTGTCCAACTATGGCTTTGTAATTATGTCCCATTCCACAATCATATGCATCATTCTAAGAGTGCATTAATCTAGATCTAACAACGCACACAAGCACAGTATCACAGAAATATTCACGTAAACTCAAAATACAACTTCACTTTTTAAATTCCCTTAAATAAAAAATTTTTATTAATTTTATATTGATCCTACAGATTATTCAAATTTTACATTTACATTACTTACATTTACTAATGATGAGGGTTTCTAGTTCTACTTTAAAACACATACACACCACAGTCAGCTTTTAAAGACTATAAATCCTTATACAGTCCCAAAACAAGAGCTGTCAAATCACATACTTTCGCCATAAAATACATAAGAGAAATCACTGAGCTATCATTTAAAGAAACTTGACTTTGTTTATCAAAATCAAGTAACTGAAGCAGTTAAATTTCTCTTACAAAGGAAAGAAATTCACATATTACCTGGCCATTCTAATGTCTTTTTCCACCATAGCCTTAGCCAACTCAACATGGATATCCATGGGCTGTAATATATGCAAAGATGATGGGTGCTGAAATCGGGCTTTTTTCCAATCTTCCCCTTTACAAAAAATTACCAGAAAATTAAGAGACAAAGAAATTACCTAACCCTTTTTTTCTTATTACAGGGATTCAGTAAAAATTCAGATGATGCCCAAAAAGAATTAAGAAACCTTAACAGAGGGTGAAGGTAAAGATGTGAGCCTACTGTACCAATTCACATAGATCTGTATTTATATGGATAGTGGCAGTGTAGGACACACTTTCAAAGCAAATAAAAATGTATAGGCTAAAAGAACTCATTTTAGTCTCAAAATCTGTTAGCAAATTATAGGAGTAGAAAGAAAAAGAATGAAAATATATCTACCAAAATATTTATAGCAGTATTTTCTGTGGTAGCAGAAAACTAGAAACAAAGTAAGAACCAATCAATTGGAGAATGGCTGCACAAACCGTGGTACACAAATATAATGAAACACTATACTGATTTATGTAAAACCCAGGAAGGATTCACTTACCTGATATTGATAATCACTTATAACTGAATTGATACAAAGAAAACAGAATCAAAAGAATGATATACTTGATCACTGCAAAGATATACTGAAAATACCAATAAAACAGATAACCTCAGATTAAATGCAAAGTTACTCAGGGAAGACTCAGGGAAGACATGATCACCATTATCAATTACGTGTCACATGAAAGAGAGATTAGACTTATTCTCTTTGGCCCCAGAAGACAGAACTCGAAGCAACAGGTAGAAACTGCAAAGGGGGAATGGACTGAAGCTTGATATAAGAACCAATATTCTAAAAATTAAATCCTGGCCCTGAAAGATGACAAAACAATCTACATCTCCCCCTTCCCCACTGTATCAACAGAGAGATAGGGGACTATGGGTGTAGAATGTTGCATACACTCTAGAATATAGCTACTGTGTCAAGTTAATTTTGGTTAACTTTATTTTTTCCATTTCAAGTAAGTATTCTATGAGGAAAGGGTATTCAGGAAATTACCGGTATGAAAAACAAAAGACACTAATTAAAACTTGAGAAAGGAAAAAATAGCAAGGTAATTGAGAAAAAGCATAGTACAGAGTCAAAAACAATGGATTTCGGGATCAGGAAAGTTGGGTTTACCTCCATTTAATCAAAGCATTTAATAATCTTTCATGTTACTCTTATAGAAAAGAAAGATCTGTAAGACTGAAGAGCATTAAATTCTAGTTCAATGTCAACTTGAAAGAAGGTCAATAGCAGAGTACCCTGAGGATCTGTGCTTGGTTCTGTCCTGTTTAACATTTTTATCATGATTTGGATAAAGTCATAGTAAGCATCGTTACCAAACCCCTAGATCATACAAAGTTGGGAGGGATAACTTATCACAGTTAAGTGTCAAAAATAATGATGGGACAGAACACGAGGCTGGATCTAATAACATGTAAAAAAGTGAAAAAGGAATTACAGTTTTATATAGGTAAAAAAATCAACTTTACAAATCCTAGATGAAGAAGGCACAGTAAGATAGCAGTTTGTCTAACAAAGAACTAGGAGTCTGAATATACAAGTTTCTCGGTGTGATATGGCAGCTAAGAAAGCTAATATAATACTAGGTAACAATAAAAGCAACATCACATCCAGGAATACTCTGACTAGAACAGGCCACATATGCATTCAGTTCTAAGCAATATATTTTAGGAAGGATGAAGATGAGCTAAAGAATGTCCAGAGGACATTCCTCTAGTAAAAAGTATAAAGCTCATGACATGAACTCCAGGTGAAGGAACTGGAGATGTCTAGCCAAGAAAAAGAAGACTCAGGGAAGACATGATCACCATTATCAATTATGTGTCACATGAAAGAGGGATTAGACTTATTCTCTTTGGCCCCAGAAGACAGAACTCGGAGCAACAGGTAGAAACTGCAAAGGGGGAATTGACTGAAGCTTGATATAAGAACCAATATTCTAAAAATTAAAGCTCCTATGAAGAAGAATAGCCTACCTACCTTGGGAAGCACCACCATGGATGATCACTAACTATGTGTGTGCAAAGGGATTTTTTTTTCCATATATATAATATATATAATATATATATATATATATAATATATATAAACAAATGGGCAAAAAGTAAAGAAAAAGTAAACAAAAGTCTCTTCCAGACTCTGAAATCTGGTGATTTTTGTGATCTGACTCTCAGTACTGGTAATTATAAGTTACATGACCTTGGTTAAGCAGCCAGAATGCTACAATGCAACTCATTGAGAACAGGAAGTATGTTTTTTACTTTGCATTCTCAACAATATGGTGCATTCAGGAATGTACAAAACAAGCTTGTTAACCAGGATAAAATAAATAATAGCCTGTACAAACCATTTTAATTGATAACAAAAAGGACCTATAGTTTTGTAATGTTAATAGAATTTTATACTTTATCTACAGTGACATATAAAAGTTTTTAAGATCTCTGGAAAAGAGAACAAATGAAAATAGAGAGTGGTTCATTATTTGGATCTGTATCACCAGTAACTAGCACCATTTACGCCAGATAAACTCTTGAACAGACACTTAATAAATATTTATTTAATAAGCGATACAAGAGCATTTGTGTTAAAGGCAATAAAACACACTAGTTAGTGCTTTGGTTAAAGTAACTCAGCTACATTTTTTTCTAACAGAACAAAACAGATAAAAAAATTTTAAATTTCTTTGTGTGCTATCAAATATTATGCCCTCACTAGAACAGGCTACATTATGTCTGAGAGGAGATTCAGTTAATATAAAGAGGGATACATTGTGAATTGTATTTCTCTTAGTGGTAATAATTTTCACTGAATTGTTGACACTCCTTCACCTAAAATTCCTTAGGACAAGTAACAGGCCTACACCTAAATATTCTTGTGCCCATGTATTTTACATGGCAACCAGAATTAGAATTCCTGGATTCCAAAGTCATAACAAGAAATTTACCTGATCTTCCAAAAAGGCACTGGACACTTTTAATCTCAACATCAAACTTGTCATATGCTTTGTCCATTATTTCTTCTAGGGATGAAGTAGTAGTTTGTCTTTCACCTTGACTTATGCTGTTTAGCTACAGAGAAGAAAAAAGATTTAATTTTTTCCCTCACACATACATTTAGTGCTTTTTAGTTAGATCAGGCAGAAAAGAACTGAATAGTTCTCTCTGAACCAGAAAGATAAATCCTGGTAGTATGTCACCAAGATCTTGCCCACACACATATTCTTTTTATTGTTCTCAGTTTTCTCCAGGGAGAGAGGAGGATTTGAGGAGAATAACCCTGAACTTTCCTAACTATATCCCTCCTTCCCCTACCAAAATTACTTTTTAATTTCTTTTTGTATTTCTAGTAGTAATAAGAGTTTTCACTAAATCCTATATTGACTCATGTCTATGTGTTGCACCCTTCCCCAGCCCTGCCACATGCCCCCAGAAAATAAATGTCATGATGTCTTGTTTTTCCTTTGTATTCTCAGAGCCTAGGAAAGAAGGAAGGGAATAAGCATATACTAAATGTCTATTATGTGCCAGGCACTGTACTGTTTTATAATTAGAATCTCACTTGATTCTCACAAAAACCCCAAAAGGTTTTTTAATTTTATTTTACAGGTGAGGAAACTGAGGAAAACAAAGTGTCCAGAATCACATAGCTAGTAAGTGTCTGAGGTTGAATTTGAACTAAGATCTTCCTGACTTCAGGCCCAGAACTTATTTGTTATAACAGATGCTTAATAAATGCTTCTATTACAACAATACAAAGGAAAAGAACCACCACCACAAATAACTGAAAATGAATTCAGCAAATTACAAAGAACAGGCATGGCCCCCAAAGAAGGAATATTGAGAAAATACTTATTCTTACTTCTTTACAAATCTGTGGACAACCACAGATATGAAACACTGACTATATTACCAGAATTTTTTTTTCAAAATCTTAAACTGGCTTTACTTATTTCTTTCTCCATTTTCTTTAAAAAACTTTATTTAGTATATGGAAGAGCTTTCTGGGAGAAGAGAAGAATAGGGAGAGGCAACATAAAATATCAACAAAAAATTTCTAATGTATGATGAACTGAAAAGTTGATTCAGCAACTACGTGGAACAGCAGCTGCAGTTCAACAGCCTAGGACTTGGTTCTGTTCTTCCTTCACCCAAGTATCACCAATCCAGTTAGGTCACCCTGGTCTTATTTTCAATATTATTGTTTTCCCCTTCCTAAGCCCATAATGGCCATCAGGTTGGGGATCCTGGATTTAACTCTTCAAAATCTCGGTCTTTGTCTTCAGGTTTAGCTATTCACCATCAAAATGCCTTCTCTCTACTTAACAAATGCTAGTCACTTGTATAAATATTCATGAACTTACTTTAACTTCAATAAAAAAAAATTCAAACAATGGATGACACAAAATTTTGAAAACACAAAAACAATCAGTAACTTTTTTCAGGCTAATATATTAAAAAATAATAAAACAATGATGAAGAAGAAAATCATTTTAAAAGAGTTTCAAAGTACACAGATTAAGATGATTTAAGGAAAGGATTAAAAACTGGAAATGAGTTTTTGTGGGAATAAACAACGGATATAGAGAACAATACATCACATACATACACACAAATACACACCTGAAAGGTACCAAAATCCAAAATTAGAATATCTGAATTTTCATGATGGAATCCTGTCCTTGGTACTATGAGGTAGGAAGGCTTCAAATTAATCCTTAAATCAAGAACTTTCCGTGTTTCAATAATGTGGGTAAGTCCTAAAGATGACAAGTTGACAACAAAATATCTATTAGATGGACAAGTTAGAAAATATAAATTATTAACAAACAAAAATACAAAATGAAAAAAATAACATAACATACATAATACAAAGGTAAAATAGTCACTTTGACTATTTTAAATAGTCCATGACTTTCTAAGCAAGCATTCAAAGTACTGCAAATAGGTACCAAATAATATACTCCAGGGGAAGAGATTGTTATGACTTTCAGAATTTAAAGTCACATGATCACCAAGTTACAAATATGATCTAGAAGATGTGTCTTATTTTTGGTTTTACACTGGGTTCAGGAAGTGAAAATGAAATAAATACTTCAAAATAGATGTCTCTGAATACTGGTATTACTGTTGAAAAATCACAGTTCAAGCTGCATGTGCATTTTTTTTTATGCTTCCAGTTGCAGTTTTCAAAGTCCATATCAGAAACCCTTTGTTTGTCATTACAAATAATAAATGCTCAAATAATTTACCTGTAGCTGTTTTCTCTTTAATTTCTTCCAGTTTCATCAATGTTGCTGATGTTATCTGCTCAAGGTCTAAACTCTTACTTGCTTGAAAGAATTCTGCCATTGCATTTATTGTTTGCTGTAAAATAATTATTAAACTAATCTTTCCATTTAACAAATATTGCTTTTATACTGCATTATCCCAAGACTCGGCTCAGTTCCAGGATAACCTCAGTCTTTTAATACTGCTTTATTGCATTCTCTCTTAATTTTAGGACCAAAATTTGGAAATGATTCTTTGTAACACTTGTTGCTAATAAGTCTCCCAGAGAGAACTTCCCAAAGATTAAAGCCAGGGACTCTAGGTAATTGTATGATAGACGGCAGGAAGATTTGGTAGTGACAGGCTTCACAGGGATTAAATGGAGAGGAAAGAGCGTGGCAGCTTGGAAGACAGAAACAGAACTACAGACCCTCATGTCCACAAAGTGATCTAAATCAGAGGTATCAAACACATACCCTGAGCTGCAAAACTCCCCAATGCTGGCCCAAATGAGACTAAAATGAAATTAGGAAATGATAAACATTTTTCATTGTTGTACTTACTGCATCATAAATGATCTCTACAGGTTGGGACTGAACTACTAGAGTTTGATCAGCAGTGCTATCCACTGGATTGGTCTCAAATTCAATTTTAAGCAGCGATGAGCTGGCATCCCCAATGGAGGCCACAAGAGATGGAACAATATTTTGCTGCATTAGACCGGTTACATACCAGTGTTCCAATTTTGCTTCTACCCTACAAACCAAAAAAGAAAAAAAGATTAGATGCAAGTTTACTTGAATGTGATGGATGGAAAAAAATTAATCACACAAAATTCTTCCAGAGAAAGAACTATATTTTTCAAGCCAAAGAATTAAGTCCAAATTAGCAGGTAAACCCTACAAGACCTCATACCACAATACCCTCTCAAATTTATCTTCTATTACTTCCTTCCCTGACAAATTGGTCTACTCATTTCCCACCCAATTACAGTTTAGATTTTCTCATCTCCTTGACCCTGATCTGACTTGTCCATGTCCACAGGAGTTACATGGAAAAGGACTCATTTTTCCATGAAGCTTTCAATTTTTTTCATTCCTTATTTTAACCCACATAACATTTATTGTTTGTATCATTCCCTCAGCACTTAATTGCATACTGTCTTCTGATATACTGTATAGCCTTACTTTTTAATGTTCTTTTTAACTTGTCTTTTTAACATGACGATAAGGACATTGTGAGCAAGCATTATGTATGTCTTTATATATTTCTGTAGCTAATATAACACACACAAAAAAAATCTCAATTCTTTTTCTTTTAACTTACCTAAGTGCCTGTGCTCCTGGCCGCTGAGATGCTCTAGTACTTAAGCCAATAATTTGTACTTTAAGTATCTCTGGAACATTTCTGTATTCTCTGATTGTAATAGATGTACTTAGCAGTTTCAATGTCATTACATGGGCAATATACTAGACAGAAAAAAAATTTTTTTAAACAAAGTTTAAGTAGTTCCTATTTTCTTGCAAAATAAGCCTCTAATTTAATACATGGCATATGCAAAGATTAAATTAATTTAATTTTTAAAAATTAATATTAATAATTCTAGTATTATATAACTAAATAATTGATATATTAAATAATAATTAACACAGTCAAAATATTAACATTAAGTTTTGCAAAACATTTTATAGAGACTATCTTGTGTGATCCTCACAATACCATAAATTAGGTACTATAGGCATTACTACTCCATTCTACAAATAGGTAAACTAAGGCTCAGAAAAGCTAGGTGCCCACCAAGGTAATACAGCTAATCAGTAGTATTTGAACTCAGTTCTTTCTGACTTCAAGTTCAGTGCTATTTCCACGGAAATAATTAATATTTAGTTATTACTAAAATAAAGTTACATAAAGCATTTTACATACATTCTCTCATTTGATCCCAGATTAACCTGGTAACATAAAACTGTCCATGGCTCAATACAACTACTGTGATGAAGAAAACATTTTAAGAGAGTTTAATGAAAAATCACATTTTCTAAAATTTTAAGAATACAACTAAGTATACTTATAGAGGGTCCTGAAAGAAACAATAACAAGATATCAACAAAATACCAACTCTATAATGACGTTTTTCAGGTAATTCTTAACTTTGCTAACATAGCTAAACCTAAACAGGAGAAATAATTTTAATAAGCAAAGATCTAACTATAGACATTCAATGATTAAGAACACTAATAAGCAAACTCTTGGCACACAGACTTTAAGTGAATTATCCAGAGCCACACAGCTAGTAGTTGTCAGAGGAAGGATTGGACCTTAGGTTTTCCTGATTCCAAGATCAAGATTCCAACTATTTTTACCACTTTGCCTCCAGCAATTAATTGTCAGATTAAAATAAAAGTTAAGCTTAAACTCAAATATGTTTTAACCACTTTTCCCAGATTGGTTCATATTTTAACCCTTTAAAGCTTAGAACAAAATAAAGAAGTACAATATTTATTTTATCAACATATTTACCTGCTTCGGTAAAGTTAAGTTGTGGGTACTGTCACTATATCCAATGGCAGTGAAGAGTTTTGCCTTTTCCTCTGGAGTCATGAGGTCATCAATGGCTACAATAAAAATTCTAACATTTTTAGGGAACTATTACAGGAAGAAAATTTCAGTATGATAGATAAAAATCTATTAAAAAGTCTTATTAAAGTACTCCATAAAAACAAATCAAAATGTTAAAGTGGTCAAATTAAATGTATATTTCTTTGAATAGGTATTAAAACAGATACAGGTGGCACAGCGAGTAGAGCACCAGCTCTGGAGTCAGGAGTACCTGAGTTCAAATTCGGCCTCAGACACTTAACACACACAAAAAAAGGTAGCCGTGTGACCTTGGGAAAGTCACTTAACCCCAACTGCCCTCCAAAAAAAAAAAAGAAAAAAAAGAAAAAAAAACAAAAAAAAAAAAAGAAAAGAAAACAGATACAGATACAGTCAGAAATTCAAGCAATACTGCACTACATATTATATATTATTTTGGCATATAAAAGTTTCATGCTTGCAGGTCAGTTATTATGTAGCTTATTTTTATTATCATTATCTTAGTGCTTATTTAACACAACCTTTTTGACCCCCTCTATGAAATTCTTATCTATTTTCTAATACATACACCCTTCATAAAGGATCAAAATAAAAATCTATTCATTTTATTTTATTCAGACACTATACTTATAAATATTGCATGCTATCTCCTTTATATTAGGGAATTATGCAAATTATTTAGACAAGAATGAATATGAGCTGTATCAATGAAGTACACATTAATTTGAATTGAAACTTACTTTCAGGAACCAAGGATTCTTCATCATCTTTTTTCTTAGTTTCTTTCTTACCCCAGAATCCACTAAACCAGCCTCCACTACGCTTCTCCCCTGTATCAGTTGATTTTTTTCTCAATTTTTGCCCAGATCGAATCACCTAAAAAGTAAAAAAGATTTCTTAATATATTTAAATTTTATTAAATTCAAATCTTTAAAAAAAGAGCACTCTAAAAAGAAAATGATATCATATTTAGAAAATATATACTATGCAACAAAGTACAGTGAATTGGGAACAGTCCATCACTGTAGCCAGAAGGAACTGGATTCAAAATACACTATTAACACTTCACAATCTTTGTTGTGTGAGCCTGGGAAAAAATCACTTAAATTTCCAGTGAGTCACTTAACGCTCTAAGACTTTAAATCATAGAAAAATTACTGAGCTGAATTGGTAGAAGGGATTTCTTACACCAATTAAACCTGAAATATGGACCCAAAAAAACCTATATATTTCCATTTTGGAAGGTACCATAACTGACAATTGTGTCAAATTGCCCCTTTTTTTAACCAATAGGCAACTAAGGCCCAGAGAAATTAAATGACTTCCCCAAGGTCACAGGGCTAAAAAAATGGTATATTTATTAAATCCAAACCCTCTAGTTCCATAGCCACTATTCTCTCTACTACTCACAATGTTACACAAGAAAACTCTCACATATCTTTCTGTGCAACTCAGAATTTATATATAGGTATCTCTCAATTGTTTATGCTGACTATGCAGAGGCATGGAAAAAGGGGGTAAAATATCTCATTTCTCAATAAGACTTAACTAAATTGACTTTCAACTCAATCACTTTCATAGTCATTTTCATTAGTCTAATTTGATAACTACACTGAAATAAATCAGTACGTAACTGCTAATAAAATACAAGTTTACTTAAGTTGCTTCAAATATTAAAATAAATCAAATATTAAAATTACATTTCTGGATGCTAGGCTTAAATAACTAATGGTAAGAAAATGCTTAGAAATATAAAACAAGCTAGAAAAAGTTACCTACTTCGACTTGTGCTTGTTGTCTGGCTAAAACAATGTTGAAAACATCAAGAGTCTTCTCCAAGTCCTAAAAAACAAAAGGATAGACTTTTAAGTAAATTAATTATTGAAATATACCCAAGAGATGTTTTTAACCACATGACTTTTGTTCATCCAAACAATTTCTTGTCCTTTTGTAAAAACTCCATGAAAATAAAAGTCTACTTGTGGATCAACAACGCTTTAAAATGAGAGAAAATAAATTCTACAAAGAGATAACTACTTCATTAAAAACAGTTTGAAAGTAAGACTTCTCTCAATCATAGTAAGTTTTAAGAACAAAACTGGAAATATAAATGTTCAAAAAGAAGCCTTGTTTACAAATCATCTGCTCATGCTTGTAGCTGGTAAGGTTTGTCTCTGTCCTTCAAATACCTTTCTTCTTAGATCTGATGACTTACTCCTTCACTCCACCCCAGCCACACACTAAATCTACCATTACTCAAAAGTATTCCCCTTCCTTAATTAAAAACTCAGATCTTCCTCTATCTGGCTATAACCTATCACATAATTCCATTTCTCCCTATGCTATAGTCCTCCCAAACTCACTCTTGTCCTCATAGGGTCCTCCAATCCCTCCACCTCTCAGTTCTTTCTCAGGCCATTACCCTGGATCAGACTTGACTTCCCTCTCTTTCCTATCTTGATCCTATGCAAGCCAATTAAAGTCTAAAACTGCCTTCTACTCTGAAATGCTTGGTCCTATTTATTCCTTGCCAAATCTCAGCCCTCTGGGTTATTCTCACCATTCCCTTCCTCCACTACTACTCCAGTGATGAACAGAGCTGGAGAAAGTTATAAAACTATGCTAAGTGAACAGATTATAAATTCACATTATCCAACTTTTGCTGGAGGTTCACTGTTACAAAGTAATCCTTTTCTTCTTCTGTAACTGACTACCTATCTTTCCCCACAAAAGCTTTTCCAAATTTTTTTCTTTCCATAAGCTTCCTATAGTTCCTTCTCCCTCCTCTCTCTCAGCTGAAGAATTTGACTCTTACTTTACTTAGCACTAAAGCCATTCAAAGTGGGCACTCTCTTGTCCCCAGTGACTTACCTCCAAACCCCCTAATGTCACTCCTGACTCTCTCCTCCTTTTCCCCCAGCCTGTCAAAGATGTAGCCTCTCTCTTTGCCAAGGCCTGTACATGTGTCCTTGATCCCACTGATCTTACCTATCCTGTCTTGCCCAGAAGACTGCAACCTCAATCATGCTCCACCCTCCACTCTGACTCCCACTGCCTCCTCACTGCTGTCATCTTCCACACTCCCTAGTTATTGGTTGCTTCCTTACTGCCTTCAAGTATATCCAAGTCTCCTTCATCTTTACAGAACTTTCACTTCACATTGTCTTCCCCTTAAAATATCTCTTCTCCCTTTCTTAGCCAAACTCCTTGAAAAAGATATTAGACTCACTGTTTCTACCTCCTCTCACCTTACTCATTCCTCAGAACTTTGCAATGACTAATGATCTCATCATGAAATTGAATTTGTTCCTCCAAAGTTAACAATGATCTTTTCTCTTCCTTCAAGAAACAGTTTCAAGGGGGCAGCTAGGTGGCACAGTGAATAGACCACCAGCCCTGGAGTCAGGAGGACCCGAGTTCAAATTCAGCCTCAGACACTTAACACAAAACTAGCCGTGTGACCTTGGGCAAGTCGCTTAATCCCAATTGCCCTACCTTCCCCTCTCCAAAAAGAGCAAAAAGAAACAGCTCAAGTACCACTTTCTACATGAAGCCTTTCCTGATCTACTTGACTGTTAGCATCATCCTTCTCAAACTACTTTATATTTTATCTGTACATATTCTCATATTTTTTCTATATATAATTTGTATTCTCCTGTTAATGTAATCTGTCAAAACAGAAGTATTGTTTCATTTTTCATATTTATATCCCTAGGAAAAAAAAACACCATACCAGCAAAATAGCAGGTGTCTGATTATTAATTTTACTCCCTTCACAAACAAAACTTTATGGACTTTAATGTTTTGATAGTTTATTAGAACATGTACAGGAGCAACAAACAAATTGACTTAGGGAATCCAAAAATACCACTAGAGTGAATATTCTCTCCTCTCCCTTTCAAAAGTCAAAAAGATTCAGGATTCAATTCACAGTTTACATGACGAATCAATGGAAGAACTGGAGACTGACTAAAAGGACTGAAGTCCAGTTCCATGACTTTGAACCAATCATTATGTGCCTCAGATTTTCTATCTTCAAATTGCTAAATTATGTAAATACTACCTGTTATATCAAAAATGCTGATGAACTGTATTTTCAAAATTAAAAAAAAAATTTGATTTTCCCAGAATACATAATATTAAATGTAATACTATATTGCCACATTTATTAGTCAGTGATGGAAAAATGTAAATGTGAATGTGAAAATTAGATATTTTTCATCCACACATGCCAAAATTAATATGCTATTGAAATGACATAATTGAAAAGTTCACATTCATCAAAATTTGTATTTAGATCAAGGTCACTAACTAAAAGAAATCAGGATTTCTGACTTTGAGGTCAACCAGATTTAGAAGTAAACCCACATTTTTTTTTAATCATTAATCGAGACATTCCAACACAAAGACAATTACAAAGAGTACAAAATAAATAAGAAATACCTGAATTTCATTTTGTACTTCTTCTGTGATTTTACTCTGGGTTAGCTTACTTTTGTATGCATTTTTATAACGCTTGAGAAACTGCCTGTGATTTTTTATATTATTCCAAGACCACATCCGTGTATACCGTCTTATGTGAACTTCAAGAACAGCATCAATTGCATACTTCCACCTGCAAATAGGTTTTTTTAATAGAAAATTTGAAGATTCACAAAGAAAAAAATGAAGAACTGCATGAAACTTACCTCAGCAACAGAATTACAAATACATACTTCATTTTATTAGTTTAATGAAAATCCAGTAAAAACACTTTGCGTTCAGTAAAACTTAAATCCAGTAAATTTCAGCAAAATCCAATTAAAAAAAAAAAGTCTTTTCCTTCAACTTTTACTCTCCATTGTACTTTTCATAGCCCCTATTCTGAAATCCCCTTTCCCCTAATTTCAGAAAAATCTGTGAAGATTTCAATAATTGACAGAATTAAGTGAGCAGAATCAGAAAAACTTATACAATTACAATATTGTAAAAACAAAAAACTCTGAGACTTAAGTACTCTGATAAATGAAATAACCCTCTAATTCCAAAGAACTAATGATGAAGCATGCTACTCAATCATTGCTGCCCTTTTCAATGGATGGAGGAAGAGCTTGGGGAAGGGAGGAAATTTAGAGCAGAAAAAATTTTTAATTAAAAATTTATTTTAAAAAGCATGTTACCTACTTCCTGATGGACAGGCAATGGATTCAAAACTGAGACACAGAGATTTGTGTGTGTATACATACACATACTTATATGCATACACATACATATATACATACACACATACATTTGTGTGTATATGTATATTGAGGGGGAGGGAGACAAGGTCAAAGCAGAAATTTGTTTCGATTATACATATTTGTTACAAGGATTTTGTTTTTATTTCTTTTCCAATACAGGGGAGAGGGGTGGAGACAGGAGGAGGAGAAAGAGAAAGATGATGGGTTTTTTCTCATTGGAAAAAAAATAAACAAAAGAACACAAAAATTCCCATCCCCACTCCGAATTCAGAACATATATTTCTTTCAATTAAGGGGAAAAAAGCCACTGAATGCAAATTCTCCCTCTCACTCCTCAAAATTTATCAGTATCTTCACCTATATTCTTCTCCTTCACTTTTTAAGAACTCCTCCTTCTCTAACTCCCCTCATCTAAATCACTCAGAAATTCCATTTACTCCTCTATGCCACTCTCTGATGAGGTTACCCTTCTACTTCCCAAGGCCCTCTACAAATACCCCTGATCCCATATGATCCTATCTACTCCATCAGATTATGTCCATCATCATCCTGTCCTCTTAATCTTTCTTCTCTGCCAATCTTCTTGTTCTTTCTCTAATCCCTACAAAAAAGTCCTTGTCTCCCCCATGAGCTTCTCCCTATGCCTGGAAGGATCTCTCTCTTCACCTTTCCCTCTTAATAACTTTAGTTTCCTTGAGGATTCAGTTCAAATGCCATCTTTTGCAGGAGGGCCTTTCCCATCTCCTCCAGCTACTAGAGCTCCTACCTTTAAGAGTACCTTCCATCTAGTCTGTATGTACTTATTTATTTACAAGTTGTTTCCCCTAATTCCCATTAGAATTTAAGCTCCTTGACAGCAAGGGCTGTTTTTGCCTTTATATCCCTAGCCCATAATATAGTTTTGCCAAAAAGGAATCACAGGTAAGCAACTCAGTCTATAAATACTTATCATGTGTCAAGCACTCTTAAGTGTGTTAACACTCAAGTTAGTCAATCTGACTCTACTCTGTTTTTTCTCTAGATTCCCTTACCCTAAATTGTTCATCCCTTCCTACATGCCAGCCACAGACTACGTGCTTAATAAAGCTTTACCAACTAAGAGACTTTATCTTTTTCCACTACTTGGCACAGCTAACTATATCATATGATTCCCTATTCCCATCCCCTTCTACTTCCTTTAGGGCCTTTACCTATTATTATACATGTTATATAACCTTTGAGAGAAGGGACAGTTATGGGGGAAGGAGAGGGTTTGCTAGCCTTTTTTTTTTTTTTTTTTTTTTTTTTGCTTTTTGGATGGGAGAAGGCAGAGCAATTGAGGTTAAGTGACTTGCGCAAGGTCACAGGATTAGTAAGTGTTAAGTTGCATGAGGCTGGATTCAAACTCAGGCCTCCTGACACCGAGGTGTAATAGTAATCATTTTATCAGATACTTAGCACTTAGTAACTTAGGGCTAAGTAGCACCTATTAACTTAGGGCTAAGTATGGAAGGTGTGAACCCTGTCCATTGTTGAGAAGGCATGAACTCCTCTGTTGACTTGGAAGAAGGCTATTGGCTGAGACAGGAAGCCAGTGCTGTATATAAAGAAGAATTCTAGAGACAGAGAAGACAGAATTGGAGTTAGCTCCTCAGTGAAGGAAGACTCATGAAGACTGAAGCCTGCTGACTGTGCAATCTGAATCTTAAAAGCTTTTCACAGTAGCATTCTTTTGGGAATCTGCTTACGTTTAGCTTTATACCAGGCTGGTGCTCTATTCACTGTGGTACCTAGCTGCCCCAGGATAGTTATGTTTTATCTTGTGTTTAGAAATAATATGCAATTAATGCTTGTTGAACTAAAGGCTGAAGATAAGAAAGAAAATGACACAAAGGGGATGAAAAATAACTTGGCTGGAAAAAAGCCTATGAGACAAAGCTACAAAGACTAGCTGGTGTCAGTCTGTGGAAGGCTTTGAATCACCAGGAAAAGGAGATAGTGAGGAGTCATTAAAAGTCATTAAAGTCATGTTTTATCTAAGGTGTGATATGAAGAGATAATAATAGTACAAAGGACGGAGTGGGAAAAGGTTTATCTGGAAGAGGAATAGCAATTAGACTGTATTTATTTTTTTTTATATTTCTTTATTTGTTTTTTGTTTACATCATTCATTTTCCTTATATTTTTGCATTACAAATTTTCTCCCTGTCTTGCCCCTGCCCCAACCCTAAAACAGCAATCCCACTGTAAAGCCCCTCCCCTGCTCTGCTCTCTTATTTTCTGGTAGGGCAAGGAGGGTCTCCCTATCCCAGCCCCTGTATATCTTAATTCCTAGTTGCAGGTATTACAGAACTTTAAATTCTAGATTCTTTCGATTCCTCCCTTGTCACCCACCCCCACTGGAAGGACACTCAGTTCAATACAGGCTATGGATGTGTGATTGTACAGGACATCTTCATAGTGGACATATTGTAACAGTGATCGTCTGTCTCT
>CM053598.1:116399061-116427646 GCA_028646575.1 Pseudocheirus occidentalis | reverse complement strand
GTGGGAGGGGTCTTACAGTGTGATCAATGTTCTGGGCTGGGGGGTAGGGACAAAAAGGGGAGAAAATTTGTAACTCAAAACCTGTGGAAATGAATGATGTAACCAAGAAAATAAATCAAAATTTAAAAAAAAAAACGAAAAAAAAATTCTACAAAGCACAGGCTCAAAAGTGTTCTGTTTTAATACAAAAAAAGTATATATCTTGAAATACATACTTTATAACTGACTTATGCATACCATGAGTAATTTCAATTTCTAGAATCATATACTTTTCAATTCAGAAAGGATTTTAAGTCATTTTTGTATACACCCCTCATTTTACAATTAAAGAAACTGAGTACCACCTGGCAAGTGACTTGCCCAAAGTAGTTAAATGGCAGAGCCAATATTTGAACTCAGGTCCTTTGACTTCAGATTTAGTGTTCTTATAAACTTCATCAAAATCTCCTTAAAAATTCTTGAAAATCTCCCATGAAAATATAATATAAAAGAACACTGTTACAACTAAAATAACTTGTTAAAATAATTTAAAAGGAACAAAAACAGTATTTGTAAATTTTTTGAATGAAATAAGTTTCACTGCATATATGTTGTATAATTCGTAATTATTTGAATCTTTCTTAATATCTTGACTCTTATCAACCCTTTTGAAAAATAATTAGAATCTAAGAATATACATACATTTTGTTTGACATTAATATAATAAAATAAAATTAACTATACCTCAAGATTGCTGTCTACTTTAATCCATTCATGCTCATTTGACCGAAGATACTTCTGATAGGCCTGTTCCAAAATAATTATTTGCTTTTGACTAAAAGGTTTCCACTTCTGTTTTGGTTTCATCTCCCAAACAACATCAGAGCTGAAAGAATTCAATAATGAAATTTACCTTAATAATATACATATCTAAGCATGATAAAAACATTTATATAAAATTTTCATGCATCTCTAGAATATTATGATAGCAATTTATTCTAATGAATATACGTGTGTATATATGTATATATACATACATATATATTCTCCAGAGATTTCAATAAATATTAAGATAAAGCAAGTTTTAACACAATTAACAATATTTTTCAAAGGAATTCCTCTAAAACAGGGGTAATTACACTTTTTAATGTGTTATGGCAGTCTTATGAAGCCTATAGAGCATTCTTAGAAGAATATTTTCAAATATTCATAAAGTATTTTAGGAAACCAATTATATCGAAATACAGTTATCAAAATTGTGAAAAAAAAAATCACAGATTTCAGCTTAAGAACTGCCCTAAAACATTTGCTAACTATTTAATACAAGATGCTGACTGCATGTATATATATATTAATATGTAAAGGCCCATAAGAAAAAATAAGTTTTTACTTATATAACTGGTAAGCATTTAGTTACCTGCAGAGTTAACAAGGCTCTAAGAGTACTTAGGGAACACCATTCAATGAAGACAGGATTTAAATGACACAGTGGTGAAAAAAAATCTAAATTAATGATTAATTTATTTTTCTTTATTTTAAGAACGATAAGGAAAGCTGGTTACACAGAATATGTGAAAATCAATTTTTAAAATATCACCTACCCATCCTGCATATTTTCTTATGCAAGACCAAAAGATCTTTGCATAGAACTCACACTGGCAGTGCTGTCATTTCAGACTCAGTTTCTGCAAGAGTACTGCGTGGGGGGGAAAGGGGTAAGGAGCTTTAAAAGCAAAATATTTATTAAATTTATGGCATGAACTGGGGTTTCATTTCTGTAATATTCAGACTCATATAATTACATAAAGTATCTTAGCATATCCAGTGAAAGAATCAGTATGGTTTATTATATCCTTATGTTTTTCAGATAGCAACTCACTCCTAAAATAGTTTACTGAATTTAAAGAGATTTTTAAAATGAGTAAAACCATTTGTGTGTGTGTGTGTCTGTGAGTGTGTGTGTGTGTGTCTGTGAGTGTGTGTGTGTGTATGTGTGTGAGAGAGGGAGAGAGACAGAGACAGAAAGAGAGAGAGAGAGAGAGAGAGAGAGAGAGAGAGAGAGAGAGAGAGAGAGAGAGAGAGAGAGCGAGCTTGACACAATGTACAGCTGGGCTGAGAACCTGGGGACCTTGGGTTCAAGTAACACCTCTGACACATGACATGTGATCCTGATCATAGAATTATGCCTCGATGCTTTTAGTAACTCATGCTGTCTTATATAGGTACCAGCAGTCTCTTCATCTAGAAGTTCTCTATGCCATGAAATATCAAGTTTAGTCCCTATGTTCCAGTCCTTATTTTCTATGTGCAACTACTGACTTAGAGATCTAAAAGAAGTAACTGACTTCATCACTCTCAAAAATCTCTCAAGGATTATAGGTTAAGGGATTTTAAGTTCAGAAAAAAAGTGTCTCCAAACATAACTGTCAGATTACGTTAAATATTTCCAACTCAACAACTTTTAACATTTGTTCTTCCTTCCATACCTAGTTATTCCAATATATGAGATTTCCTGCTTATTTTCATTGTTAACTAGTGAAAGTCCAAGACTATGAAGTGACACATTTATTTCTTGATCAGCCTGTTCCATTTCTTCTGCTTGACGTGCTTTGGAAACCAATGCAACATCATCAGTAAAAAGCAGTACTCTTTGGCGTCCATCCAGGAATGATACCCAGTGTATCTGGATGTTTGCATCATATGGAAATTGTCCACATTCATCCTAAGAGAATAGAAAAAAAATTTATTGAAAAAATGTATTTATAATATACTGACTAAAGTAATTGAGGAATAATAAAAACTGACATTAGTAGAGTACTTTTAACGTTGTCAAGAAATTTTCTACGCATTATTTCATTAGATCATCACTACCATCCAAGGGCAGCAGATAGTATTATCCACATACTGCAGAACAGCAAAAAGTGGCTGAGGAAGCAGGCCACTTGACTATCACATAACGAGTTAATTTAAGAAGCAGCATTTGAACTTAAGTCTCTCTCCTGACCACAAGTACTACCCTCTTTCCAGTGTATTACACTTCTACTCATTTTAAAGGGAGAAAGGAAGTATGACTATGGAAAATTTCCATTATTAATAATGGAAGATATTAAACAAAGGTACATTGCTTTTAAAATTAAATTAGTAGATTTCCTATTTAAAAAACTCTATAGGTAAAAGTATTTTACTTATCAAAGCACTTTCTTGTTTATCATCTCTTTTTTAGCCTCATAAAAACCAAGGGAAACTGAGGAAAACAGCAATCTTTAATGGAGGAGGAAACCTAAAGTCACATAGGTATTAGTGGGCAAAAGTGCATAAGATGAGGAGTGGTAACTGATGTGGACAGCTCAGATCAGTACCTATGACAAAGGATTTTGTACACTGTTATTACTGTAATATTTACAGACCTAAAGTAATGGCTGTATGATGGAAAATCAATGAAAGAAACTTTCAAAAATAACTTCATTCTAACCTATTATACAACAGAGCAATCAATCAAAACAATTATATTTCTTTTAAGCATACTGCCATGTAAATGATCTCTGATGATAAGCTTAACCTAATAACTTATATAAAAACCATTCTACTACTAAGCACAGAGATTCTGTTTTAGTTTTTGTCTGTTTCAAAATAAAGTTTAAAAGAGAATACTTTGTTTAGTACTGTGACAAATTCAGACACAAATGAGACCGTATATCAAATACTGTAATCAATTCTAGGTACATTTTAAGAAATACTTTAACAAACTAGAGTAAATGGCAGAAGAGGGAAATCAGGATGGTAAGGGATCTGAATCATAAGAAGGTAGAAATGTTGAAGGAATGGCGATGCTTAGCCTGAGGGGAAGGGAATAAGCATTTATTAAGTACCCACTACATGCCAAATATGGTGCATTGTGCTGTACAAATATAACTTACATTTGATCCTTACATAATAATCCTGGGAAATAGGTAGTACCATTATTTCCATTTTATAGTTAAGGAAACTGAGGGAGAGATTAAGTGACTTGACCAGGTTCACAAAAGCTAGTACAAGTCTAAAGCTAGATTTCAATTCAGGTCCTCCAAACTCTGGGCCCAGTGCTTTATCCACTCTATCACCTACCTGTTTCTTGGCTATCAGAAGAAAAGAAATACTGGGAAGAGACATGATAGCTGTCTTCAACTATCTGAAGGGCTGCTATGTGTGACAGAAATTAACTATTGCTTTACAGGTCAGGATAGGAGGGGAAAAAAATATTTCAATAACAGGTGTTTGGCAAAGGAATAGGCTACCTAGCAAAGTAGAAACACTCATTCTTATTACTGAAAACATTTAAGCATAAACTGGATGACAAATTTTCAGGGATTTTGTAAATGAGATTCCTATATTAGCTGAAAGGTTGAACAATGGCAACTTTTAAGGCTCCTACTAACTTGAGAAATCCATGAAAAACTTATGACATTTATTTTTATGGAGGTGTCAAATGCCCAAATGTCAAATGTTCCAAAGTGGTCATATTTAATAACATACATTTTTTTAAGTTATACCTTCAACAGGTCATGTTCTCCCACATTTTCTGCATATCTCCACATTAGTTTTTTGGTACCAGTAGGATCTGCCCAAGCAAAGAGACGCACTTGTTTTGGTAGTAAGACCATTTCTTCCTGTAAGCCACTAAAGTACAAATGACAGAGTAGAGAAAAAAAAAAGTAATAAAATTAAAATGGAGAAACATGTAAAATGTATACTATTAATTCTAACTACAAGTAATCCAATATTTCAAGGCTTTTTAATAATAATCCCTATTATATCATTAAGTGATATCATGGAAGTTTATATCTGATATCACAAGGAATACAGTATTCTTACTAGGTTTACTTTAAAGATAATGAAAGAAAAGGAAGAGATGTATTTGAATGAAGAGGCATTAATTTATAAAAGAAAATATAGATACACGTATAAGGAATCTGTATTTCCTATTAACTCTTTACATACCTCTGTCTATACTGAAGAGTATCCCACGGTGTATGGTTAATGATTAAGGCAGGTGCTGATCCTTCATGATAATCAGAGAAGGTTATCACAGTTGAATGTTCAGCAATGTTTACATCTACCAAGATACCTCCACTCTATTATAGGGAAGAAAAGTATGAGAAATGTTTAAAATTAATATTTAAATTCAAAAAAAGTTTTCAAGGGTAAACTTATCATTTGCTTTGAAATAAAAACTTCCTTTTCTCAAATACTCACCAGATATTAATTTATACAACACCATTGCATGAGATTTTCTTAAACTGAATATCAGTAAATTTTAAAAAGTAACACAATGGATTATCTTAAAACAATTTAAAAAATGAAGATAGTCTGACAAAAAGTCAAAACTTACCAGTTCTTCTAAGCTCAATAAAGTGCCATTGTCTTGTTGGTTATAGAAGAATGGCTTAGAAGATCCTTCACAGCCTACAACACGCACACAGAGTTTGCCTGACAAATTTTCAGGCCAAAATGGGAGACACTGAAAATAGAAAAGATAGCTATTAGTCCGTTCACCCAACATTTTAGTTTCCTTTTTTTAAAAAAATAACTAATGCATTTCTTTTTAGTTTTAAACATTCACTTCCATAAGATTCTGAGTTTTAAATTTTCTCTCCCTCCCTTTACTCCACCCTCCCTAAGACAGCATGCAATCTGATACAGGCACTATTTATACATTCATATTAAATATATTTTCACATTAGTTGTGATGTAAAGAAGAATTAGAACTAACGAGAGGAACCACAAGATAGAATTAACAACAAAAACAAAAAGAGCAAATAGTGTGTTTCCATTCAGACTCCAAAGTTCTCTCTCTGGATGTGGAGAATATTTTCTATCATGAGTCATTTAGAGTTGTCTTAGATCCTTGCATTGCTGAGAAGAATTAAATCTATCAAAGACAGTCAGTGCATAATGGAGCTGTTACTTCATACAATGTTCTCTCTTGGTTCTGCTCCCCTCACTCAGCATCAGTTCAAATAAGTCTTTCCAGGTTTTTCTGAAATCTGTCAGCTCATCAATTTTTTTAATAGCACAATAGTATCCCATTACATTCATATACCAAAACTTGTTTAACCATTCCCCAATTGATGGACCTCTCTTCAATTTCCAATTCTTTTCCACCACAAAAAGCGCTGTTAGAAATATTTTTATACATCCATCCTTTTCCAGTTTTTATGATTTCTTTGGGATAAAGACTTAGAAGTGATATTGCTGGGTTAAAGGGCATTCACAATTTTACAACCATTTGGGCATAGTTACAAATTGTTCTCCAGAATGGTTGGATCAGTTCATAACTTCACCGACATTGTATTAGTGTTTCAATTTTCTAACATCTTCTCCAACATTTATCATTTTCCTGTTTTGTCATGTTAGCCAGTCTGATAAGTGTGATGTGGTACCTCAGAATCATTTTGATTTGCATTTCTCTAATCAATAGTGATTTAAAGCATTTTTTTCATATGACTATAGATTTTTTTCAAAGATTTTTAAATCTTTAATTTCTCCCTCTGAAAACTGCCTGTTAATATCCTTTGTTCATTTATCAATTTGGGAATGACTTGTATTCTTATGAATTCAACTTAGTTCTCTATATACTTTAGAAATGAGGCCTTTACCAAAGAAATTGGCTGGAAAAATTATGTCCCAGCTTTATGCTTCCCTTCTAATCTTGATTGCACTGGCTTTGTTTCTAACGGTTTAGTCTTAAACAACTTATGCTAGTTTCTTGAGTTTCTGAATTTAGAAAAATCTCCCAACAATTACAACTGTCCTAAAGTACAACTGGATGTCTCAGAAGATAATGGATTTGACTTCAATATAAATAAATCTTTAAACCAAGGATTCCTAACCTGGGATCCATGAACTTTTTAAAAATATGTTGCTCTAAGTGTATTTTAATATTTCATGCATTTAAAAAACACGATTCTGAGACTAGTTCATAGTTTTTACCATATTGCCAAAGAGGTTCATGACACACAAAAAAAGGTGAAGAAACAATGCTCTAAGGAATGGCATGATAACTACTTATAGGGGGATAAATTAGAGTAATTCTTGCATTACACTAGATAGTCCCTGAAGTTCTAAGGCTAATTTATAATATCTCCTTGCTAAGGTCAATCTCTCCATACATACCTTGATTTTCATCTTCAACAGATCATCCTATTATTATCAGTATTGTCTTTGTTATCTGCAATCTCTATCTACTGGCTCCTTCCCTATTATGTGCAAATACACCCATATGTCGACACATCCTTAAAAAACCCTCATTTGATAAAAGTAACAGCCCTACTAGCTATCATGTGAGATGTCTCCTCCCTTTCTTAAATGTAAAAATGTTTTACCAAATAATGAATTCTTATCCCAAAATCTTAAGTTTTTATACTCGTCAAATACAAGATTATATTTATTTTCTCCCATAAAGTATGTATCTACTCTGTTCCTTTGATCTACCTTTCTATTTCTTAACCAGTACCAGATACTTTTGATAATTACTACCTTATAATATAATTTTAGATCTGGTCCTATCAAATCCCATTCATTTACATTTTTTCATTAGTTCCTTTGATATTCTTGACTTTTTGTTCCTCTAACTGAATTATGTTATTGCTTTTTTTCTAATTCAGTAAAAATAATTTTTTGGTAATTTAATTGAGATGGCACTGAATGTATAAGTTAGTTTAGGCAAAACTGTCACTTTTATTATATTGGCCCTGCTTAGTCATGAACAATTAATAGTTCTCCAATTATTTAAATCTGACTTTACTTGTATAAAAATACACTTTTCACTTTCCAGACCAATCAAGAAAAAGTAGCCAAACAAACCACGTAGAAAAGTACAAATGGATAAGGAATGCCTATTGGGTTTTTAACTCATGGAAAATACTTGTTTTAAAAACAAGTTTAAGCACTTTGGAACCATGATCAAAGGATTATAAAATTGTGCATATCCTCTGACCCAGTAATAAGCAATACCACTGCTAGGTCTATACCCCAAAGAGATAAAAGGAAAAGGAGAAAGACCTCTACGGACAATGAATTTTATAGCAGTTTTTTTTTTTTGTGGGCAAAGAACTAGAAACTGAGGAGATGGCCATCAATTCGGGAATGACTGAACAAATTATAGTATATGAATATGATGGAATACTACTATGCTTTAAGAAATGATGAGGGGGGTGGTTTCAGAGAAACCTGGGAAGGCTAATATAACTGGAGCAAAATGAAGTGAGCATAACCAGGAGAGCAATGAACAATATTAAGTAAGAACAATATTATAAAGCAACTGGGAAAGACTTAGTAACTCTGATCAATACAATGCTCTACAACAATTCCAAAGAACTTATGAATGTTTTCCACCTATAGATAGAGAACTGATGAACTAAAAGAAATACAGATCAAAGTATATTTTTTCCTTTCTTTTTATTCCTTTTTTCCCCTAAGCATGGTTAATGTGAAAAATGTTTTGCATGGTTTCATATGTATAATGGGTAGAGTATTTCTTGCTTTCTCAAAAGGTGAGGGAGGGAGTAAGGGGAGGTAAAGATTTTGGAACTAAAAATAAAAATTGAATTTAAAAATTAAAAAACAACTTTAGAGCTTCTTTTGCTTCATCTTAAACTGAAATAAAATATACTGGATGTACATGAATTCATTTCTAAAGGTTCACTTATTTTTCCTAAAACATCAAGTCCTATGCTAATTCTTGGCTTTATTATGTTTCCTAATATTAAAACAACACAAGCTGGTTGTTTTATCTCCAAGTTCTTCTCTTCCAGGTTCAGGTCAAGGTCTCCCTTCCTCCAGCCATTCCAGCTGACAGTGATTTTTTTCCTTCTTCAAATTCCCCTGTACTTTCTTATTCTTGGCAGCCCCTTTACTTCTCTGAGTTTCAGCATCCTTCTCTGTAAAACAAGAGGGTCTAGAATTCTTTGATCATTTGTATCTCACATCTTAATACTTTTTGTATAGTGCTGTACTGGTGAGGTGTTTAATGGGTATAAGTCTCATTCCCTTAATGTGAATGCAGAGACGACTTCTTTCATTTCATCTACTGAGCACAGATGTTCAATACTTGCTCTTTAAATGTCTGGTTAAATTGTGTTGTAAGTGAATCTAATCAATGTGTCTCATCTTTGAATATACACGGCGATAATACGAAAGGGAAAAAGCTTTTTCCAAGCTAATGGACTTTATATAGAAATCTAGTAAAAGAGTGTCATTGTAGCTCTCAGAAGACCAAAGAGAAAGGTATTTCCTACACACATACTAATATTTATTAGAAATAATTTGTAATAATATTAATGAAATATTTTACCTCAGAAGAGGCAATATAGTTCCATTTATTTGTTGGTAATGAGCCATCAAGTGTAATTTCTCCAACTTCTAATTCCATTGAAGACTTATTGGCAATGGTAAAGAAAGGAGTCAGAGTAACTATCCTTGTAAGATTAAAACTGCTCATTTTGATGCTAACGCCAACCTGGGGAAGGAAAATAGATTAGTACTATACTTCACCCTACCCATTTTAGCCAAACACCAACAGCAAAGAAAAGGCATCTTTAGAACTCAAATTAAGACTCTTTAAAATGTTTATAACCTATTACCATTTTAATGCTGTGAATTTTTTTAATTAAGCATTTTTTTACAATTAATAACCTTTCAAGAAGATCCAAAATTTTGTCCTTTCACTTTGACATCACTCACAATCAATTCAAAAAGCATTTATAACTTCATTAATGCAGCAATATTAAATGAGTATATGAACAGATGAAAATAATATGGGAATAAATTTAGTAAACAATAAAGACAGTGTTTTCTTTTTTTTTTTTGGTGTTTTCTTTTTCTAACTCCACATTACTATAGCAAAAACTTCAAGAAATTTCAGACATTTTTTTAAAAATCCTTTTAAAGGGGTAAAAGAACTTGAACAGTTCGATCAAAATATCCTAAAAACTGACTGGTGCAGCCAATACCTTAAAATTTTAAGAAGGAAAGACATGTCCAGAGATTAGGGCAATTTACCTAAAATACCAGATTTCTCATTCTCTGAATATCAAGTTTGGAAAATACTATCAGGGATAGCTTGGATTGCTATCACGGTGGTAAATAGGAACATGAGAAAAGATTAATAAACAAGCAGTATCTTACCAGATATTCCATATTATTGGCAGGACATTTTACACAACCATAACTTCCTACTGTGTCCAATGAGAAACTACTGGACCAAGTACTAGTTGAAATTCTTAATTGAACCTGCACCAGAGAATATATATCATATTATTTAAAATGAGTTGACAGTGAATCAATTTTAGTTAGTGAAATATTGTTAAGTATTTCTCCTTGTTACCCCAAAATAATGTGAATCTGTGGACCTAGACCAAATAAAAAAATAGACAACAGAGTCAAATAAAATTAAGCCCTTGGAAATTCTCTAACTTGGACAAATAACAGAAAACTTCTAAACTTCATTTTCCTCCTCTAAAATAACAGCTATATTTAGAACCAACTTACAAGTCAGGCATGAGGCTAACGTAAAAACATATAAAGTGTTTTGCAAAACTTAAGTGTCTCGTAAGCACACCCAAAGTCAGCTGACAGAGAAACCAAGGTTGGTGAACTGTGAATTTCCCAGGGTGGGAGGAATCTGAGAGGAAGCTGTAAGGAAACCACAATCAGAGGGGAAGGAGTCAGGAAGCAAATGATAAGGAAAACAAGAGAGGGATAAAGGTGGGGAAAAGAAATCTCAAAGACCTTGAAAATATGTAAGTCAACAGGAAAACAACAACAACAGAAGCAAATATAGCTTTCAGATGTATTAAATTAATTCAGGCCTTTACAAAAAGCACAAAATGACGGGAAATGATTCAACATTTGATGAGACAGAGGATTCTATGGAATTTGTGGAAAACATGGAAAAACAACACGCTGTTCCAAGTGGTTTAAAAGAGAAATGGGAATTATGGGGGCAGAATTTATGTCCTGAACAGCAAAAATAATGAATAGAATAGAAAAACTTCAATCTCCAAGGTAAGCCTCACTAAAGGAACAAAAGAAAGAACAGAATGGAAATGCAAATACATAGAAATAAAAGACAACCTAGAAGAAGAACAAGTTTTAAAAAGTAAGGATATAACAGAAAAGAACTGTACAGAATTTCTAAACACAGCAAATGAAATCCCAATTGAAAGAATTCACAGATGGCCTCCAGGGGGGGAAAAAAAAAAACAAGGCTGAAAACCCCAAGACACACAGTGTTTAAATTCAACTCAGAAAAATTCTTCAAGCCATCAGGATAAAGACTGTCAAATACAAAGGAAGGGGCAATTCAAATAATGCAAAACTATTCCTCATCCACTAGAAAAAGAATGGAACTCAGGATGTAGCCCAGATTGATCTATGCTGCAAATCTAAGCCTAATCAAAGAGGACAAAGGATGGACACACAATAATAAAAATGAGTTTGAAACATATTTTAGAAAGAAAAACAAAACTGAAGAGATTGTTTGCTTCTTGAACAATCAACAGAACTACAGGAGTGAAAAAATGAAGACATTATGTACAAAATGACAACAGAAAAACTAATGAGAGACTTCTTTCTAAAAATACAGGAGGCAGTGTCAAGGTGGAAATCTGGTAGACTCAACAGTGAAAAGGTAGACAGACAAGGGGCATTATGGACACAACCTGGAGACATTCTGCTTACAGGTGAATGCTTCTGTTATGTACTACATTACAATACAAGGTACATTTAAAAAGGGATGGGGAAGGAGATGGAGAAGACTGAGTGATATGCCAGGGTCAAATTGAGGACTAACAATAAGGGTAAGGTAACCTCTGTGATCTCAGAAAGAGGAAGAGGGTGAGATGGATGGGGGAAAGATTAAAAAGGTAGGGTAGGAAGGAAAGTGGCTTTACTTGGGAATTCTTGGAAGGGTTCTACTGATTAATGTTCCTATGGATGAAGAGAAATGAGATATATGGAATAAAATACAGACCTAATTTTTATGACTTTAAATGTGAATGGATTAAATAATCCAATAAAATGAAATAACAGATTAGATTTTAAAAGTCTTACAAGAAACACATTTTAAAAATAAAGACAAACACAAGATAAAACAGTCAAGAGAAACAGAAAAAGGTAAACACAAATGAACAATTATAAGGGATTAAAGGATAAATTACTGACATTCAAATATGGGGAGCTGATACATGTGTCCATTCTGAACCCTATTATTAGGGTCAGAGAGAAAGTCTAATTAGATGAAGTCTAGGAGTGATTCTATTATATCTTTATGATTTTAGAAGGAGAATGGAAAAAGAGTAGAATAGGAATATCCTGGAAGATAGGCTTGAGAGTGGGGGGAAGGGAAAGTAAATTTTGGGAAAATTATCTCACATAATATACAATAGAATACAAACAAGAAGGTAGTGGGGAAGGTGGCAGTTGACATGAGCTTCACTCTCATAAAAAATGGTCAAAGGAAGGAAGAACACACACAGAGAGAAACATTTCTTTACTCAAAAGGAAGAAAGGGAGAAAAGGGAGAAGGGGAAATTAGAGGAAGGGTAGATTAATGGAGGGCTTAATACTGATCAAAACAAACCCGATATATGCAAACATTTTCATAGATCTTTTTGAAAGTGGCAAAGAATAGGAATTTGAGGTAGTGCCCATTAATTGAGGAATAATTCAACAAGTTTTGGTGTATATATTATGCTATAAGATAATCTGTGAAAGAATATTTCCAGAGAAATTTGGGAAGATGTGTATGAAATGATGTGAAGTAAACTGAACAGAACTAGAACAATTTCTACAATGATACAATATAGTAAAGACAAACAACTTTCAAAGAATCAGAGACTATGATCAGCCTATGACCAACATTCAGAGGACTAATGACCAAATATGCTACCTACGTCCTGAAAGAGACATGACAAACTCAGAGTGAAAAATGAAACATTTTTTTGGACATGGTCAACGTGGAAATATGTTTTACTTTACATACATGTTTATAACAAGGAGTGGGAGAAGAGTTGGAGGAGAAAGGAAATGGCAGAATTTTGCAGAGTGAAAAAATATATGTAGCTGTAAAGAAGAAGAAAAATTTAGATCCTCGGACTACCCTTAGAACTTGTAAGAGTAACAATCATACCACCAGGACCCAAATTTTGGACTTGTACATGCCAAGTCTGGGGGCAAGGGAACAGCTCCAGGAAGGAGGTCCTACACTCAGTTTTAGGTGGTTGACCAAGAACTTTTCAAAGCATCTGACTTGTTCTTATGAACAAGATGGAAAGACGCTGATTGTAGTAGTTAAATGGATTGGGAACTGGTTGAATGGCTAGATCCAAAAAATATTATTGATAGCCTGATGTCTACTTGGAAGGAAGTTGCAAAGGCAGTAGTACACAAAGATCTATAATTAGCTCTCTGCTTTTTAACATTCCAAATAATGTCTTATGTGAAGGAATAGGAAGTATGCCTACCAAATTTGCTGATAACACAAACCTAAAAGGCATAGTTTAACACATTGGATATAAGAATCAGGACCCAAAAAGATGCTGACTAACTATATCATTGTGCCAAACCCAGTAAAATTAAATTTAATAGTGATAACAGCAGTCTTAACACTTGACTCAAAAACTCAAGTTCACTAATATAATACTGGATGATAACTAGACAGAAGCTTGACAAAAATGCAGGGTTTTAGTAGACTACAAGCTCAATATCAATTGACATTATGATATGGCAGCCAAAAACATTAATAAAATCTCAAATTGCATCTTAAGAGAAATACAGACTAGAGAGCTGTATTCAGCTCTAGCCAGTTCATACTTGGAACATTATACTTAGTTACAGGTGCCAGATTTTGAAAACCTTATAAACTTAAGAATACCTAGCTAGCAAGGACTGTTAGATCATCTTGCACATGGATCAAATGAAGTGACTAAGAAAGAGAAGTCATGAGAAATATGTAAACTCTTTTCAAGTAACTTAAGGGTAATCCTATAAAAAAGGGAATGACCTGCTTTGCTTGGCCTTAGACCAACCCATGAGCATTTTGTTTACCATCTATAGCAGACACTCAGACCCACCACACTACAATGCAACCACAGGCCAGCCATGCCCTCTGAGCACATACTCTACCTCTTCATCTCTCCCGTAAGTATTCCTTCCCTTTTTTTACTTCTTGCTCTAGAAATAATAATCAAATTAGCACCATCATAATTGCCCTATGGTTTCAGTCATCATTCCTGTGACTTCTTAAACCAAAATACTCTTCACAGACTACCACTCACTCCCCTATTCGTTTACCTTCATCTAATAGGATACAAATTTTCTGAGGACAAGTATTGTCTTTCCTTTTGTATTTGTAAGCACAGTGCTTAGCTCTGTGCCTGGCATACTGTAAGTGCTTAAGGAATATTTTTTTAGAAAAATTTTAACAAAGAACAATATAGAGTCTAAACTGTAAGGAAAAACCTTGTAATACCTAGAATCATCCAAAGTATTTGAAATGGGCTACCTCAGGAAGAAGTGACTTTACTTTCATTAGAGCTCTTCAAGCTAGGAGGAGTAGTTATCAGGTATAATACAGAAAAGGATTCTTTTTGAATCAGATGACTTTTAAAGTCTCTTCTTACTTTACAATTTTTTCATTCAATGGATGTCATCTGGAACCTGTGCTTATCATTTGTCATTTATTAATTGATAATTCCTTAGTATGTGACCTTAACTACTTAGACCCCTAACTTTCCTGCTAAGCAGCAGATGCCTGTTTTAAAGCCCTTTAACTAGCTGCTCATCTTGGGCCCAAGGCCAAGGATCTGCTTTATTACCATGCACACAGCCCACTGTGACACTGAGTTCCATTTCTAAATGTAATGCAAATTTTTTGAGGTCCTATGGCAAAATATAAACAGCTCATGGGATGAATTTACCATCACCTCTCACAAAGGATTAAAAATCTTGCATTTCTAATGACCTTCAATATAGAAAGCTCTGTGGGATATTGAAAAAAAGAGCTTCCTCCACAGCACTCCATGGCACTCAGTAACATATGTCTCAGAAACATATTCTAGTCAACAGATAAGCATATGATTGGGAGGCCAAGTGATTCTCAAAGTCTCTATGGTACAACTGAGAATGTAACTATTATATAATCTCTAACATCAATGAAAACGTACCTTATTTTTACTAAAGATGTTCTTCTTCTTGAAAGAGAATAAAATAATGTCCCTATAGTCAGCTGGATGCTTCACATGGATATCCTCTGCACGATACTGGAGGACACGAGAAGTTTTATTGATGAGCCAGTAGGGACTAAAGATAGACAATATCATACGGCTGCCAATTCTCCTAACATGTATTGATAGGTCTACTGTCATCACTTCTGCGGAGTCCGATGTAAAACACACAAGAAAGAATTCAGGTAGTGCATCTTGTATACGGAAATGTCCATTCCAGTTTTTGCCCTGGTATTTCATCAGGACTAATTCCATTATTTCTCCATTTATTCTTGAATAAAGAACATCAGCAGTACTACCTTCTGATAGTTCATGAGTATCTGCAGTTCCCTAAAAAGAAAACAGTTTTGGCTAATAAACACAGCACCATTACATACTAAGGATTACTGACCTGCCGTTATTTTGATAAAGGGGAAAATCAAGAGTAATAAGCAAACAGAAAGAAGAAAGTGCTGAAAATAGGGTGGTTAAACTGTTAACCTCTTTCTATCACTAACTAAGCAAATGTAAGATTCAAGACATGTCACTTTATTTAACAATACCTGAGTTTCCTGTTCTCCCAAAGAGGAATTATAATAGTAATGCTATTAACTTTGCTGTAATCTATCAAGGACAAAATGAGATAACAAATGAGATAGAACTTTAAAACCTAAAATGCAATAAAAAAGATAAGGCCACAACATAGTGAATCTTACATGTTTTATATGTGTGTGTATATACAAACACACATATATATGTAAATATTTACAGATCCATATAAGAACAACAACAATAATCATTGCTAACCTTTACATAGCACCTACTATGTTCTAGGCACTGTGTTAAGTGCTTTACAAAGATTATTTCATTTGATCCTCACAACAATCCTGGGAGATAAGTGCTATTATTATCCCCCATTTTACAGGGGAGGAAACTAAGGCAAAAAGAGGTTAATTGCTAGTCACACAGCTAGTAATTATCTGAGGGTAGATTTGAATTCAAGTCTTCCTAACTCCAAGCCACATAGTTCCGTATATATACATGCACACATACATATATACAAATGATATGAAGAGATCATTCTCTTCCATTCTACCTTACATTCAGCTAAGAAAAAAATCAAGGAAAGAGGGCTGTGAATTACTGAAGTACGAAAGTAGAGGTATGTCAACTGAAGTTAGTAGCAGTAACAGACTGACATCCATAGTAACTCCCAAAAAGTCTTCAATAAATAAACACACTTGGTTATATTATTTTATGTATGTATGTATGTATGTATGTAGATAAGTAGGTAGCTAAGTAGACAGGAATAGATCAACAGAGCAACAGATAGACTGAGAGACAATTTCCTATGTTATTATTAATTTATGGCAATGTCAGGCCTCATATACTACTTATATTTAAACCTGATTTCATCTTCATGTAACAATATCAGCCAAACAATATATAAAAATCATACCTCAAGTAAATATCTTAAAGAATATGGAAGTAGATTCCTCAAAACTAGGGACGGATAAAGATGAATAATGTACGCTGGATCCCAATCTTCCCCATGAGTAGAAATATAACTTAATTCATCAGGAACAGCAATTGTGTTTACTATCAGTGGTAGGAAGTTGATTTCAGTTGATGGGCACTGCAAAATGCATCTGACTTCATTGCTTCTATGAAGCTCCTCCTTCCAAGAAATATAGGTTGTTGACTCTTTAAACTGACCCTTCAAGATTCCAGCTGGCTGAATAAACAATTGACATCTACATAAAAGCAAATAGGAAAAAAAATCTTTTCAAAAATCAGAAACAAAATATGTATCTTCTAAAACATTAATAAATATTTAAAATTAGATGCAAATAAATGTGCAATCAATGAAAACAAGTCTTAAAAAGAGATCTAGAAAATAACTTCAATGCCAAAGACACATTAATTATTTTCATCTGAGAAATAAAATGCATAATAATAAGTATATACCAATAATTCATCTCTCAAGGAGAATAAGCTTTATTTAAAGCTCATTAACTCTCAGTATAAAGTCAAATTTTGGAGCCGCATTCCCAGTCAGAAGAAATTAACTTAAAAATTATGAAGTTCAAAACACAAATTTTAAATTTCTATATATTAAGAAATAATCTACCTATATGAATCTAATGGAACATGGAATTCCTCTTCAGGCTTGGCTGTTCCAATGGGTTCCAGTAACTTAGCAGTCTTGACAAATTTATAGATGGTAAATGGAATAGAGAAATGGTTCTTGATCTATAGAACAAAAAGACATATATATATATATATATATAATTATTATTATTATCAAATGAAATATCATCCACCAAATTCAACTTATCTCTCATTATTGTTGCCTCCAAGAAATTCTACCAAAAAAGGAAACACTTTCTTAAAACTGAAAATATGAATATAAAGGAAGTGAAAATTATTTAGACTATTCCAAATATCTTTGAAACCAGTGCTTAAGGATGGTCTATCTGGCTTACCTTTCAAGTATTTATCTACTTTTTAAAGTGGTCATTAATATTTAAGAAAAACAGTTCCTTGTTCCTGATATCTTTACAGGCTTTCCCCCCATTCTATTGGTTAGGAAGTTACTAAAACCACCCAGGAAAGAGTTATTTAAAGTCATAACTAGTGTGGTTGCAATTGCAATGGAGAGAAAGGGTTTGAATTTGAGTGCAAAAACGAAATTAACAGGAGTTAGCAAATGATTGTATGGAGCTGGGGATAGTGAAGAAAAGAAAAGAGAAACATGCCACTGAGCATTGCCTGGGCCGCCAGGACAATAACGCTGCTTTCCAAAAAAACAAAATAGATGGGTAAATGAAAGTATTCAAGGAAGATTTTGGATATGCTGTCTGAAATGCTAAAGGTAAAGATGTACAGACAATTATAGATTAACCAATCAACATTTATTAAGTTCCTATTATGTGTTGGGCACTATGCTAAACACTAGGGATACACAAAAAGGTAAAAGATAGTCCCTATCCTCAAGGAGTTTACAATCTAATGGAGAAGTCAACAAGCAAATAATATATACAAAGCAAGCTATATACAGGATAAATAGGTAATAATTAGCAAAAGGAAGGCACTAGAATTTAGAGATGTTGGGAAGGCTTCCAGTAAAAGACGGTATTTTAATTAGGATTTAATGGAAGCCAGGGATGTCAACAGGCAGAGCAGAGGAGGGAAAGCATTCCAGGAATGGAGCTCATGCCTGGAAAGCAGATGTACGACTTCAACTCAGGGGAGATCTCAGAGTTGTATATGTATTACAAAGCCCTGGGAAGGGATGAGATCACTAAGAAACGTTTTAAAAAGAGAAAGAGAGAGAGAGCAAGGGAGAGAGAGCGCCAAAAAAAGAGTTTTGAAGGACACTGATTATTAAAGGGAAGGGAAGGATGATGAACAGTATAGAATGAAGAGAGGAACAAGAGACAGGACTGTTGCCTGGATTTCTAAAATATTAAGTGGTATAACCAATACCTTTGTATTCTAAGATGCTACGACATGTATGATCACTTTATATCTTTTCAGAATGAAATAGTTACTTCTGATAATACATAATGAATACCATGGATAGTTTGGGAAAGAATGTGAGGTGGCAAAAAAAAAAATTTGCATAAAGTTTTCCCAATAGTAAGAAATTAGAAGCCATTATCTTTAACACAGAAGTACCTCAAAATAAGATGGAGTATGTCTAAAAATTGCAAAACCTTTTTGAGTGGTTTCTTTCCAATATTCTCTTCTAGTTTCTTTTTTAAAAAGGACACAAAAATTGAATACAAAATAAAATTCCATATTTCTACTTGTATATCAACCTCCACTAAACATACTACTCAGTTTTTGAGTCTTATTGTATAATAAGAACTCACCAAATTCTAAAACATAAAGGGCCTCAAAATGGCCTTTAAAGTTAACAGTTATGTTAAATATGTATTTTAAATAAAGAACAATGAAAAAGCAGGCTGCTTAGAGAATAAAAATTGCTTCAAAATGCCTGCTTAAAAAATAAACTAGCACTGGTTTAACGAAGCTTTAATACATTGCTTGCCATAAATATATAATAAAGGGAAATAAATGTCAAGCTAAAGGAGTACAGACTAATCAGTCAAACAACACGCATTTATTAAGTGTCTACTCTAGACCCAGTATAATGCTAGGTGTTGGGGATATGAATAAAAAATATGAAACAATCCTTAATCTCAAGAAAATGACATTCTGACATTCTACTAAAGGATATACTGTGTACAGGTATTAGTGTGTGTGTATATATATATATAAATACTACATAGTTACAAAAGAAAGTACTGGCACACCAGAATAAGGAGAAATCACTTTAAAGTCTTACCTGCAAAGAAGACCGAAGGGTAATCACTTTATTTCCTTCTGTTGCATCAATCTGTACCAAAGCTGAGTCAGAAAAATTAACACAGGGATTCCGTATATTATATAATCTTCGTCCAGGTCGTGTGATAGGAATATTTGCTATTTCTGTGTATCCATAAGGCACTAATACAAATAATCAAGATTTTATATAAGTAAAATGACCAAAAAAAGGATAAATCAAAATTGATCATAATTTCAGTAAAGGAGCAAAATAAAATCTCAAAACTTAAATTCTGTAGAAATTTACTTCATCAAGTATGTTTTAGGACCTAGAAACTATATAAAGAGCAGTTAATTAATGGCTATTTAATGATCCTTATATGTTTTTCATTATGTCGTAATCCTCAAAATATTAGATGTAATTCTTGATTTTACAAAAAAGATCAAGGAAGAACATTCTCACTATTAATTACAGCCATTTGATTTTAATACTAGCTCATATTAATAGTGCTTTAATATTTTTAAAGCACTTTTCATACCTTATCACAATTGATCCTCATAATTCTATAAAATAAGCATACTAATCTATATTTGAACAGATAAAGAAACTGAGGTCCAGAAAGGTTCAGAGGCTCAGATTCCCTCAGAATCACAAAAGTTATTTATTAAGTGACTGAGACAGGACTTGAAAACAGGTCTTCCTGACTACAATTCCCTACTGCCTGTCTTGAAAAGAGAAAAATGTTATTATGTTCCATATGGCAGTGGTATTCTTTTCCCATAGTTTTTCTTCATGTTTTATTTTGGTAGTTTTCACTGTTTTGAGTAAAGCTGTGCTCAGTTATGATGACTGACTTTAACATCTGCTAAAACTTGATTCTACAATGTATTACTGAGATCTAATACTGAATTTTTTCAAGTACAAGAAAGCAAAGTTGGGAGGCTGGAGTAAACTAAAGTATTAATCTCAATTTCAAAGGATTTTAAAGCCTAGAACAAGTAATATCAAAAAAAATTTCTTATTAGTGTTGCTGTTTAGCTATCACCCATGTACAGTAATTAAAACAGAAGATGACTCTGCAATCAAATAAATATAGTATACCAAAAGTGAGAGTGAAGAGAGAACTTTCTTGACGGCTCAACACAGACAGTCTCCCTCGATGCAAGGGTTCTGAAGTAGAATGTTCCAGTTCCAAAATCTGATCAATATCAACATCATAAATATCACCTTTTACAGTTGAGCCCATTACTCTGAGATTAGAATTAGGTTGCACCTTAATAGGAACACCTATTGCATTCTTCACTGTGAAGGGAGCCCTGTCTTTTAAAGAATAATCAAAAGTGGATGCAGTTCCCTCAGAAAAAGCCTGAAATGAAAAAAAGAAAAACACAGTAATAGTACAAGTCTGAATAACATACAACACACAGTGTCCTATACTATAACTATTCAGCAACAAAAGCTAATTTAGCTAAGGGAAGAGAATGACAATCTTTTTATATAGTCAAATACTTTTCAAATAATTTACATTTTACACACATAGGTATACCTTTGATAAGTTGCTGAAAACTGTGAGGCAGCATTTGGATACTGTTATATTCATTGTATCTCTTGAAGAAATGTGAATCGCTGTTTGTGGCTCAGGAAGAAAAATAAAATCATCTCCTGGCATCAAACTTTTATCTTGGACTGGGTTATTCTTCAACTATAAGGAAAAATAAAAATAACAACTATCACAGTCTCATAAATTCAAGGAATTTTCAACATACTTAAGTATATTTATCCTTTGACACAAATACTCTACAAATATTTTATTTCTGTGTTGGCACAAATCAGCCTCCTTTTACCACACAGTTAAAAAAGGAAACCTTTCATAATTTGTCATGGAAGCACCAAGGTTATTTATTTCAAAGTCAGCTACACTACTCTTACACACTCCTTAGAGTACACTTATTTACTTAGTGTTGTCTGACTAATTGGTAACGATGAACGATCAAAAAGACAACAGGGCAGGTTCACTCAGAGGTCCAAAATGATTTTTTAAGAATGTACCAACCTGGAGTATATTTCTATTTTGCTTATAATTTAACAAGTTATAAATAAATGAAACAAATTTTCACATTAGTCATCAGTTCCCAGCAGTTTGGATCAAAAAATTTTTAAAGCTCAAAAAGTACTTCACAATTACTGATAGGTATTCAGTATCAAAGAGAGGCAGATATAATATTCATCTCCCTTTAATGAAGATGAAAATAAATCATAGACAGGTTAAATTTCAGTCTCTGAAAGTCAATTTCTTTTGAAGACATGCTGCCTCACCTATGCATATTATGAAAATTAGTTAATACTGCAAGAGAAACTACAATTATAGCAATAAAAAAGGATTGGGGATTTATGTTAAATTTTTCCCCATGTGCTTTTAAGTGATAACTGTATATAGTTCATATAGTAAAATATGTTGATGAACATATTCAGACTTTTAAAATATTGACACAAAAAATACAATCATGATTCCTTACTTCAAGCTTTAAATTCCATTGTCTGTTCCCTTCTACTCTCTCAATCAAAGGTTCCCAAACCGCATGTATTTCATTATAATAGTGAACCTGGGAAAAAAAAATAGGATTTAATTTCAAAAAAGAAAAATATTTCAGTCTCAACTACTGAATGCTGCTTCTGCAGCAAAGAGAAAAAAGTCCAACTGGCTAATAGTACGTATCAACAGTCATTTAAAATTATTCATGTAACTCTAAATGTATCCAAAGAGGGTTGTACTAAATGGTTCATTTATAAAAATAACCTGTTTTAGAAAATGAAACATACATTACTATAAATTGCACTGAAGAATGTAATTTATTAGAGAGTTATAAATTTAAATGTGAAGGACTGCTAAAGAAAACATAATACTTTAATAGAAGAATTTTGGTTTTACTACTGCAATAAACGTGTACCAGAAGGTGACAATATGTCGGCAGTACCTCAAGCGTCATGTCAGCAGTAGCAGCCATGAGAGAAGACCAGTTTTTAAAAGTTCCTGAAAATGCCGACTCTATCAATAATAACGGTACAGTCCGATGCCCCAAGCCACATTCAAAAGTGACTTGAACAGATTTTACAACCATAACAAAATTCTCTTTTGTGGAAGGTTGCTCAAGATCTCTGAATGTTTCTGTTACTTCTGTTGCCATGTCAACTCCAAGGAACCAGGCGTTACAATCATCAACAGACTTGATGGCCCAGAGGTTTTCAGTACTGTCTGATACACTTTTTGAATCATCATCTTTTTTCTTTCGTGACATAGCAGCCATGATTGTCATTACAGTATTGAGAATTATTGGTGAAACCTTTAAAAAAAGCACAAGAAATTAAAAGCTGTCCCATACAACAATAGCATAATAAAGAAAAAGAACTTATCTTAGTCAATAAAACTTAAATCCTCAAATTTTATATGAAATTAAAAAGAAAAGAAACAAAGTTATATTTCATGCAAGAAAGCATTACATCACTAGCTCTAGGCAACTTCTCGGTTCATTATGTTTACATTGTACTCACCTTTAAATTGCAAGGTGGAAACCAGAAATTCTTCAACTTCTTGTCCCAGCTCTGAGCAAGTCACTTAACCTCTCTACATTTTCATTTCATTCCTCAGCTATAAAATAGGGATGATTCCTGATTGCCCCAGTTGTTACTGCACCTCCTACCAATTATTCTCTATTTTGTATAATCCTGTTTTCACTTATTTCTAAACATACTATAGCCTCCTAACAAAATGAAGCTGCTTGAAAGCAGAGACTCTCCCACTTTTATATTTGTACCATTAACATCTGGCATAGTGCCTGGTACAACCAAGATGCTTGACAATTGTGTGCTGACTGACTGACTGACTTCTAGTACCTGTCTCACAAGGTTGTTGTGATGCTCAAGTAAGGTATTATATGAGAAGCACTTCGCCACTTTTAAAGGTCTGTATGGATATCTGTAACTACAATTATTATTTTATTTGTATGTGGAGTCAATACATACACAAAAGTGTTCATCTATTATTTTGTGACTGGCTAGGTCATGGGGTTAGTATGAGACAAGAAAGAGTTCTTGAACTAAACCAAACCTCATTTCTTTCTTCTGCTGGCATGTTATTTACATTTCCATCCCTACCCCAGTTAACAACCTCACTGTCCCATATTGATATTTTGTAAAACCGTACCATTTTCTCAGAATAATTTTAAACTCTACCACCAGATTAATCCTTCTCAAATAGCACTTTGATCATGGAATACTCCCTCTACCCAATTAAAATATTTTCATTCGTTCTCCTTTATGTGTCAAAAATCCAATCTTAAGCTATTCCCCTTCAAAACTCTTTTATTCCAACTTCTTATATGCCAAACATGACTCGAGCCTGCCAATCTCTATACCTTTGCTCTCATTATTCCTTGTTCTCCTATACCTAAACAAATCTTACTTGACCTTTAAAGTTCAGCTCAAACCCTCCCCCCTACAGGAAACTTTCTCATCCTACTCCATGCCATAGAGGGTAACAGCTCCATTCCCCATTCAATCATTTGCTAACTCCTCCATAATATCTCTTTCCCTGAATTCCCAGCCCTTAATCTCCCACTGCCCTACTTCAGAGACTCACTGTCTCATTCCTGGTGTCTACCTCAGAAGTAGTGACTTTTTCTTCTCTCAGACTCTCTAGTCCTCCTGCATTTTACTGCCAAATTAGAGTTATGCTTTATATATATTTATATATAAAACATATATATATATATACATATATATATGTAAAACTGGTTTTATTTTTTGTACCCTCTGTGCTTCTCTTCCTCTTTTCCTTCTTTCTCCTACATTTTGTCCATTTAAATACTACTCAACATTCCAGGTAAAGTTCAAATGAGGAATCCTCTGTGAAGTTTTCTCTTATTTTCCAATCAGATGTGTCTTTTCCCTCATTTCTGACATATACAAAAGTGCTTTGAACCTCTTAAAATACTTGTATTCTATTTTATTTTGCACTAGGCCCTGAAAGAGATGCAAAAATAAATAAGACAAAATTCCTGCCCTCCATGAGGTGATAATCCCCTCCTTAATATCTTTGTGGATGATGGAGAGCAATTATCCATCAGCTCAGTTAGAACCATGATGAAAGATTTTTTTAGGCTAGGAACTGTGTCATTCTCACAAAATGGATCAATATCTTTCACAAAGTAAGTATTCAATATACTATTTCTTAATACAGGTAGATTATCACACATAAATGTATAATCCTACTCCCAACAACCACAACTACAACCACAAGCAAAAAGCTGAAAAGGACCAATTTCCTAAAGAAACTGTATTTTAATCTTTTAAGGGAAAAAGAACATAATATTTTATCATTCGGAATAACAATTTAATTCAATTGGACAGATATTTATCAGGTACCTACATATTAGATTTTGCATCAGATAAAAAAACAAAACATGTGGTCTCTACTCTTTAGGAATCTACAATCTTGTTTGGGAAACAAAACTTATGTCTCACCAGTACCAACCTTAATTATAAATTCTTCAACTAGAACATCTATATTTTGTTCTCCTGAAACATGCTGACGTTTTTCCATAAGTAAAGAACAAGGCTGCAAAATCTAAAGTGAAAAGAAATGGGAATTCATACTTAGCAGTTATGTAACCACTGCATATACACACACACACACACACACACACACACACACACACACACACACATATATATATATACATATATACCGTACAGTGCTTTTCAGAATTCAAGATGTTAAGTAAATGCATCACAGCAAGTGAAAAAAAATTTTCTTTCTTATTAGCTAAAATCCTTTAGGACAAACTTTTTTTCTCATTTATGGCAAAGATGTTAAGCTTTCAAATTTTATATCAGTAGAGACTTAAAACTCTTCTATTATATTAATTTACACCAAATTCTTAGTCAATGACAGAAGCATGTGTCAACCGACTCCCTGTACTCCAGCCACCAAAACATACATTCTCTTCACTGTATAATTTTAAAGGCGTATTAGAGCAGCTAAATAGAAATTTTACAGGCTATTCAAAAACATTAATTTAACAGAAAGCTCTCACTGGAATGTGTTTATAATTTTTCAAACTCCACAAATAATGTACTGAAGACATTAATTAAACCTGATTATACCATACCACAGGAAAAGTTCAAAAACTAAAAATGTAGCCAGATTAGGAAAAATGGCTTAAGCTTAATCTAACAACTTTTACTTCTGCTATCAATTCAATGGTTAAAAAGCAATCATTTGCTGCCTCAATAAAATGAAATCATTCTTTTTAGACTATCATATTACCTAAAATACAAAGTTTATAAAATTAATAGTCCAGTTTCCTTAAACTAAGCTGAGAATATATTCCTTTTCACAAATCATTCTACACATCAAGAAATAACTGCAGGTTTAATATAACAATTTTATAATTCTCCTTTCAAATTGTTATATATTAAGCAGGCCAAGTAACTAGTTGCTGCTCTAGCTAAAGTCATGTTTTCCACAGGGCTATAAAATAAACTTGTAGTGGAGTATGACATGTTACAAATTATGCCAAGTTCTAGAAAAAACTTTTTCCTAGTCCATAAGTTTATACTGTTGAAAAAAATAATACTGATTCATGTTAAAACTCATTTTTGACTCAACAAAACAATTACTATATCTGATCATTTTAATCATTCATTTCTGCAGTTCTCTTAGCTGAAAATTACAATCAGAAGTGATTCTTACCGTAGTAACATTTTTTGCTCCTTCTTCTCTGAGAAAAGGGCAGGCCAACACTTTAAGATCTTTTACAGATGCTACCATCTTCTGCTCAAGTTTGGAAGATGACAAAAAAAGGTCACACTTAAAAGATGCTGTCAAAGCAGGGGCATCAGCCTTTGCCAAACTGGCAACAAATACCACTTCTGGATCGGTTATCTTTGCCTTTAAAGTCATATTTGCCCTTTCAGAACTTTCTGAGGAAAAAAATAAGAAGAAACAATGCCTAAGACACAAAAAAGTTGACAGAATGTTATTATGTAAATAGAGTATTATACAGTTAACAACTATTCACAGAAAGAATATATATATATATACTTATATATATATATGATATGGGTATATATGTAGTGTGTATACACAATAGATATTCACACACATATATATATACATATATACACACACATACATATATGTATACATATATACACACATGTAAAAACACTGCAGATAACAGCTTTCTAGTCTTTAATGGTTTTGTAGCTATTTAAAGAAATGGCAAGGCCTAGAAAAACAATTTATCTAGGAAATTCAATTACCTGGTTCATCACTTTAAAAGTTTGATGAGGACATAAATATTTTTATTTTCTTGAGCTATAACAAAACTCCAAAACCATAGATGCAGATATCTAGAACAAGAAAGATTTTGGAAACAGCCTAGCCAGAATATCTTATTTTACAGATGAAGAAATTCAGACCTACTGAGGTCTAAGACTTGTCAACACAGATCCCTTGAAATCTCATTCCTATAATGCTTTCCAATATACAGTTCCATTAAGGAGATTCTAACTGGTAAATCTTTTTGAAATTATATGCTCATGGCGGGGCAGAGCCAAGATGGGGGCATAGAAGCAGCAAGGTTTTGCAACTCCCACATAGCCACCTCAAATACCCATAAACATGACTCTAAACAAATTTTAGGGCTCCCAAACTCACAAAAATAGAAAAAACACATCTCTTGCTGAAGGCAGCTCGGAAGGTGGGACTCATCACAGCAGGCTGGGAGCCGAAAGCAGCCCAGCCTGAAACCGCAGCCTGAAACCACATGCTGGCCCCAGGGTGGTCTGGGGAAGCCTCAGCTGGAATCTTCAGGAGAATGGATCAACAGCAACTGTGGCAGTTTCCAGATTTATCAGGCCAGAAGAAATAAGGACTAAGTGAAAGGTGAGTGGAATTCAACTAAATTTGAGGGAGAAAAGTGGTCCAGCTGAACTGTTCCAAGGGCAAGGAAGCAGCGGAAGCAGCATAAGTGGCAAAAGCTGCAGCAGCCTCCACCTGGCAGCTGCAAGAGCTCCTGGCCTGCAGACTGTAGTGGGGAGCCAAGTGATTGTTCAGAGGCAAAGTGCTCTTGTCTTGAGAGGCCTGGATCCAGATCATGGTCTTGGGTGGTGATCCTGGGGTACATTTTCAGTGAGTCAAAGCTGGTGGGGGCTGCAACAGCCCCCTAATAGCTCCAGCAGCTGTGAAAACCCCAACAATTTGGGACAGAGCTTTCCCCCCGGAAGCAGAGTTCCACAGGGCTAAAAAATCAAGCAATTAATTGATTGGCCAACATGAATAAGAAAAGGAAGCAAAGTAAGAACAGTATTCTAACTCTAGAATCCTTTTTTGAGGACAAAAAGGATCAAAGCATGGAACAGGAAGAGTTAACAGTTAAAACTCCCACACCAAATGCTTCCAAAAAAACATGAAGATTGTCTACAAGCCATAGATCAGCTTAAAAAGGACTTTGAAAACCAAATTAAGAGAAGTGGAGGAAAAATTGTGAAGAGAAATAAGAATGATGCAAGAAAATCATGAAAAGAGAGTCAACAAGCTGACTGAAGAGAATAACACCTTAAAAAAACTTAACTCAAATGGTAAAAGAGGCCCAAAAAGCCAATGAGGAGAAGAATGCCTTAAAAAGTTTAATTTGCCTGATGGAAAAAGAATCTCAAAAGCATTCTAAAGAGAATAATTCATTCAAAATTAGAGTGGAGCAAATGAAAGCAAATGACTTTATGAGAAATCAAGATACTATTAAACAGATACAAACAAATGAAAAAATACAAGGCAATGTGAAATATCTCCTTGAAAAAACCACTGACCTGGAAAATAGATCCAGGAGAGACAATTTAAAAATTATTGGACTACCTGAAAGCCATGATCAAAAAAAGAACTTAGAAAGTATCCTTCAAGAAATTCTCAAGGAAAGTTTCTCTAATATTTTAGAACCAGAGGGCAAAGCAGAACTTGAAAGAATTCACC
>CM053598.1:116358967-116398561 GCA_028646575.1 Pseudocheirus occidentalis | reverse complement strand
TTGAAGCTGCTACATCTTGTGTTACTCTGATTCTGTTTCCACAATATTCAAATTGTTTCTTCTTGGCTGCTTGTAATATTTTCTCCTTGATCTGGGAACTCCAGAACCTGGCTATAATATCCCTAGGAGTTTTCTTTTTGGGATCTTTTTCAAGAGGTGATTGGTGAATTCTTTCAATTTCTATTTTGCCCTCTGATTCTAAACATCATGGCAATTTTCCTTGAGAATTTCTTGAAGGATGATTTCTAGGTTCGTTTTGATTATGGCTTTCAGGTAGTCCAATAATTTTTAAATTATCTCTCCTGGATTTATTTTCCAGGTCAGTGGCTTTTCCAATGAGATATTTCACATTGCCTTCTATTTTTCCATTTGTTCAGATCTGTTTAATAGAATCTTGATTTCTCAGAAAGTCATTCACTCCCATTTGCTCCAATCTAATTCTGAAGGAATTATTCTCTTCACTAAGCTTTTGAAATTCTTTTTCCATCTGTCAAATTTGACTTTTTAAGGCATTCTTCTCCTCATTTGCTTTTTGGGCCTCTTTTGCCATTTGAGTTAATCTATTTTTAAGGTGTTATTTTCATCAGTCAGGCTGTTGTCTCTCTTTTCATAATTTTCTTGAATCATTCTCATTTCTCTTCCCAATTTTTCCTCCACTTCTCTTACTTGATTTTCAAAATCCTTCTTAATTTCCTCCATGGCCTGTAACCAGTTCATATTTTTCTTGGAAGCTTTTGGTGTAGGAGTTCTGACTGTGTTGTCTTTCTCCCATTCCATGCTTTGATCCTTTTTGTCCACCAAAAAATAATCTAAAGTTGAACTGCTGTGCTTGCTTTGCTTCATTTGCTTGCTCATGTTGCCACTCAATTATTTGCCTTTTGAGCTCTTTGCCACAGTAGAACTCTGTTTCCAGAGAGGAGAGCTGTGTCCCAAATTGCTGTGGTTTTTGCAGCTGCCAGAGCTATTAGGAGGGTGTCATCTCTGCAGCCCCCACAAACTCTGGCTCACTGGTCACACAACTCAGGACCACCACCCAAGACCATGCTCCAGATACAGGCAGGTTAAAACAAGAGTGATTACCCTCTGAATATTTGCTTGCCTCCCCTACAAGCTACAGGCAAGGAGCTCTGAAACTGCCAAATGGAGATGGCTGCAGGACCACTGCACCTCTACCACTTCTAGGTCTGGGGGCAAGGGCCAGAACTGCTCCTCTGTCCCTCCTCAGTTCCAACAGAGTTCTACACTGACATCTCACTTTTTCTTTGGCATTTATGGGTTGATAATTCTGTAAACCACCTCTGCTATTGGTGAACCACTCTCTGGAATTCTGCCACAGCTGCTGTTTGGGGCTGCCCTGAGGCTAAAGCCAGGTGATCATGCAGGGCTGAGCTCAGCTCTCAGCCCACTACAATGGACCCTTCCTATCCACCTGCCAGGCTGCCTTTAGCAGGAGATTTATTTCTCTCTGTCACTTTTTGAGTTCTGTAGCTCTAAAATTTGTTTAGAGTCATATTTTATTGTTATTTGAAGTGGTTATCGGGGAGCCACAGAGTTTTCCTGCTTCTATGCTGCCATCTTGGCTCCACCCCCAGACAATATAAAATTTTAAAATGAAATACGAACAAAGAACCTAAAAAAACATGTCACAAAGATTATACATAATGATCAAGCTAGATTTATACCAGAATTGGTTTAAAATTAGGAAAACTATGAACTTAGTTAACAAAATGAGCAAAAATCCTATGATTCCATCAACAGATACAGAAAAAGCTTTTGACAAAATACAACATCCATTTCTGTTAAAACACAAGAAAACAAAGGAATGTGGGCCTTTCCTCAAAATGATAAATAGTACACATCTAAAATCATGACTCACTGTTATTTGCAACCAAGATATACTAGAACCCTTTGAACTGACCCAATGGTGAAGCAAAGATTTCTATTGCTAATCATTTCTATTTGACAAAGCGCTAGAGATAAGACAAGAAAATTTTTTAAAAGTGAATAACTTTAGATAAGAAGTAAAACTTGCACTTTTATGCAGATTATATAATAGTATGCTTTAAGAATTCTAAAGAATCAACACAAAATCAACACAAAATCTGAGGTTGAAACAACCTCAGAAAATTTATGGAATATAAAATAAATCTACACAAATTATCAAGATTTCTATAGAACACCATCAAAACCAAGCAGGAAGTGAATGAAAGAGGAAATCCATTTAAAATGCCTAAAGAGTGTATAAAATACTTAGGAGTCTACCTACAAAAATACACATAAGAATTATATAAATATAACTATAGACCACTACTTTTCAAAGAAATACAGACCTCAATAATTGGAAAAATAATTATTATTTGTTGTTAGAATTTGCCAATTTAATAAAATGACAGTAGATTAAATTAATGTATTCATAGTGACTATGTTGCCAACAGATTATTTAACTGAAGTAGAAAAAATAATGGAAAATTCATTTGGAAACAGAAAAAAAATTCATGGGGAATAATGAAAAGAAGCTGGAATGTAGGGGCATAGCAGTGCCAGATCTCAAATTGTACTACAAAGCAGTAATTCTCAAAACAATTTGTTACTGGTTAAAAAAAATAAAGAAATCATTTCATGGAAAAGAGGAGGTATACAGGAGGTATACAACACACACAAGTAAAGGAATCTAGTACCCTAGTATTTGATAAACACAATGACCTAGATCCTGGGATAAGGATTCACTGTTTGACAAAAATTGCTGGGAAAATTGGACAGCAATATGGAAGAAATTAGATTTAGAACAATATCTCAGAGTTTCTACCTTTATAAGCTCCAAATAGATAAAAAAAACAAACATAAAAATTCACATGATAAGCAAATTAATAAAATATGGGTGGAAATGACTTGTCAGAGTGATAGGTAGAACAAGCGTTATGCTCAAACAAGGGATTAAGAAGATAATAGAAGATAAAATTGATTATTTTGATTTCTAAACTTTTAAAAGTTCTTGCACAAGCAAATATAATAAACCTAAGATTAAAAAGGAAATAACTAACTAGGCAAGAGTTTTTGCAGAAAGTTCTTATGATAAAGGTCTAATTTCAAAGACTTATAGGGGCTGATTAAAATTTATAAGAAAAAGAGCCATTCCCTAATTGATAAGTAGTTTAAGGATATGAACATGCAGTTCTCAAGGGAAGAAACGAAGGCACTTTATAACCATGTGAAAAAATGTTCAAAACATTACAAATTGAATATATACAAAATGAAGCAATTCTAAAATACCACCTCACATCTGGGCTAGTAAATCAAATTGGCAAAAATGACAAAAAATAGAAAAATGATAAATGTTGGAGGGACTATGGGAATGTAGACACATTAATGTACTGTTGAAAGACCTGTGAATGAGTGCAACCATTCTGGAAAACAACTTGGAATTATACACAAAAAGTAAATAGTGAATGTCTTTTAACTCATCTCTCCCACTGCTAGGCCTATACCCCCAAAGATCAAAGAAGTTGGAAAAGGTCCTATTTATACAAACATATTTATAGGAGCTATTTTTAGGTAGCAAAAAAAACCCCAAAAACAAATTCTAACAACCTGGAAACTAAAGGGTTACCCATAAAATAAAGAATGACTAAATAATTTCTTGTATATGAGTGTGATAGAATACTATTATTCTGTTAAGAAATGAGGAAATAAAAGATTTCAAAACATAGAGAAAGACTACATGCACTGATACATTGTGGAATAAGCAGAATGAGAAAAATTCATACTAGGATGCTTTTAAAAACTGACAATTTGAAGACTTCTATAAAAGGAAGAACATTTTACACTTTATAAATACTTACATATAAGATACAAGTAATACATAATATGTAAATATGCATTATATAATATAAATATTGTTTATATTTATAAATTTATTATATAAACATTTTACACTTATAAATAATATGATGGTGGGATAGAATATAAATAAAATAATGTAAATAGAAATATATGATATGAATATATCATATATAAATAAATATAATGTATACTTATATATTATATTTTGTGCAATAAAACAACACTGTAAGGACAAGCTAAAATGACTATGTATAATTCCAGAGGGCAAACAATGAAATTAACATTATCTACCTGTCTCTGAGAGATGATAAATTTAGGGTTCAGAAAGGGAAATACATATACACATGTGTATATGTATGTGTGTGTGTGTATACATATATATATATATATATATTGTCAATAAGAGATTGTTTTTGCTTGATGGTGCATCATAAGATGATGAAGGATTCTGGGTAGTGGGTAATGTGATGAATACAATGGTGAAAGAAGATGAGTCTGGCTTCATACTTTGGAAAGGAAAAAGTCTAGACCTTCAAGGGGCCAAAAAGGTCAATTAAAAGTTTGCTGTAGTAATGCAGATGTGAGGTTTTGAAGGTATAAGTTAGTATGGTAATCAGTGGGGATAAAAACATGAAAATGAGAATAACTGCCTGGACCCAATAACTGGATATGAGTCATGAAGGAGGGTAGTGAATAAAATATATAGTTCGCATACATAATTAATGAATATTAGACTAGGAGTCAAGACGCTTTTGTCATCATGGGTCTCTCATGACCTTGCTAAGTGACCTTAGGTTCTTTAACCCCTCTACACCTCAGTTGCATCATCTAGAAAATGAAGGTAGTTACCGGTAGATATTGTCTAAGTTCCCTTCTGGCTTTAAAACTATAATTCTAAGGATTTAAGGCATGATCACAACTTTTCCTCACTTTCCCCCTTTCTCTCCTCCCTTTCTTCCCCACTCCCTGCCTTTTAAATTTTTTTCTAAAAAAATTTAAAGAGAATTTAATTAGTCTCATGTGAAGACACAGGACATTGTGGGAGAAACATGGATTGAAACGGCCATCCCACGTATAGAGACAACTCTTAAAACTTTCTATTAGACTCTAGATTATCTGGTTAACTTTCAAGTGTGTCTTTTACAATGTGGCCAAGTGTTTGAGGAATTCTTTGTTCTTTGTATTCCATTTGATTAAATGTATAAGATCAAATTCTAAAAGTAATCATTTTGAGTTTTTCTTATCTGCCTTTAATTTCTCATCTGGTAATGTCATAGAAAGGCCTAAGTGTTGCAGTGTTGATGCTATGTGAACCTGCCCATTTTGCATTCTGCCAGAATAGATATGCCTCTTTTTTTGCATGCCCCCTCAATAGTCTAATTTTACAAAAGTCTTTCTCAGTCCCTAGTACACTTTCTTCTTACCATGATCCAAATTCCACATTCTTCAGACTACATTGCCTATGGGAATGCAAAATGGGGTCCTTTTGTACATTAAACATTGAAAAAACCCAAACTGACCTAGAAAAATCTTTTTAAAAATGCATTCAATATTTCAATGTCTTCTGAGGTTTGATAAGTTTCTTGCAAGGTGGTTTAGGAAATAGCAGGGTGTAGAGAGAGAGTAAAGAGGGAAGAACCCAAAGTTATCTAGGGAAATATGGAACTATGATTGGACTAGATGCACAGTCTATTCTAATATAACACCCTGCCCCTAAGGCCTTTCTGTTGCCAGACAAGACCCAGCATTTCCAGCTACTCAGACATCTTTATTTTTCTAAACAAGTTCATACACTTAAATCTACACAATAGGGGAGAAGTTTGCCAGTGACAGTTCCATTTTTCAAGCACTTTTATGGAAGCTTAAAGAGGAAGCCCGACTGTAATATATGTATCAATGAAAACTGTTTACAAGCCAGGAGATTGCACCCAGCCTGATCTCCCTGACACATTTATCACTTTGCTCCAATGATGGGTGGGAAACTGACGACCTTCCCTTGACAGCAGATGCCTGGCAATAAAAGATGAAGAAAGTGTCAGAGATTTTATGAATCTTCTCTAGGCAGTTATGATAGTGTAAACGATCATGATTCTTCCCCCACTCCCCATTCATAAATCTCCGTCAACACGTGAAGATAACACTGACAATTTATTGTAGTCTTCTAGCATCAGGTAGAAGCTTAGCTTGGGAACAAAGTAGGGCAGCAACAAGTCTGAAACTGATCATGGATTTGGGTAGTGGATCGGTTCGGGATTTGGTATCATTGGAAAGGAAGTAATAACTTTCTTCAGTCCTACCATAGTTGCCATGAAACTCTACAACAGCAGTTCTCAACCTGTGGGTTATGTTCAATTTGTAACAACGAAAATACATTCTGCATATCAGATAGATTCATAACAGTATCAAAATTATAGTTATGAAGTAGCAACAAAAATAATTTTATGGTTGGGGGTCACCACAACATGAGGAACTGTATTAAAGGGTTGTGGCATTAGGAAAGTTAAGTACCACTGCTCTACAAGAGACTCATTTTGTGATAATTTGCTGTGGTAAGGTATTCAGTGCTCCATATTTTTCGGATTTAGGCCTGACCACATCATGCTATTAATGAACTCCAGTGAAACCCTAGTACTTTAGGGTCAAAAGCAAACTCCTCTGGTATTCAAAGCCCTCCTCAACCTCGCTCCAACCTATCCTTTGAGGATTTTTATGTATGATGCCCTTAGACTTATCACTAGTTAGTCTCCCATCACTTTACTATGTATCACACACATATTCTATCTCCCTTGTCTATATCTTTGTGTGGGAAAACAGTGAACTGGGCACATTAGTGGAACACATTTCTTGCTAATGCTTCTTGTAGAATCCTTGTTTGCCTTTGAAACTTAGCTCAAAGCACCACCTCCTACATAAGGTCTGTTCTCCCCAGCTACTCGTGGTCTCCCCAGCTACTCATGCTCTTCCTACCTGTGTCCCTGCCACTCCTGAAATTAGTTTATTAATCTCATATATATTTCATACTTAAATGTGTTCATTCTAATTTCCCTAAAAGAATGTAAGTTCCTTGATGGCAAGGAAATTTGTATCCTTACTGCCTGGCACAGTGTCTGACACATAGTAGGCATTTAGTAAATACTTATTGATTGGTTGGTTTTATGTATCACTATGGCCTAGAATTCATTACTTAATGGATGTTCTAATGATGCTAAGTTTATCTTTATTAGACTATGCTGGTTCTTGGATGGCTGGCACAGCTTGCTACAGTACTGCAGTAGAGAATAATAATTCATAAAATAACCATAAAACCTGCATTTATAATGCTTTAAGCATTTAGCATAGTGCCTGGCACAAAATAGGTGTCTGATAAGTCTTTATTAACTAATGGCTTGATTTAAGGTTTACAAAAAGATTTACACATTTTTATCCTCATTCTTTCCTTGCAACAGACCTAGGAGGTAGGTGCTATTATTGGCTCTATTTTGTAGATGAGGCAGACAGAGGTGAAGCTATTTTCCCAAGGTCACATAGCTAAGAAGTAACTGAGGCTAAATTTGAACTCAGGTCTTCCTGTCTCCAGATTCAGAGTTCAATTCACCCTACCACCTAGCTGCTTAGGTAAATGGCATATTCTTTACCTTCAGTTTATAAGGGGGCATGGTGAGGAATGCCACAAGACAAGAAGCTATAAATGAATTGTGATCTGTAGTAGAAAAAGTCCTTCCCACAGTGAAGAGATTATAGTAAGATTACAGATTCATCAAAGTAACCAAGAATGGTTTCCCTTCTTTTTAAATTTGAAGGAGGATGTTTTTCTTGGTTTCATCTTTTACTAGAGCAGAATATTTTCACATTCCTGTATGCTGAAGACTTGGTAAGAGCAGTGAAAGAGTTGTGAAGGACCACATATTTGAAACTTAGAAGACAAGCAAAAACAACCATTATTCATAGCTCTCTACTTTTCATTCCAAGCTGTTCATTTTAATAATTTTTTTTGTTCTTGTTGTTGGTAAGTCCAGACCTGTGATTTAATTAGTGTTAGGATCTTCCAGCATGGAAACTACATCTACTGATTAATATTCCAAACTTATTTGCAATTATAATATTGGGGAACTGTTTGGAGCATTGGTAAATGATTAAGTCATTTTCCCAAGACCATAGAACCATTATATGTCTACTAAAGTCAAACCTTAACACAAGTCCTCCTGACTCTGAAATGATCCTTTTATCCAGTAAGTTGTAAGTGTATAGAAAAAAATCTGGCATAGTGGTTGGAGGATCTTAATAAGATATTTAGTGCTAAATTGTCTTTTTAGTTCAGTCAATAAAAATACAGATATGAATAATGATTCTTTTGAAATGTTATCATTGTATGAAGCAATGGCGTCTAACTCAAATGGAAATGATCTCTGCAGACACATATTGATTTGAAAAACACAAATTAACATTGTTTATGTTGTGGTGTATTTGTATTATTTTGTTAAACATCTGATCTGGTTTATTACTGGTCTACCATCTCTGATATAAAAGTACCAATTTACTTTGGTTCAACTTTAGTCTATGAGCTCAGTTGAACCATAGTGCAATATTAAGAGTGCTGAATTTAGCATCAGAGAATGTAGCTTCACATCCTGTCTCTGTTACTTACCACTTTTGTAATATTGAACAGGAATACATCACTTCTGTTCTCTGGACCTCAGTTTCCTTATCTGTAAAATGATAGGGTGGTAATAAACAAGATATCCTCTAATGCCCTTTTCAACTCTAAATCTATGATCTGAATGAACAAAGGTTTATGAGTTAAAAATTCATATCAACTAAGTTTGATTTTTTGTGTAGCACTAAGCCTGGTCGGCTGTCCATCTAATGTGTGCTTCAGGTCACAAAAGGGACAGAGGATGAAGTGAGGAAGTTTCTGCACAGAATTATCCTCACCATAGAAACATCATACAAAGCATTTGCCCTATGCTTGTAGGTAAGCAACATTATTTCGTAAATAGAGGGCAAAATGCTATTTAACAGTCTGAATAACCATTATATTAGTGTTAGCTTGGTTAGGTTGTAAAGTAGGAGAGGGTAGGAGCCATATCAATTTTTATTATTCTCAGGATACATACTGTTACAGGCATTTGACAAATTTTAAGAAATGCTGATAATGGTAATATCTAAAGCAGATTGTTAAAAAGGCTTCAGTTAGTATGGTTATCAACTGATATCTACATATTTCTAACTATTTGGAAGATGAGCATAATGATTTGTATTTCTTAATTTTTACTATTTCTCCCAATCACAACACAAATACATACATATACAGTACCAGCTAAGAATAATCGGTCTTTAAAAGGGAGTAATAATAGGACATGTGATAGGATTGAGGTCAGTTTTCTGTTGCTAATAGGACTGAACCTTTTAGGTTCAAAATTAATCTGTCTTTTAAGAAAATGTAACAGTCCTGCTGACCATTCAATCTGTCATGGTTTCAAATGCTGGTGTGATTTTCCCTCAAACCCTTAGGGGGAATTGAGGAGCAGACTACAAGAAGGGCTGAGTGGTTTTCCACTAGAGTGGTATTAATGGGAAGATGCGCTTTTGTTTGAAGTTACTCTCACTGCTTTCTGATCAGTAAGAGCAACAGCCCTAGTAGTGTGCTAGCTTATCTCCCCCCCCCCACCCCCATCCCTTGACTCTTTTCCCTATTTGCAGCCCTCTTATTTCCTTTAATGGTTTCGATTCAGCTCTTACTTTTTTTCCTTTGGTTCCTTGCTAAAAGCTACAACTCTGTTTCTCTTTGCTTAGTTTGGCGTTCTCAGCTTGTATGACCTTGAGTCAAATAAGCTATCATAATGGAGCCTTAAGAGAGGTACTGATTTGTAATCTAATTTCATCCTATTTGCATGAATGCTTGCATGCCTGTCTCTTTAGGGTTATTGTTAAGAATTATATTGCAAATTATGGAAGTTGTTTTTGATAGATTTACACTCTTGTACTAGGCTATAAATTTCCCTGAAAATCCATGTCCTTACAAGTCCTCTTTAAATACTCTGCAATAGATTGATGGAAACTTTTGTCTGTATTACGTGGGATTCAAGTAACCCAGTGATCTATTGGTTATTTGTTTACAATCCCCCAGACTTGTTAGCTTGAGAAGGGAGTCAGCTAAAGCCTAGAAAAATCCAAAAGTAACTTTCTAGGTCCTGCGGAGGCTGGCTATCTCTTTCTCATCTCTGAACTTCTTTAGCTGAGCTTCCAAATCCCTTTAGAGTTTTCATCTCTCCTTCTGTATGACTATTTTGTACTAGTTTCTAGGTGGTTTCTTGTAGAAGCTTTGCAAATACTTCTACAAATGCAAAAGCTAGGCAAAAACCTTTTTGATATTAGTATATTCTCAGAAATGGTATATAATTATGAATATGGAATATTAGGACCTTAGAAAAATCCTTCACAACAAGGTCCAAGAGCTCTTCCTCCTTTCAGTCCAGTGTCTGTCTATACACTTCAAGAATGTGAACTCTCTCATTTCTGAGGTGTCAGATTGGCTATTTTCACTCCTGCTGCAACTTGAAAACTGTGAGCTTGAATCAGTGAAAAGGAAGTCCAGGTCAGTGGGACAATGAGGCATCAGGACAAGGAGAATTCACACCTTGTCCAAGGAAATTACACTTTGTACAAGAGTCTTCACTGTTCTTGATCCCCGATCTCCAAACAATTGCTGTCTTGTCACTTTTACTTTCACAACATATCTCCCATCTATCTGAGAGGCCATCCCCCTAGTTCAGGTTCTCTTCACCTCTCCCCTGAAATATTGCAACTTCTGCCTAATTGGATTATGCCCCCCATATTCCAGTCTCTTCTCTCCTCTAGTCCTTCCTCACCATAGCTTCCAAAATAATCTTCATAAAGCCTATTCAACCATATCCCCCTTCCAATCAAGAACAGTAAGGTTATATATTTAGAGGGGAAAGAACCTCAAATGTCATCTAGTACAAGATTTTCATTTTATAAAGGAAGAAAATGAGATACAATGAGGTGAAATGGTTTGTCTTATTTTACAAAGGCAGTACAAGGCAAAGCTGAAATTCAACTCTGTTCTCAGATGCCAAATCCAGCCTTTCCTCTCAATGTACCAGATTGCCTCTTCTACTTACTAGGATAACATACAAACTCTTCACATTGGCATTTGAGGTAGAAGGCCCTTTATGATCTGGTTCCAGCCTACCTTTCCTGGCTTGTTCCACCCTACTCAAATTAAAAAAAACAAAAAACAAACTAACATTGTAACAAAACTGATCTGCTTACTATTCGCCAAACTTAGCATTCCATTTTCTACTGCCAAGTGAATGCACTCCCAGATCACTCCTACCTCTTAGAAACCTTAACTTCCTTCAATGTAAGCTTCTAAAGGCCAGGGGCTATTTTTCATTTTGTTTCTATGTGTATTTCACAAGTACCTAGCACAGTGCCTTGTATGTAATAGATACTTTAACAAATGTTTATAGGAATATATCAGAACTGATGGGCAATGGAAAAAAAGGTCTTACCCAATTTGTATGGGCATGTCTTCCACAAATATTTTCATCTTAAATTGGTGCTTCATTGGGACAATAAGCTGTATCCAGAATTTAGTACCAGGAGTTGAGATAGGAACAACTGCATAGTACTTTCAAAAATCTCCAATAGTTTGTGAATACAAAAGTCTCTTTTTAACACTAGTATGTTCTCAGTAATGAATATGAAATATTATAACCTTAGAAAATTAAAATTATAAATTACCTAAAGTTCAGTGGAAAGTCAAATATTTCACATCATCGCAGACCAAAGGATCTTCCTAAGACACCATTTTGATCGCATCATTCAAAAATTATCAGTGACCTTCACAATCACTCAATAAAAAAGTAAATTCTTCACTCTAACATTCAAATTTCTCTATACCTTTCAACCCACCTTTCCAAGTTTACCTCATATTATTCTTCTCCACATAATCTATGCATCAAAAAAGTCATCAACCCTCCTCCAATTTTTATCTTGTTCTCTCCTATGATGCTGTACACACTATCCTTCATGCCTAGAACAGATGTAGTATGCCCTTCCTTATTTCCAGCTATTGATATGATTACCTTCTTTTAAGTTCTAAATGAAATGTCACTTATTCCATGAAGTCTTTCCTGACCCCATGAGATGAAAGGCATCTCTTAATGTTTAAATTTCTCATAGAAATTTGCCTTGACCTTTCCTTGATCTTAAGAGCAGTGCAGCAAGCAGAGAGAAAGTTGACCTCAGAGATAAGACTTGAGTCTGTGTCCTACTCCTTTTGACATATATTAATTATTTGGCTTGGGGCAAATCATTCAGGCTCTCAGTGCCCTAGAAAACTCTGTGACTACCAGTTCCAGAGAAGGTGCTGACCTACATTGAAATAAGGAGCTTCCTGAACTAAGAGTTCTTAATGCCACAGAATTCCCAGGTACAGTCCTTATCTCTCATAATCATAACCACCAATTATGATGGTAGAAAAAAAACATTATGAGATAAGAAGAACACAAGATAAAATTCTAGAAATAGAAAAAAATTCAACAGTACCTACAGCTTGAACCCCAGAACAGAGTGCGGAAGAGTCACAAGAACCTTAGAAGGCCTGAAAAAAGGAAGTGAAGGAAGAAATAAAGAATGGAATGAAAAGCATACAGTATAACTTGGAGAATTTAGTAACCAGGACCACCCTACCCCCTCCAAAAAAATATTGCAGCAATCAACTCAAATATTTAAAGACAGTAGTAGGAATATTATTGGAATTTAAAAAATAACCCCATAAACCAGAACATATGTACTTTATTCTATAAAAAAAATTGACTAGTAAAAGAGGTTACGCAGGGATCATATGAGACTCACTGGGCTTCCAGAAGTACATAATAAAGCAAAAAAAACCCTAAATACCACATTTCAATATATCATAAAATAAGTATTTTGCAAAAGTTTTAGGACCTTATGGCAAAATGTAGATAGATATGATTCAAAGGTATTTAGCAGACCATTTAAAACATAATGAGTAATATAACTATCAAGATTCAAAGATCTCAAATCAAAGAAAAAGTATTTCAAAGTTTTAGGAGGAAAAATAAGTGTCAAGCAGCCCCAGTCAAAATTATAGGGATTATGCATCAACTATAAGGAAGGAAAGAAAAGATTAGAATATTATGTTAAAAAGACCTGCATCCAAGAATAACTTATCCTGAAAAACTGAGCATTATCCTACAGGACAAAATAAAATTTTGAACAGAATTGATGCTTTCTAAACATTCCTGTTGAAGAAACCAAAGACAGGAAATCTTTGAAATAAAGTAAACACAATAGAAGAATAAACTTAAGATGAACAAATTTGTATATCTTGGAATGAATAAATTATTATATTGTTATAATATTATGAAAGGAAAAGAGATCTATTGTTCCATAAGTGTTTCATCTTAATGGTGAGAACATGCAGGAATTTTAAGAAAAAAGATTCAGGATTTAACACTGTGAGCCGTACAAATGAGATATCTTCTCAGGAAGAGGTTGCCCTTCTTGCTGAGACCAGCTTCTCCCCTTGTACTCGTAATTCTGTCCATACATGGGTTCAAAACCTGACTCTTTCATTTACTGGCTGTGTGAATTTGGATAAATCTCTTTATTTCTCTGGGCCTGTTTTCTCCTATCTGAACAGTAGCAATTAGATTAGATCAAAGGTATGAAATATATGGCCCACAACACTCCTAAGTATAGCCCAGACCAAATTTAAAGCTAACTGGGAAATGCTCAAGAAAATAAATAAAAATATAATGAAATAGATAATAATACATTTTTAAAAACTGAGACAATATGCATCCCAGAAGGTTTCTTGTGTATAGATTAGTGGCTCCCATTTCTATGTAAGTTTGGCACCACTGGACCAGTTGATCTGTAAAGTCTCTTCCAACTTTAGTTTTATGATCCTATGATCTCTAAAGGACAATAATGGAACAAAGTGGGAAAAACTATAGACTTACATGTTCAAGAAACAGGAAAAAACAAAAATAAATAAGAGAGATATCCTAGAAAAATAATGGGAAATAGGAGGGAAGAATTGAGTTTTCCTATTTTAAACAATTTTATTTGTATCCCCAGTGTCTAGCACAGTACCTCACATATATTGAATCAAATTGGATTAAATAGGGGAGCCACAGGTGAAGATTACTTAAAACATAAGGCTGGAAGAATTAAGGAATGAAGTGCCTCAAGGGAAAAAAAAAGCTATGAAGGGCTGATTACAAATGGGGAAAATTTTTAAAAGCATAGGATGCATAATTTAAGTCTGGATTGGGAGACGAGAAGGAAAAAAAAAAGACTAGGATTACATTGCTTCAAACAATATAGTTTCAGATACCTAAGCTTCCTTAAATTATTTTTTTTCTTATGAAAGAAGAGAGGAGGCAGAAGGATATCATAATAGAAGCTTATGGCAGGAAAAATATGCAACATTATTTGTTAATCAAACTGGGATGAATGTGACAATAAAACAGCAAAGGGTGGCAGGATGTATCAGAAAGCAAAACCCACTACTTTTCTGAATATAAAACTATCAATATTCCTATGGAATTAAAATAAAAGGTCAGAATAGAACCTAATATATCTTAGATAAGTCCTACAAAGAAGTGGTGGCCATCATGGTCTCAGCCAGGACAACAATAAAAACAGATAAGGCTAAGAGAATCAAGGAAGGAAAGTACCTTATGCTCAAATGCACCTTTAAGTGATTAATAAATAGTTTCAAATTTATGTGCACAAAAGGGTGTAGTATCTAGTTACATAAAGAAAATCTAACACAATTATTGACAAACTTAGAAAGTACACACACATACACACACAAGTTACTATGTTAACATTAAGTAATATGTCTATTTTTGTAGTACTGGATGGCACTTTTACAAAAATATGGTCATATGTTAGAGTATAAAGAACTAATAAATCAGTGTAGAAGGTCAGAAATATTAAACACTTCCTTTTCAGATAATAATAAAAATAAAATCAATGAAGTAAATATGAATAAAGGATTAAATTTTAAATGGCTTTTACTTCGTACGATACCAAAGAATGAGTAGGTCAAAGAACAAATCATAGAAAAATTATTTTATACCAAAGAAAAATTTTTAAATGACACAATATACAAAAATGTGTGAGTAAAGCAACCCATAAAAAACATTTTTGTCTCTGAACATTTGCTTAGTAAAAGAGAGGAAGAGAAAACCAATGAACTAAAAGGTTAGAAAAAAATCAATAATCTCAAAAGACATACTTAAATAAAAATCCTGAAAGTTAAAAAAGATAAAATGTTTAAAAAAGAAAGTATTAAACTGATGAACAAATTTAGTTGATTTTTTTAAAAGACCAATTCAATAAGTAAACAATTATCTAACTGAGGATAGAAGGGGTTGAAAGGAACCACAATGTGAAAAAAACCAAACTTAAAAAAAAAAAAAGAAATGGGAAGAGTTTATAGACAATGGAGAGAAAACAAAATATCCAGAAACTACTATACCCAATTCTATGTCAATAAAAAAGCTTAAGAGAAATGGATGAATATTTTTAAAAAGGGAAATACCCAGATTAATAAAGTGGAACCCAATCTAAAACAGAGAAACTGAGCAAACCACATATAAATGAACTCCAAAAGGGAAATAAGATGTATTTACAAGTAAATTCTATCAAACATTTAAAGAACTAATAATCCCTATGGTACATAAACTGTTAAAAGAACCTTACTAAACTCCTTATATGAAAGAAATGTAGGCCTGATCCTCAAAGTAGGAAGAGATAAAGCAAAGAAACAAAAATGCAGGACAATATCATTAATAAATATTGGCACAGAATATTAAATAAAATATTAGCAAACAGTGTAAGGCAATCTATTAACAGGGTTTTTTGTAATTATTGAATAGGAACATTAAATAAATCTGTTCTTTTCAGGACTGAATGGCACTTTTACAACAATAATTTTGTGATAGGACATAGAGAATTAATAAATCAAAGTAGAAGGGCAGACAGGGAAGATGGGATTTGTAATAGAAGAGGAAATACAGTTCCATGTTAGAAAAACTACAATATAAGTACTATTAATAATGATAACATGATTCTATTAATTGACAACAAAAAGTCAGTCATTTAGTAAGCATTTATTAATTTTTTGCCAAGTATCAAGTGAATCTTGGAGAATAGAAGGAAAGGCAAAAACAATCCCTGCCTTCAGGGAGCTCACAGTTTAAAGGAGTATATACAATATTCAAAACACCTAGGTATACACAAGATATACAAAGGAGATGGAAGATAATCTCATAGAGGAATGATGCTAACAGCTAGATGTGGGGCTGGGAAAGGCATCCTTCATAAGGGATTTAAGCTGAGTCCTAGAGGAAGCTGAGAAGAGAGAGCATTCCCAACACGAGGAACAGTTGAAGCTAACCTCACAGTTTGAAAAACTTGGACTGAAATCACACCTCCGACACATATTGAATGTGCTACTCTGGGAGGCACACATAATCTCCAATCACCCTAGACTACTCTAAAACTAACTTGCAAAAGAGGTATAGATGTTGATTAGTAGAAAATACTTCCTAACAAGGAGGACCCTACAATGAAACTATGGGTCCAGAATAAAAAAGAAATAAAATTTTTAAAAATATAATTAAGAGCAATAAAAATCAACATAATTATTACAGCAAAGTATCAGGATACAAAATTAATTTAAAAATAATCAAACCTTCTGTATATTACTAACAGAACCCAGGTGAAAGAGATATAAAAGGAAATTCCTTTTCAGTTAATTATAACATACCTAGGAGTTAGCCTACTAAAACAAACTCCATACTTATTATTAATACATTCTCTTTACAGAAATAAATGGAACCTTCAGTAATTGGACAGATAACTATTTCTCGTGACTGGGCTTCATCAATATAATAAAAATAACAATATTATCTAAATAATTTCGTGCTATACCAATGCATATTTGGTGCTATAACAGTGAAACTACCAGGGACTTGCTGTAGACAATTAGAATAATAATACAATACATGTCAAGGGATAAAATATTGTGAATTAAAAGAAATAATAAAAGATGAAAGACAAAGGAGGTCTATACCTCAAGATATATTACAAAACAGTAAGCATCAGTATTGTTAAGTCCTAGTAAAAAAAATAGAAGAGTAAATTGATAGAATAGACTACGTAAATAAATTCACCACGGCATCCCAATGTTTGATAAATTCAAGACCTCCAAGTATAGGGCAAGACTCTTTAAATAATAAGAAGTATGAGGCAAAATGGAAAGAAGTTTGGCATAAAAATAGATTTAGACAACCAATTATGCCACATATAGTAATAAATAAATAAAATAAAAACAAATACATAAGGTCACATCATTTTTTAAAAAAATTAGAGAAGATCGTATGCCACCATGATTGGGGGTAAAGGGGTGGGAGGGAAGGAGGAGAAAATTTGGAACTCAAGGGATTGTGAAACCTAATATTGTAAACTAAAAATAAATAAATAATTTTTTTAAATGAGAAAAAAGGGAAAAAATAGAGAAGAATGGAAGGAAAATCTTGTTCATAACCAAAGGAGGGTTTTGACATTTTGATTATATGATTTTTTAAAAATTACATTTGTAAAAATGCAAACAATAACAACTGTAACAGACATAGGGTTTAAAAATTTCAAACAGCTTTATAATGATTATCTCATTTGAGTATCACAAGTGCCCTTGTGAGGTTGGTACTTTTCAGTGGTATTATGTCTATTTTATAGATAGAGAAAATAAGACTCAAAGACCCAAAGTAACTTGCCTGAGGCCACAGAACTAGTGTCAGAAGCAGAATTTGAATGCACACTTTTCTGATTGCAGACCCAGCACTGTGCCAGGGAACAAAATCATTGTAGTTACAATAAGAAGGGCTATCAAGTTGGAGAGGGGGTGAACTTTACGCATTTCTGATAAGTTGTGAATCCAAAGTATGTAAGAAATTAGCCCAAATAGTGTAGATAAAAACAATCTCCTAAGAAAAATCATATGAACAAAATATCTTTTAAGAAACAAATGCAAATGTCAAGGACCACATGGAAAAATACTCCAAGTGACTAATAAAAGAGAAGAAATTAAAACAGCTCTGAGGTTTCACCTCACACTGTTAAAGATAATAAAAGACTGAAATAACCAATGTTGAAAGAGTACCCTTATACACTGAACCTGGAATTCATCCAATTGTACCGGAAATTAATTTGGGATTATGAAAGCAAGATCACTAAATTATCCATATGCTTTGACACAATCATATCCACCACTCTTTTTGGCCCCTTAGGATATGGTGCATGTGGCTCTGGTAATCTGAAAACATTAAGTGTGACTAGATGATTCTTTACCCTATATTTTGAGTATCAAGTTCTTATTGGCCATTTTTATTCTGCATTTTCCATTTTAAAGATCACCTTTCCCAGTGAGGCAAGGGGAAGGAGAAAATGAGTTGGTACAGCAAATATCTCCTTAAAGGGGAGCGGAAAAAGGCTTCTTGCAGAAGGTGGGGGATAAGAAGGGAGATGGGGTGGGGCTCACTCAATGAAAATGCCTGAAGTTAAAGACAGCATCTAGAACAATATCTTGCGTGTGATTGCTTAAGGTTTGTTGAATTGAATTTTTAAGACGTGTTTGTGCATAGAATTGAATGGAAATAATGAGGATAAACAAGCTGTAGTATAGTCCTAACAATGATTTAAGTGTGGAAAATGCCCAAAAAAATACTGTGAAGGATGACTGAAAAAAGGATATTGTCAGGTATGTATTGAGAACAAGATGGTAGACTGTCAGTTGGATCATTGTTACCCCTGGGAAATTAACTCTAGAAGGACTGAACATGCAATTGATGCAATTTCTTTTTTATGATGTTCTTGCTGTTTACTATAATTTCTCCAATATGTACAAATGTACTTTGAATAAAAATAATTACAAGCAGATATAGCTTAACTCAAAATAAAACATTTCATCTTAGAGTCTCTTTTCTTGCCTCATGGATTGATGATGATGATGATGATGATGATGATGATGCACTGTGTCAACTGATCAGCTTGGTCCTTTGAACCACGAACAAGGGTACAGTCTCCATGTGGATAATTTGTAGGGAACATGTACGGGAATATTTCAGGATTAGGACTGGAGAGGGGCTGACTTGTATTGAGGTCTGGTAGATTTCATGTCAGAGGTCCTGGTTTCACATGCTGTCTCTACTTCCTTAGTACTTGAATATCCTTAAGAAAGTCACCTCTATTCTCTCTGTCATGAGTTTTCTCTGATTTTGGCTTTGCTTTTTTTTTGTTTCCCTCTGCTACAGGGTCCCACAGATAAGGAGCCTTACAATGTCTTTCTTACAGCTCCTCACTTTAAAAAATGGATTTCTTCTTTGCTTATAAAAACAAAGTCCACAGCAGTCAAACATGGCTGTTTCTTTTGCAGAGTTTTCTTTTTGCTTCTTCTTTGACAGTTGCCTCTCCTTTGACATTGACAACTTTCTTTTTTCCCCATCTTTCTTTTCCCCACTGGCAATTATCTTAAGTATTTATGAGCACAATTTTTTTTTTAAAAATAGGTCAGTGTTTATGAGGAAGTAAAAGAAGGCAGAAGAAACAATGGGCTAAATTTCTCATGACACTATGTAAGTCCCATTGGGATACATGAAACCCATGACTTGTGTTGCTGAGAAGACCACTTCCACCTAGAGTTGAGCTCATTTAGTGGGTACCCCAGCCTCTACTAAAGAAATACCAGCCTAAGCAGCAGGGTGTTAGAGGAGATATTTGGTGGAGGACAGTCCAGATGACCCTCAAGTTACAGCAAAAAGTCTTTCTACCACCTACTCTGTAAGTGAGGCTGCTTCTATACAGAAGCTTTTTTTCCCTTCAACTGAAGCAGGAGACTCATTTACATTTCCAAATGGAAAGGGGGGCAAGAAGCTGAGGGAGCTGAAGCTGAGTACAAGTTGGGCTTGGAAAAATGCTTCAGGCGACAGTATTTTTTCAATTCTGTATTGGGAAAAACCTAAAATGTATTTAGCCCAACATTTTCAGCCCTAAGGCACTCACTCTCAGGGAAATGTAATCCATATGCTTCTGATTCATTTCACTTACCTCAAAGTCTTTTCTAAGTATGATTTCACTGTCAAAACTCTTAAAACTTTTCAACTTTTATTTTTCTCCATGTGGAAGTCACCTATTGAGTCCATATCCCCAAGTTTGTGGGATAATGGCAATATCTTACATATATGGGGATAGGGACTGGACATGTAAGTTCACTGATATAGGGGAACTGCTAGGTGAGGAAAGTCTCTCTACTAATGTAAGTACACATTGACACCACGATGTAGTTTTAGAGAGTTAACAAAAGGGTTAATCAACTTGTCCAAGGTCTAGATCAGTATGTGTCAGAGGTAGAATCTGAACCCAGGTCCTCTTGGCCTCTCCTTTTAACCACATGCACTTGAGATTTATACTTCTAAGTTTCTATGCTTAAATAAAATTCTCATCTCTGAAGTCCATTATATTGAATTTAGAATCACTACTTGATTCCAACAAAATGATTGCATACAGAATAAAAGTCACGTTGGGTAGTTTTTCCTTGTTATATTACTTATGTCAGATGCTGAGGGGCAGTGTGTCACAATGGACAGGGAGCTAGCCAAGGATCCAGGAACAAGCTGTGTTCTAGCCTGACCTACAACACACACTGGCTATGTGATGATGAATTCATTTAATCTAGACCACTGGGATCAAATTCAACTAGAAAAAGGGTAGAGGTGACACTAAAATATATATAAGGATCCCTGCAGGTCACACATTGACTTAAACACCATATATTAATATTATCTATGTTTTATTATATTTTGGGGTAGCTAAGTGGCACAGTGGATAGAGTGCCAGGCCTGGAATCAAGAAGACCTGAGTTCAAATCAGGCCTCAGATACTTATTAGCTGTGTGACCCTGGGCAAGTCACTTAACCCCCTTTGCCTCAGTTTCCTCATCTGTAAAATGAGCCAGAGAAGGAAATAAATGACAAACCATTTTAGTGTCTTTCCCAAGAAAACCTTAAATGAGATTCGAAGAGTCAGACAAAACTGACATGACTCAACATCACCACAAATTGTTTTTTATTTATTATGTTAATTATTTCTTAATTATATTTTACCTGGTCCAGGCAGTACTGGGGGAGTGTCATGGGCCCTGTAAGTTCCAGGCCTTGTGTTTAACACCATTCCTCTCGACAACTCTCTAAAACCATAATTTGCAGAGTTCCAACTGACCTGCCTTTATAGTTCTCTATCTAGGTGATCCCTATGCCAGTGAAATTGTAGATCTATTCCCTATCCCCATGGCAGTTACTATTCTCTGCATTAAACTGTTTTATTTTAAACACAAATGAAAGAGAATAACTAAAGGAAAACAATACATATGATCAAGAAGATTTTCAAATCTGAGGAACCAATAATCCAGATGAGATAAAAGCATTTATCGGATATCACAGGTCTAGGTGGGTAGGCAGGTTTCAAAGTCCCAGAGATCAGAGAATCAATGAGGACACACTCTCAGACCTGCTAAAAGCCAATTCTAAGACAAGAGGGTTTTTGCTCCCTGCCCCATTTTGTATTGCCTGCTGGGGGCAGTTGGACCTGGGCTCACAGGTGTTGATTGTAGCCACAAGGAGGTCATAGACCTGTAGCTGAATCTTGCCATTGAACGAAACAGAGGACAAAAATGTTAGGAAAGCTTCCCAATCTATCACATTATTCAAACATCTTAGAGATTTCCTCCTGTCCCACTTACTACTGCAATAAATAGAAAAATAACTAAATGCATGCAAATAAATCATCCTTCTAGAATAAACAAACAAGACTGGCATAATATTTCTGATGAGATAGCAATGCATTTAATAAGATACCTATTTGCTATTATTGAATATAAATTAATTTATGGAAGAGACAATGACATAAACATTTGCATAGCATAAGCAATAATATTAGAAGACATTTTGCCTATTTACCACCAAGGAGGAATGTAATACTAAGGACCATAAGAACAAAGAATTTGGAATTATAGATTGTAAACTCAGTCAAATAAGCTCCATTTATCCAAATGTAGCTAAGGCTTCCATGAAAAATTCTGTCCCCAAAGTAATGAAAAGTCTGTTCCTGAAGGATTACTAGACTTCTTCCTTTGGTGTGGATCCTTAGATTCAGAGATGGAGACCTCGTCAGTCCTTTACCCGAGTTAATGGGGTAGAACAGTGGCCTCCAGGAGACTGTGAGTCTCTCTCAAGAGTATCAACTTTCTTCTTGCTCTAGCATATCCATATCCCATATTTTTGCAGATCTGGGGCTGGAGCAGAAAGAAGCTTGTGTCTGTCACTGTGCTTGTTGTACCTTGTCACTGAATAGACCTAAATTTAGTGAAACTACTCACAGAATCACAGCATAGTAGACTGGAAGGGCCTTTTAAATCATTGGCTCAACCTCCAAATTTAAAAAAAAAGCATGTTAAATTTAACAAAACAGAAACAAAATTACCATGTTTATTTCTATATTCTGCACTTATTTTTCTTTTTCATCTGATTATTTTTAAAATTGATGTTCTTTTCTTTTTTTTATATTTCTTTCACAACCAACTTATTTTCCCACCCCACACCCAGAACAGATAAGAACAGCAAACTAAAAAAAATAAAAATATTGATCACATCTAAAATGTCTGTCTCATTCTTCATTTCTAGTCCAAAAGTTGAGAAGTATGCTTCATCATCAACCTTCTGAAATCATGCACTGATCAGAATTCTGAAGCTTTTCAAAGTGTTTTTCTTTTATATGATTGTAATTATCGTGTAAATTGTTATCCTGGTTCTGTTGGTTTCATTTGGCATCATTTCACACAGGTATTTATTTTTCTGAATTCTTCAAATTCATAATTTTTACTATGCAATATTCCATTAGATCCTTATTACTATTAGTTCAACTATTCCCCAACTGATGAGCAGTCACATTGTTTTTCAGACCTTTGATACAATGAAAAGTGCCATTATGAATATTTTTTAAACTTTTTCTTCTCTCTTTGACTTCTTTGGGTGTATGCACCAGGTAGAGATATTGTTGGATCAAAGGGTATGTGCAACTAATGGACTCTCTCATTTTCGTGAGTCACTGAGCAAGCTGGCCCAACTAAAGTGCCTCTACTAACTGTCCTTTTCCATCCCTTTCTATTTTTGCTCTTCTGAAAGGTGTGAGGCAGACCCTTAGAGGTTTTTGAATATGAATTACTCTTCTTATTATTGATTTGAATGGATGAGTAAGTAAAAAGCATATATTTTAAATGAAATCTAAGCAGCTGGGAAATAATCAAAATCTTCCCTACCCTAAAGTAATTTATATTCTAATGGGAGGAAATGGCACATACTAGGGAGTTAGAGCTAGAAAGTGAAGGCTTGGAGATGGCCAGGAAGTGATCATTTGAATTTGGAAAATCCTTTCATATAATTGTGAATGAGTTGGGTTTTTTTTCATTTTAAAAACATATCTTTTTACAGGCACTGGGGTAGGGAGACTGATCTTGCCCTACCAGAAAGTTAGAGGGGTTATGGGGGAGGACATAGAAGGGAGCAGATTAGGGGAGGAGCTTTACAGTTGGTTCCCTGTTTTGGGGTGGGGGTAGGGGAAAGATGGGGAGAAAAATTATAACTCAAAATCTCATGGAAATGAGTGATATAAAGAAGAAATTAAATAAATAAATTCAAAAAATAATTTAAAAAGAGAAAAAATATATTTTGACTACCTTTTTATGGGGGAATAGCTCTTATTATATAGTTGTATGAATTCCCTATGTATCTTATAGAGAAGCTTTTCTAAAAATCAAAGATATCTATTGTAAATGTTTTCCTAATTAACAGCTTTTGTATTAATTCTAACTGCATTTATTTTGTTTGTGGAAATTTTTTCAATATTATAAAACTGAAATTGAGCACTTTCTGATGACTTTTATCCTTTGTTTACCTAAGAATTCTTCTCCAGGCATAAGTATGAAAGGTACCTTCTCTTTTCTTACCTAATTTTTATATAATGCTTTTATAATAGAATACAATATATACATTTACATTATGATAATTCATATTTAGATAATGTATCCATTTGGAAGTTGTTGTGGTTTGACAAAATGTTTATCTAAATATCATCTCTGCCAGATAGCTTTTGGTTTTCCAGACAATTTTCATTGAATAGAGAGTCTCTGCTATACTGCAGGACTTAGTGTTTTTCAGTTTAATCAAGTACTGTGCAATTATAGTCCCTTACTTCAGAGACTTATTGCTTAGTAAGTTTCATTAATTGTCTTTCTAATTTTTTTATAATTTAACTTTTAAAAATGTGGATTTAACAATCATCAACAAACATGACTAAAGACAGAAGGAGAGAAATGCATATAACACTCTGAGCTTCTATTATGCAGAGTTTTTATTTTTTAAGTGTATGGTAAATTTAACACTAACTTCTCATTTTACAGGCAGAGGAAGAAAGGTCCTAAGGAATTAGATGACTTTTCCAAGATCATATAGTTAGTTTGTAGCTGAGTTGATAATAGAACTTTGATGTCCTGACTTTCATTTCAATGCCCTTATCTCCTTCAGTGAATATAATCCTTAAATTTTCTAAGTAGACATCACTACGTTCATAGCTGGATTATTCAAGTTGGGTTGGTACAGTGGGTAATGCTCTGGATCTAGAGTCAGGAAAACATGGATTGAAATCTGACCCCAGATACTTATTTATTCATGTGACTCTGGGTAAATCACTTAATTTTATTTGCCTCAGTTTCCTCAAATGTAAAATGGGGATCATAAAAGCACTTATCTCCCAAAGTTGTTATGAGGTTCAAATGAGATAATATTTGTAAAGCACTTAGCACAGTGCCTGGCACATAGTAGGCATCTTGTGAATTCTTGTTTCCTTTCCTTCCTTTTCTACCCAGAGACACCTTGACACAGGATACATAAAAAAGCCATACAATCCCAGTTGCTTATTATAGGGGTGGGAAGGGAAGATATTATCGGTCCCTCCCCTATAACTTTACTTAAAAAAAACCTTTCACTTTTTATATTTTTTACTTATGAAGATAAACTAATGTATTAAAAGACAGGGAAGATACATACTAGAAGAAGGAAAAAATAAAACCTCTAGAAAATCTTTGAGTCAAAATTTAATATTACACTGGTGCAATCTGTTTCTAGATTTGATAGTTCATGAAAACTAAATTTATAATAGGCATGAAAGAAAAAGTGTGTTCATACAGTTCAGGCCCAAATGGTGCCTTGTGCTAATGTGATGCTTCTAATGAAGTGGAACAAACAATGGTTAGAGGCATATTGTTCTCTGCATAATATCTTCATGTTCTATTGTTTGAGATACGCATATTCAGGTGGAAACTAGTTAGCTGTTCCTGGCAAGTGGGATTATTAGGGCCTTCCTGAAACAGCTTTCCTCCCTCCTCCCCTCAAAGGTCTTTGTAATCATCTTGAAAAATGATTGCTCTTGCTCTTACCCAAATATCCCATCATACATTTGAGTTCTCAACGACCTTAGATCTCATCTAGTTCAATCCCCTTATTTGACAGTTAAAGAATCAAGATCACACACAAAGAAACAAGATCTTCTGACACCAAATATAGCATTTTTCAATGCTTTCTCTTCAGGTGTTGGACTGTAACTGAACTCTGGTAGCAATTAATGTCTTTACACGATGTTTTTTCATAAAAATTTTAAATGTGTATATCTTTTTTGTTCTCAAATAGATTACAAACTCCACAAGGGCAGGAATCATGTCTTCTATAATGAAAAAGATGTTTCAAAAACACTTTTTAAAATGTTACAAAAATTTTATTTCATCCTAACATATACAAAATTTCTCCTTATTAGAAACAAGTAATGGAGTTAATGGACTTGGTTTTATTGTACTTCGAATGGAAACAGGAATCATCATTTCAGGGAAAATTTGGTCATCCCAATTTGAAGTACTCATCGGTATTTGAAGAGCATTTGCAAATAAAAAAAAACCGGCTTGAAAATAATTGCAGTTTATGTACCAGCATCTGTTGCAGAGGATAAGGAGGTAGAGAAATTCCATAGAGAAAATGATAAAAACCTTCCAAATTAAAACAATATATACATTAATACTCAGTGTCTTTAATGCAAATGTTGGCATAAGGGAAGATAGAGATATGGTGGGAAAATGGCTCAGGAATAAGAAACAAGAGAGGCCAAAGTCTATGCCTACATATAATGGATGCTTTTCTTTGAGAAGGGAATTAAGAGGCAGTATATAAGGCAAGCACCAAATAATTTTACCAAAAATTAAATTGATTTTATTAGATTAAACATGGAATAACTGAGAATTTGAAAGATGATTGAGTTATATGTGTACAATCATGCTACCAACTCTTAAGATAGAACAAAAATGAAAATCAATATTAAATTAAAAGAATAAAAATGAAGAAATATAGAATATAAAGTGAAGCAAATCCAAGTTTATATATTTAAGTATTTGGGTGTCAGAAACAATTGTATGCAATTATACAAGAACGAAACAGGAAATTCCAAGGAAACTGACAAATACCTAAATAAATATAAAGCATCTAAACTAAAAAAAAAAAAAGGAAGAAAGAAGATCCCTAAAACCTAATCTAGAAAAAGAAATTAAGCAAGTCATGAAAGAATTGCCAAAGGGGAAAATCCCAGGACAGATGGATTTACAAGTGAATTGTATCAAACATTTAATGAGCAATTAAGATCTATACTACAAAGTTATTCTCAAAAATAGGGACAGAAGGCACTCTTCCAAACATTTTATGAGACAAATATGGTCTTGATAACAACACAACAGAGAAATTAAACAGAAAAGGGGAGCTATACGTCAATATCACTAGTGAATATCAAGTCAAAAATCCTTACAACAAAACTGCAGAAATATATCCAGAAAATAATTCATTATGACCAAGTTGCATACATACCAGGGATACAAGGATGGTTCAATAGTCGGAAACCAATTAGAATAATTAAACATAAAAACCGTAACAAAATTATTATTGCAATAGTTTCAGAAAAGAGCCAATGATAAAATTAAGCATTTATTTATGCTAAAAACCCTAAAAAGTAAATGCACGGAAGGGTCCTTGTTTAATGCAAATTAAGGTTTTAAATATAAAGCTACAAACTGTTCATGGTTGGGCTGTGCTGATGTAGTAAAAGTGATAATATTACCTAACTCAATTTACATATTGGTGTTATACCAATAAAATCATCAATGGGATACTTTTTTAGAATTTAGCAAGTGAATATAATTCATTTGGAAGGGAAAAAATGGTCTTGAATCTTAAAGAAAATAATGAAAACATTTGAATAAAGAGGCATAACAATACCAAACCTCAAGCTGTAAGGCAGTAGTCATCAAAACTATTTGTTATTGGTTACAAGACACAAAAGTAGTTTATGGGTAACAGAAGGAAGGAATGAAACAAGCATTCCTTAAACACTTATTATACACAAGGCACTGTGATAAATACTGGGGATACAAATAGATGGAACTGAACAAACAACTCACAACACATGTATCTTGGATAAACATTACAATGAAATGGGATTTCTGGGTCAAAGCATACGGATAGTTTAACCACTTTTCCTGCATCATTTCAAATTGAAATCCAGAATAATAGCACAATTTGCATCATCAATGCATCTGTCATACTTTTTTTCTAAAAAAAAAATTGAAATTCTATTTCCCCAAAACTATACATAACCATTTGACCCAGTAATCTTATTATTGGTTACATACTACAATGAAGTAAAAAACAGAAATTAAAACATTTGATGAAGAACGTATATTATCCAGAATATGATATGAAATTGGCCAAAGAACTCACAATATGTGTATCTTGGGCAAACATGGAGATCTACAATGAAATGGGTCCAGAATTGAACAAGAGACAAGGAGTAGGCTGAACAGACTTTGGGAAAGTACACAATGTTTTCAATGAGCCCATGCTTCGTTCTTAAATAATGGCCAATTTCTTTACAATGAACTTTCTTTTGATGTTGCTCTCTGGTTGTAAGCCACGGAATATCACAGTCTAAAGTAAATCAAAGGTGGGAGCCACTCAAAGGGCAACGGAGAAGCACATGGCAGGTATTGCTAAGAATCATCTACAAGAGTCATGTAAATGATATTGTTCGAATGATGGTCAAACCACTTAACCTCTCTCAGTTTCCATTTATTGACTTGGTAAACAGAGGTATTGTATTCATTGGCTGTCAAGGTTTCCTCTGTTTTCAGTTTCCTTTTGTATATTATCTTCTCCTGTTAGACTGTAAGCTCCCTGAGGACAGGGATTACCCTTTTTTATTATTTGTATCCCCCGTGATTAACACAGTTCCTGTTGCACAATAAATGCTTAATAAATCTGTACTGTGTTGTGTTACATTGTATAACAACAGTTGGAAAATTCCAGTGTTCTAGAATGATTGATCTTGGGACAAGGGATTTTGACCACAAAACTTACCATTTAAAGGCAACAAATATGCACGAATAATTCTCATCTATGTACCAGATAGAATTAAATAAGACAGCCAAAGAATAAGGAAACTCAGAGGTGAAGAAACAATGGCATGTAAATAGAATTTCAGCCATGGAAAATTCAAAGACAATCCCACCCAGTAGATGGGGCTACATTCTATCCCATTTAGGTCATCATGACTTTTGAGAAATGCTTTCTATGCTACCCTTTTGTTTTGGTCAGATTTCCATCTTTAAACCCTCCCCCCACATTTTTTCCCTTCCAACATCCTATTGTGTTATGTGGTTTTGCTATTTCGTACAACAAGAAAAGACTTAAATGGAACTCTTAAGTCCTATGTAATTGGTTGATCAGCTAACTCCTCTGGCAAAGAATAAATTATATTGCCAGTAGTAGCCAAAATACTCTTTTTTAAAATTCAATTTTATTTTAAGTTCTTAATTCTCCAATCATCTAGAAAGCAAGAAAAACAAAACCCATTACAGATCTATACATAGAAAAATAAGATATTTCATCCCTATATTAGTTTCAAAGACAGTCCCAGCCAGTAGTGTCCATGTTTTACAGTTGAAGGAAAAGGCCAAAGAGTTTTTTCTCTAGGTCATGGCCACAGCAGTAAGCCAACCACCTAGGCTGCTCAGGCAGTCTATTTAGTCAAACCACCACCTCTAGGTCTCCCAGGGCCTTTTCGTTCTGAAGTTCACTAAACAATGAGGTTTCCTTGGAGGCTTTCAGGACACTTTCCAGTTCCCTGCAAAGTTTTCACTAATGAAGCAAGTTTCACCCAACACAAATGTGCCTGCCCTTCCTGCCTTACCTCAAGTTTAAAATGTCAGCCAATCAAAGGCTGAAGCCAGATTGTGAAAGGCTGAAGGGGGAATGCCCTAGAGGGGGCCAGTCCTGCCAAATATCTTAAATGACCTTTCAGAAGCTGATTTTTTTTTTTACAGAGAACCAAACACAAATGAAAAGTGTGCAGCAGTCCTACAAAGAAACCCTGAAAAAGATAATGGGCAGTCCAGTCCAGATGAGTCCTTTAGATGACTTAGATACATTCAGATGCTACTTTGGGGTATTTCATTTTGCTCCTTTCTTTCTTCAGTCAGGACTCATGTCAGGAAAGCTAATCAGGAAATTCTGCTTTCAAGGGGCTATTGCAACAATTTTGTTGGAAGGAATTTTGTCATATCCAGAAATACCTTTTTGTTCAACATGGTACGGTGAAAGAGCATTGACTCTGATCAAAGGAACTGGGTTCAAATCTACCTGCGAGGCTTACTACCTGTGTGACCTTGTGCAAGTCACTTAACTTCTTTGGGCTTCAATTTCCTCCTTTGTAAAATGAGAGGGCTGAATTAGATGGCCTCTGAGATCCCTTTTAGTTCCAGATATATGGGCTGAAGGTCCCATGGCATGAGAATAATTAACGTTCTAGATTTTTGTATCAATATTAAGATCATTTCATATTTTCTAGTAAATTCTAAAAGGTTGTTACCCCCTTGATGGTAGAGAACTTGCTTTAATCATGTTTTATTTTCCCCCCTCTAGCACCTAGTATAATGCCTTGCACACAAAATGATTGATCCTACTTCTGCACCTTTTTACCTTGTCTCTTCTCTTAGGGCCATTACCCTAGCTCAAGTTCATATCTTCTGTAGCCAGGGCTATTACAGAAGCCTCCTAATTAGTCTCACCACCTCAGGATCTCTAATCCATTCTCCACAAACTATCAGCCTGATTTTCCTACGGTGTCACTCTCCTGCTCAAGGAATCTCCACGGCTCCTTCTGACCTCAACGATAAAATATAAATTTCTCAGATTGTAATCTAAAGCCCCTCACATGTTGTCTACAAGCCACTTTTCTAGGTTTATGGCACATTTCTCTCCTTCATGCATTCTACATTCCCACCTAAATGGTCTGCTTGCTGGTTCTTACACCAGCATTTTATCTCCTGTCTTGCCCTGCATGGGCTGCCTCTCCTCTATACCCTCCTTCGCCTCTGCCATCTCTTGGAACATCTTGTTTCCTTCAGAGCCATCTCCTATGTGAGATCTTTCCTGACTTCCTCTAAGTATGAGCATCCTCCTCCTGCAATTACTTTGCATTTAACCCTGCATACAGTTACCTATCTGTGCAGATGCAGTTTCCTTGTAGTGGAATTTGTTCCTTGAGGGCAGGGTCTGTTTTGTGTTCTTTCTTTGTCCTCCCAGCCTGGGTTGTTGTTGAGTTGCTTTACTTATGTCTGACTTTTTGTGGGATTTTCTTGGCAAAGAGGAATGGTTTTCCATTTCCTTCCCTAGTTCATTTTACAGATGAGGAACGAAGGCAAAGATTGGGAATTCCTTGGCAAAGATACTGGAATAGTTTCCATTTCCTTCTCCAGCTCATTTTATAGATGAGGAGCTGAGGCAAACAAGGTTAAGTGAATTGTCCAGGGTCACACAGCTAGGAAGTATCTGTGGCCAGATTTGAACTCTGGAAGATGCATCTTCCTGATTCCAAACCCATTGCTCTATCCACTGTGCCATCCATCTGATTAACACATAGTCTGGGCTTAACAAAAGACTACTCAATGCATAAACAAATGAAGACAGTTCCCAGTAGTTTCTATATATTTTCTAGTTATTTAATGTATTACATTAAATAGTGATTTTGTTTTTACATTTTTGATTTTCCTGATAGAATGGGATGGGGGTAGATGAACAAGCATTTAAGTGCCTAATATGTTCCAGGCTCTTTACAATTTTATGTCATTTTATCTTCATAAGAACCCTGAGAGATAGGTGCTATTATTGTCCCCATCTTACAATTGAGGAAAGAAAAGCTCACCCAGGGTCATCACCTCAGGCTCTCTAATCCATTCTCCACAAACTACCAGCCTGATTTTCCTACAAAATAGGTTGGACAGTGTCACTCTCATGCTCAAGGAAACTCCACGGCTCCTTCTGACCTCAACGATAAAATATAAATTTTAGTATATTTACCTGGGGAGTGTCTGAGGATAGATGTGAACCCAGGTCTTCCTGACTCCAGTCCCAGGGCCCTGTGCACTGTAGCACCCCTAGCTATCTCTAAGAAAAGGGATTGCTTCACGATCACTCCTTTTTCAGTGGTGTCTGACCCTTTGTGACCCCATTTGGGGTTTTCTTCCCCTTCTGCAAAGGATCCATTTTCTCAGGCAATCAGAAGTTAAGTGACTTGTCCAGGGTCACACTGCTAAGAAGTGTCTGAGGCAGGATTTGAACTCAAGTGTCGCCAACTCTAGGCTCCGTGTTCTATCCATTGAGCAACCAGCTCCCTAAGAACTTCACAGAAAATGATAATCATTGACTACTTGATACAATCTCAAGCTAAAACCCAGCCATAATTGCCCAAGATAAGATAGCCTAATGATTTTCATCCAGCTCTGCCTAAGTCGAATGTATGTCTGTGCTTTATGTTTCTGTAAGAAACTAGTAAGAGGGAGCATGGTGTGGTGATTAGAGAACTGTCAGAAAGATGCCAGTTCAAGTGCCATCCCTGATATATACAGCATGTGACAGGGGGCTAATCATTCAATCACTTAACCTTTCAGTGCCCGCACAATAAATAAACTATTCATTTTAGACTAAGGTGTGACAGTAGAAAGAATGCAAAACTTGGAATCAGGGGATCTGAGTTTAAATCCTCCTCCTGACATTCCCTAGCTCTAAACTCTCTAAACTCTTTCTAAACTCTCTATGCTTCAGTTTCCTTATCTGAAAAAAAATCTATAAAACACACCCCAGGATTTTTGTGGGGATCAAATGAGCTAATATATGTAAGGTGCTTTGAAAACATTGAAAAGAGTTCACTCTGAAGCTCATAAATTGGACCACAGTAGGTCTCAGCCCAAGCTCCATTTAATCTGTATTTTGGGCCCCCCTGCCTTTGAGAGATGGTCAATGGTAACTGTTGCTCTTTCAGACAGCAAGCTTGAGGTTCTTCCCCTCCCAGACTGATTTTTTAATCTTTTTTTTCTAATGAAAGGGGCCATCCCTTGGCTCACTTCTTAAAGATGCCTAACCTCCCTCTAAGTGAGCACCTGAAAAGGACTTGTCTAAAAGGGCAAGAGCCCTTTTACATTGTAAAATTTACATTTTACACTGCATCCCGGGCCATCTCCGGTCATCCTGATGAATATCTGGTCACTGGGTACAGATGACTCTGGAGGAGGAAGTGAGGCTGGTCACCTTGCACAGCTCTCCCTTGCTCAAATCAAAGTCAACTGCAAGTTATCTGATCATTTCCCTGATGCCATGGTCCTCTTCGAAAACAAAGGACAAAAACACTATAAATGCTATTTTTTTCTTTTAAAAAAAATTAATTTATTTGTTTACTTTTAGTTTACAAGACTCAGTTCCACAGTCCCTTGAGTTTCAAATTTTCTCACCCCCCCTCCCTTCTCTCTCCCCACTTTCCTCCCCCCATGGTGGCACGCAATCAAATATAGGATCTGCAAATACCTTCACATTAAACATTAGTCAGGTTGTAAAGAAGGATTATAACCAATGGAATGCACAATGGGAAAGACGAAACAAAACAAAACAAAACAAGAAAAACAAAGAGCAGACAGTTTGCTTCAAACGGCATTCAAACTGTAGTTCTTTCTCTGGATGTGGAAATCACTTGTTATCATTAGTCTTTTGGAGTTGTCATATAACCTTGCATTACTGAGAGGAGTCCAGTCTAACAAAGTTAGTCATTGCACTTAGGTTGTGTCTGTAATTGTGTACAAATTTCTCCTGGTTCTGCTTTTCTTACGCAACATCAGTCTGTATAAGTCTCTCCAGGTTATTATGAAGTCTGTCTGCTCATTTCTTATAGCACAATAGTATTCCATTACATTCATATACAACTACTTGTTTAGTCATTCCCCAATTGATGGGCATCCCCTTGATTTCCAATTCTTTTCCACCACAAAAAGAGCTGCTATGAATATTTTTGTACATATGGGGCTTCTTCCCACTTTTATGATCTCTTTATGATACAACTTTAGAAGTGGTATTGCTGGGTCAAAAGGGTTATTTATAACCCTTTGTGCATAGTTCCAGATTGCTCTCCAGAATGAATGAATCAATTGACAACTCCACCAACAATGCATTAGTGATCCAATTTTTCCACATCCTTTCCAGCATTTGTCATTTTCCTGTTTTGTCATCTTAGCCAATCTGGCCTGTGAGATGTGGTACCTCAGAGTTGTTTTGATTTGATAAATGTTAACTATTGTGATTTTTATTGAGTTCCTATTGTTTTAGGCATTTTGGGAGAAACAAATGTCTCATTTACCAGCAATAAACTGATGAGTGACCCATGTTTATGTTTTTATTTATGCTGAAGGTTAAGCCCCCAAAGATCTGCCTTTTTAGACCATTACTGTACCTCCAATGCTGAATGTTAGTGTTTTGGGGATTGGTTGTTTTCCATGGGTTTCCAATTATCTGGGTCCCTGTTGACATCAGTGCTGCCAAGGAAAGATATTGTCACAATGAAAGTGGCAACCCAGGTAGAGAAATTACATTGGCCATTGCCTTTTGACAGTTCTCTTAAGAGACAAGTAGGTGGAAATGTGGCTAGAACCCTGGACCTAGAGGAGAATGATCTGAGTTCAAATCTAACCTCAGACACTTCCTAACTTTATGACCCTGGGCAATTCAATTAGCTTATATTATCTCAGTTTCCTCACTATAAAATGGAAATAATAGCACCTACTTCCCAGGCTTGATGTGAAGATTAAATGAGATAATATTTCTAAAGTGCCTGCAACTTAAAATGCAACTTGTTATTGTTATTATTGTTCTTAGCAGTACAGACATTTCTCTATTGCCCCTGCCCCAACTTTAATTGTTACATGTTGCTTTTTTATTTTTACCATAAAAAATTTTTTTGTGTTTTTTTTTTGGAGAGGAGGAGAGGGCAATTGGGGTTAAATGACTTGCCCAAGGTCACAAGGTTAGGTTTTTTTTGTGTTAAGTGTCTGAGGCTGGATTTGAACTCATGTCCTCCTGACTCCAGGGCTGGTGCTCTATTCACTGGGCCACCTGGCCGCCCCTTCACCTTTAAAATTAAATGTATTTTTAATCAACAAAAGTCCTTCTCCTTCCCCTTTTTTCTCCTCTCTCCCTCTCTTGTCCCCCTACCCCACTGAGAAAGAGAGAAAAGCAAAACTCTTGTTTACAAACACATAGAGTCAAACAAAGCAAAGCCCTGTGTTGACCAGATCTTGGGGGAAGGAATGTTTTCATCTGCATTCTGAATCCATGACCTCTTTGTCAGGAAGTAGGCAGCACACTGAATTGAGTCCTCTGGAATGGTGCTTGGTATTTGCATGGACTGCCTTGCTTTCTGGATTTCTTGACCTCTGGGGCAGGGGGAGGGTAGTGGCTAAGAGCCTTTGGACTATTCAGCTGTGGTAACAGCAACCAATATTTGGGCTGAAGAGAGGGAACCAAAAAGGTGACAACAGTCCAACACAGCCCCAAAGTGGTTGTTCTAGCATCAAAAGAATCATAAAGCAGCATCCCTCCAGATCTGGAGTCCCACCCAGAGACCACACAGTGTCTTTTAGTTTTAAATTTCCAACTCTTCCAACAAGCTCCCCATATCCATTATCAAGCTGTGAGGAAACCACTTTCATCTCTTTTCAAAAACCCTGTTGTTTCTGTTTAAATGTTTTAAATAATTATGTTCTGGTATAAGTTTAGATTTGTAATTGCTAACTCTGGAAACGCTTCAGGGGACCTGTGGTGCTGCTGAGAGAAATGTTTGCTGAGGACTGTTTTGTAAAACAGCATTGATGGGAGGTGGGAGAAAGGGGGAGTGGGGAAGGCTCTTCTTTTCTTTGCTTTGGTATCTTAGTGAAGCCCTGATGTCATCAACCTGGATATTCTCTCCATGGGTACAGATTCCTACTCATCTGTGCTTTCTCATCCCCAATTCTTTGTTTGACCTATTGCACAGATCTTCAACAGAGCATCTAACTCAGTGGGCCGGGCGCCTTTCTCCTCTTGGGAGTACCAGTTCAGTATGTCCATATGTCCTTTTTTGACAGCCCAGGTTCATTTCTGATCATATATCTCCTCAATGATATTTCTTATACCACTTTTTTCACACAGGCCATTGTGAGAAACATGGTATAAACATTCAACAAGCTTGGGTAAAGCCTAAGACACTATGCTAGGAGTCAGGAGAACTAATTTTCCTGAATTCAAATCTGGCCTCAGACACTTACTAGCTGTGTGACCCTGGGAAAGCCACTTAACCCTGTTTACCTCAGTTTCCTCATCTGTAAAATGAGCTGGAGAAAGAAATGGCAAACTACTCCAGTATCTTTGCCCAGGAACCTCCAAATGGGGTCACAAAGAATCAGACACAACTGAAATGCCTGAAGATAATCAAAATGAGAGCAAGGATGTCCAAATGGAGCCAAAACTTTCCTCAGAGCCAGGAAGAACTGGGTTCAAGTGTGATTCTGATTAGCTACCATTTAATCTTAGTTTTCTAGATAATTCTCTTCAACTATACTTTGCAAAGAAGTTTTTACCTGCATTGCAAAAAGATTTCCATACTAGAAAGTCATTCAATGCAATCTAACTATTCTGCTAACTATTCCCCTAGTCCCGTTTAAAGTAATTTCATGAGGCATCAGCAACTAATTTGGCAACCAAAGCATAACCCTGGCTTGCTTGGGCATGCCCAGTCTACCTAATAGGGAGGCTTTTGAGTTCTCTAGATGTGGGTAGATGTAACATGCTTTGATTGTTCACCTACATCTTGAAAACTAGTAAGAGTAGCAACACCACTACTAGTACCAGATCAGTATGTCCGTCTGTCCTTCTTTTGCCAGCCTAGGTCCATTTCTGATCATATATATTCTCGATGAATTTCTTACACTATTTCTTTCACATAGGCCATTATGAGAGATATGGAATAGACATTCAACAAGCATGGGTTAAGCCTAAGACACTATGCTAGGTACTGGGGATATATAGGGGAAAAAATAAGAGAATCTGACTTCAAAAAATAAGAGTCCCTGAGCTTGTATTCTTTGGGGGAAAATAATATATAGCTGTGTAAGTAAATACAAAATATGTACATATCAAGAGACCAAAGAAAATGAACCTAATGTGCAAAAATAATTGTAATAGCTATTTTTGTGATGGCAAAGAATCAGGGATTGAGGAAATGCCTGTCAATTTGGCAATTAGTTGAACAAGTTTTGGTATTTACAATTGTGGTAGAATAGCAGTGTGCTATAAGAAATAGCAAAGGGGATGGTTTCAGAAAAACTTGGGAAGACTTATATGAACCGATGCAAAGTGAAATGAGCATAAATAGGACGATACTGTACACAGTAATAAAAATATTGTAATGATGATTAAATATGAAAGACTTAGGTACTCTGATCAATACAATAATCTATCATAATTCTATGAGACTTGTGATGAAAAATATTATTTGCATTCAGAGAGAATACTAAAACAGAATGAAGCATATTTTTCACTTTTCTTCTTTCTTACTCCCTTCATTTTTCTTTCTCTTCTTTCTTTTTTCCTTCCTTCCTTCCTTCCTTCCTTCCTTCCTTCCTTCCTTCCTTCCTTCCTTCTTTCCTTCCTTATTTCCTCACTTTTCTCTTTCTTTTTTCCTTCCTTCCTTTCTTTTTGCAACATGGCTAATATGGAAATATGTTTTGCATGACTTCACATGCTTAACAGGCATCATATTGTTTGCCTTCTCAATGGATGGGGAAATGGCTGGAGGGAAGGAGGGAAAGAATTTGGAATTCAAAATAAAAATAAATGTCAAAAAATTAACATGAAAAAACAAATATTAAAAAAAAACACAACTAATGAGACTGACAGCGGACCTCTTGTTTCAGCCACTCTTTCTGCAACTCTTTCTTATGCTCATCCAGAAGGTAAAAATCTCAGTTCACTCACAACATGGATACTGTGACCTGAATTGGTGAGAGAGGAAAGGCTTCTTTCCTCTGCTATCCCTCTTTTACTGTGGCTCCAATAAATGGACCTGGGAGTATTTGTTTCCTTGGAATTGGAACCACCATGACCATGGAGCAAGGATTGCTAGGGGATTGTGCAGCCAACCACCCCAGCATGGAAGCCCTGAGAAGCTGGGGAACTTTACACTCAAGCCCTAGGGAGAGATTGGTCTTGGAACCGGGGTTTGTGCTCCACGGGAACCAAACTAAGCTATGAACGTAATCGTCTTCCCTTCCCTAGAGACTGAGGGGCTGCAAAGAGCGGGGTGGGGGGTGGGCTGGGGAGGGTGCAGATCATGTCTCCCATGTGTTGGGGAAGCAAGTTTGTAACTTGTGATTAGGAGGCCTCCTGACTTCCTGGCTCTCCTGAGGTCCCCATTGAAGTCTCACTTTATACTACAAGTCTTTTCCAACCTCTCTTAATTCTAGTGTCTTCCCTGTTTCTTAATTCATATTTATTCTGTCTACATCTTGTTTGTACATCGCTGTTCACACGTTAGGGCTGGAATGGTCTTTTGTCTTTCTTTATATTCCCAGTGCTTAGACCAGTCCTTGGCACATAATAGGAGCTTAATAAACACTTACTATAACCATACAACTTCTCCAGAAAACATTTGTGATCTTTTTTAGAAAGATAATTTTTTAACACAAAGAAGAAGATTATCATTGCTGTTGTTTTTTTAATGAACAAGTATATTCTAGCCTGATCTCATCTTATTTCAGGCCCGTCTTATTGTTCATCTATGGTGCCCGGCCTAGATAAAAATATTGATTTACTAATTCAATGGCCTGGTCATAGTCTAAATACCGTAGTCTGAGAAATGGGCACTTTTTATGCATTTAGTTCTTCCTGTGTAAATGATAAGCCTCATCTCTTTGGAGTAAATGTGAATCTCATTAAGGAGGCCCTATAATATTCAAGAGTTAGATGCAATTGACATGATATCACCTACAAACCTGATCTGTAGGGGATTCTTCTTACATTTGGATCTTTTATAGAACATTTTCTGTAATAGCACTGAACACCTTTGGTGACCATATATCTCCCTGTCTGATGCTTCAACTGAAGATAATTATCAGATGGTCATTTAGCACTATGACTATGCTTGTACTGAGGAATTCTGTATGATTGTAACATGTATATGAGAGACTCTGTGCCAGATAAGAGCCTTTAAGATTGTTTGGCTCTACCAAATTAAATATTTGGGGTTTTATAAATAATAAACACAGCAAGATTCTATATTTTTTTTACCTCTTTTATCAATTGTTTTACAGAAATGTTAATGAAAGCCTGATTGCTCCTTTTTGTATTGTCATTAAAGATATCACGAATACATGGGGAGATCATTTTCATAAAGGTTTTATAAAGATGAGAATGTTGGCATATGGATTGACTGCCTATCAATTTTTTTGAATAATATTAAAAACTATTCTTCTTGATGAAAGTGAAAAAATTACTTTCTTCACAGGACCACAGATCTAAACCTGAAAGAAACCTCAAAAATATTTTTTCTAACATCCTAATTGTATAGATGAAGAAATTGAGGCCCAGAGGGGCTATATAGGTAGCCAAGTTGAGATCTAAACCCAGGTCCTGTGACTTCAAATTCATCATACTTTCCATTACAATATGTTGTCTATTCTTCTGAGTGGGAAAAGATCATTAAGAATTCAACCTCTCTGGGGTGGCTAGGTGGTGCAGTGAATAGAGCACTGGCTTGGAGTCAGGAGGACCTGAGTTCAAATCTAGCCTCAGACATTTGACACAAAAACTAACCGTGTGACTTTGGGAAAGTTACTTAACCCCAATTGCCCCTCCAAAAAGTAAAAAAAAAAAAAAGAATTCAGCCCCCTAAGGTCACAATCTTCATATATTTTAGACAGGTGTGGAAAGTCAGTGCAAGAGACTTAGATGGAATAATACATATTCTTAGATGATTAGGAGGGGAAAGACTGAAGACAAACACTACCTCTTTGAGTAATGTTGTCAGCCTATGATGATATTAGTCAGCCTGTGGTTAAAGTGTGAAAAAAAAGTCTTGTGTAGACGAAAGATGGCAGACCAATTGCCAAAAGTGCTTTTGATGCTAAGCTGG
>CM053598.1:116324447-116358467 GCA_028646575.1 Pseudocheirus occidentalis | reverse complement strand
GCTTCTCAGCATCACACAGTTAAAAGACAACTCTACAAGTCTCAGGATGGAAGGAGATGTCTACATTCAGAGAAAGATCCAGAAAGATCAGAGTTTAAACGGAGACTGAAGCAATGCATGCTATCATTCTTTTCGATGCTTGGCTTTTGTTTCTCTTTTCTCATTATTCACTTCATTGGCTATAACACATATACAACCAGACGATTGTACAATGTGAAGGAGTTTGCAGATCCTATACATGACTGTATGCCACCATGGGGGCGTCGGGTGGGGGATGGGGAGGAAGGGGAGAAAAATCTATAACTGAAGTGACTATGGAACAGAATCTTGTAATCTAAAAGTGAACAAACAAGTTAATAAAAAAAATAAAATAAAATGAGATAAAAACACACACACACACACAAAGAAATATTATTTCAGAGGGCAGCTGGGTGGTGGAGTGAATAGAGCACCAGCCCTGGAGTCAGGAGGACCTGAGTTCACATCTAGACTCACACACTTAACACAAAAAAACTAGCCATGTGACATTGGGCAAGTCACTTAACCCCAACCGCCCTCCAAAAAGCAACAAAAAAAAAAAGAAATGTTATTTCTTTTTTTGATCCTCACAATAACCCTCTGAGGTAGGTGCTGTTATTTCCCCAATTTCACAGTTGAGAAAAGTGAGGCAAACAGAGATTAAGTTATTTGACCAGGGCCACATGGCTAAGAATGATGTGAGGCAGGATTTGAACTTTCATCTTGTCCAATACCTAGCATAGTGCTCTGCAAACAGTAGGCACTCATTAAATATTTGTTGAATTTGACGGCAGGTTGAACCCTCTGCTTTTTTGAACTAAAAAGAGAGAGGTAGAAAAGGACGAGAGCATCCTTCATCCCATTTACCGCTCTTCCTTACTTTCATCTCCACAGCAACACAAGTCTTTAGAACTCTCTAGTAGGAAAGACTCAGTCTCCAAGTATGTAATTCATTTACTGTTAGACATAGAGATGAATCTTATGACCTTCTGGTTCTCAACTATCTCTAATGGCCTAAATGCTGAAGAACACTGAGGAAAGAGGAGAAGGGAACACATCAGAGGTACCAGATAAGTAGGTTGGCATCCCGGGGCTCTGGACCCATTATTAAAAGCTGGAGAGGGAATTCATTCTCTTTTTAATTTGGAAGCATTGATTCTCATGGGGGGAAAGTTTAAGTATCAACCCTGAGAAGAATGTTATTCATCTCTCCTTTTAAACAATAAGGTACCTGACCAGAGATGATTTTTTAAAAATGTGCCTATGGGAAATGGGAAGGTGGGGTACTGAATTTATCCAAGGAAAGAATGGGTACCAGTGAGGAAAGCTCACTTAGGATTTGCAGCACTGATGCCAAGTTCCATTTGTGACTTGCATACAGTCATTTACCATTCCCAATTAATTTGGAAAGTCCCATGAGTCACATTAGGGAGCAAATTCAAACAAAAATGAACAGCTAGTTTCTTCCAGCCTCTGATGCTTGAAGCAAGGGGCTTCCTATCTGCTATGGCCCCAAGGTGGGACACCAAAGTGGACAATCCTGGGGGAGCAGAGGTAAGGTGAAGGTTCTGGGAACCTGGGGTGATAGTAGAGCATCAAAAGAAAGTAGAGAGCACTGGAGAGGAAGGCTTGAAAACACACTTTGACTACTTCATCATTTTTTGCTGGTTTGCAGTTATTAATTATCCTTCTACAGGCACAAGTCCCATAGTGGAGCTGTGTGTATAGTTCAAATTCACAAACTCATATATTTTAAAGATAGGAACTAATTAGAGTCTGTAACCAAAGCTCCATACCAGAAACCACCTGGGAACTAGTACAAAGGCCAACCATGTTAACATTCAGGGAACCGGCCCTCAGCCAAGGCAATAGCTATGCGTTCCTCGTCCTATTCACAACATTCTTATCATTTATGGACCCTGATGACTATGCTGGAGGCTTGTTCTCCTGTGAGCTGGCCCATAGCATTAGCATGAGCATGTTCCAACTGCCTTATCAAACATCATCAGTTTCTAAGGACAACTGTCTAGTCAAAGCAATAAATTTGGTACCTATAACATGTCCAACACTCTGCTAGTTGCTATGGGAGATGCAGAAGCATGAAATGTAGTTTCTTCCCTCAAGGATCATAGATTCTAGATGGAGGACACAAGATATATATCCAAATGTTCAGCAAAGTGCCTGGTACATAGTAAAAACTTAATAAACTCTCTAATTATCCAAAGCTAAAGATCAATATAAGATCATGGGATCATAGATTTAGAGCAGGAAGGGATGTTAGAGGGCACGAAGTCCAACCATCTTTTCATTTCATAGATGAGGAAACTGAGGCTGGGAAAGATTATATGATTTGCCCAGCATCACTTTGCTAATATCTAAGGAAAGATTTGAACTCAGGTCTTCCTGACACCAAGCTCAGAATCTGATCCATTGCACTACCTAGCTAGCTACCTACCTAGATCAAAGTTATGGTTCCAGACAACATTGGAATTGGACCGATTTTGTTGTTGTTCAGTCATTCCAGTCATGGCTGACTCTTCATGACCCTATTTAGGGTGTTCTTGGTAAAGATATTGGAGTGACTCACCATTTCTTTCTCTAGCTCATTTTACAGATGAATACAAGGACCAACACGTGATTAAATTGCCAAATGAATAGTGAATTCTGTAGAAATTCAGAGATTGGAAGGAGTACTGGATTTGAGTGGTCACAGAAGACTTCAAGGAGCAAATGGGGGGAAAGGATTAAAAGAAGCATTTATTGAGCTCCGATTATATTCCCCACACTGGGCTAACACTTTACAAATATTCTCATTTGATTTTCATACCAATTATATGACGTTGGTGCTGTTACTATCCGTATTTTACAACTGAGGAAACTGAGGGAAATGAAGGTTAAGTAACTTGCCCACGGTTACACAGCTAGTAAGTGTCTGAGGGCAGATTTGAACTCAGGTCTTCCTGATAGTCTTCTATCCAATATACCACCCAGTTGCTTTGGATAAGAACTTGAGTCAATTCTTGAAGGATACATAACTGGACAAGAAAAAAAATGAGAGTGGAGACCAGTTAAGGGTGGAGAGGACTGTCTGGTACAAATCATAGGCTCATATATGTAAAGCTGGATGGGAAGCCAACTAGTCCAATCACCTCCTTTTACAGATAAGGAAACTAAGGCCCAGTGACTTGCCTAAGGCCCTAGAGGTAGTGAGCATCAGAGGACAAACATAAACCTAACTTTCCACTGTGTTGAACTGCCTCATCTGAGCAGAGTTTTTCCATTCAGTGAATGGAAAGTAGTGGACAATGCCAAGAATTGGTCACTACTGTGCTTCCAGTCTTCCGAGTGTCCTTCTGAAACTCCCTTGCCCCTTGGAAAACACTAGAAGAAATCTGAACCATTCCAACTGAAATCACTGAGCTCCCTAAAGGCTGTTTCTTCTTGAAATAATGGGACAGATGTTATCAACTCAGAAAGTGTTGCAGAACAATATTGTGACAGGACGGATGGTCATGGAGACAAGAGGAAAAAATTCATTAAAAGGCATGTTCTTCCAGTAATTGATAGTCTTCTCTCTTCTGACGTTCAAGTAGAGTGTTTTAAGACTAGTATTTAGACCACCTAATGCAAGGTGATCAATCAAATTTAATTGCTTATTGTGTTTTTTTTTCTCCCTGTTTTTGTCACCAGTATTAGTCTATTTGTCTCTTCTGTTCTATTTTCAGACAAAGGGGACTTAAGAAAAAAAAAAGAAAACCTTGTAATGTATTCATGAATATTTTAGCATTTATTTTGTGTACAAATTTAATATTCTCTTCAGGGTGCACTGAGTGAAAAGGGAGAGAGATAAGCAAAGGAGAAAGACCAAAGCAGAATTGTTCATCTTGTTGCCCTATGACTGAGATGACAGGAAGCAAATGGAGGGTCTGGTTCTGAATTCAGGTGAATTATCACAATTTCTAACTCTAGAGGGAGCTAGGTAACTCAGTGGCTAGAGTAAGGTGCCTAGAGTGAGGATGACCTGAGGTCAAATGCAGCCTGAAACAGTGCATATCTGCATGCTCTAGGGCAAGGCACCTAAGATCTATTTGCCTCAGTTTCCTCATTTGAAAAAAAGGAGCAAAACTAGCACCTACCTCATAGGGTTCTTACCACAATCAAATGAAATAATATTTGTAGAGCTCTTAGCACAGTACCTGAGTATAGTAGGGGCTATATAAATGTTGATCTCCTCTTCTTTCCACCTCTCCCCTTTCCTTCCCTTTGGGCTTGTTTGGAAAGAAGAGTTTCTAAGGGTCAGAGTCTATTCATAGGGAGGAGGAATAGTTCCCTAAGATAACACACAAATTCATCCATTTAGTCACATGGGCAGCAGCAGAGATGGAGATGTAAACAAAGAAAAATCCTTGCAATCAAAGATTGAATGATTTCCCCCTGGCTTGACAGTAGACAAAACAACCTAGCCAGGCACCCATGCCTCTGGTTTCTTGGGGATGAAGGTTTAGCATAGTCTAGCTATGCTAAAGTTTAGCATTGTCTCTTTCTGGACAAAGAGACTTTTGCCAGTGGGTGGAAGTCATACTGTTGACACCAGTTAGCATCAATGAAACCTGAGGAATCATCTCTGCCAAACCGAATGTGTCTATGTAGGCTGATGGTGATATAGTAGGAAAGAAATTTTTGATAGGAGACTAAGAGTAAGACACGTTTCCCTCAATTTCTGCAGTCACCTGAATAGATTATACGCTACGACAGACTTTAGGAAAATACCTGAGAAGGCTGGCACTATCACTTGATGAACTCAGCAACCACTCACACAGTATCATTCCAGGGGTACCCCAGAGTTCTGACAACCCCAAAGTCTCTCCCTCACCAGCCTAGCAATATTGTGACCTTTCCATTGTACTTCACCTAAATCTCTCACTGGATTAGTCAGCTAAGTATAGAGCATTGCACAAAGCACAGTATCCTGAATTTTCTCAAGAATTAGAGCTAAAAGGACCTTTGCAAACCATTTATTTAAACCTCTAAGGAAAGTGAGTACCTGGGAGAGAGGCATTCCAATGTCTCGGGTCATAAGTGGGATTTGAACACATGTCTTTTGACTCACACTGCCCTGTGTCTGCAGAATGCTCCTGTTCAAATGCAGATGTTACATGAGAGGGTAAGAGTTAGGGTTCTGCCTGAGGAGTTTGCTTACTTAGTCTCCTGGGCTTCTCCTATAATGACAGGGCTCCTAATTATTGGATATGGAATAAAGTGGGTTAATCATATATGTGTTTATTACAGAAGACAACAGAGGTCAACAGATTTGTGGCTAGCCTGGCACCCCAGAGGTGGCCTGTGAACATTAGTATTAACAGTTGAAGAACAGCACCCCAAAGAGAGAGCTTGCTAGCCTATGGAAAATAACAGATGGCAGGCTGGCCATGGTAGCTGGGTAGTGCAGTGGAGAGAGCTTTCATTTGCATCAAGAAGGGTGACATAATCAGATCCGCCATTTGGACATCTCTAAATGCTAATGCTTCTGCCATTTTGTTTTGAGTCAAGGAAGAGGAAGCATGATAATGATAAGTCAGTTTGGTGGGGTTGAGATGTGAAGATATGAAGGGAAACAGTATAGAGAATTACTATCAGAAGGTAGGTCTGAATAAGGGACTGGGCCAGAGAGGGTAGGACATGGGCCAATGGGAATCCTGGACAAAATTGTAAAATTAAGTGCACATTCAGCCCTTTTTACCTCACTATTTTCTTTGATTTTTTTTCTCTAGTCTTTGGCTATCAAACCCACCCAATATCCTAATGCTGTCATTGGTTTCCTGAAACTCTGTATGTACCCCCAGCACCACAGCTACCCTTTCTTTCTTTAGGCAGCAAGCTTAACAAGTGTATTTTATATCTATACTTAGTGTATTCAATAAAAGATATAGAAATCCTAAAAAGAGAGCTAGAAGGTCCTCAGATCCAACTGCATAATATTACAGATGGTAAAACTGAGGGCTAGGGAGGTTTAGAGACTTGCTCATGGGCAGCCAGGTAGTGCAGTGGATAAAGTGTTGGATATGGAGTCAAGAAAACCTAGGTTTAAATCTGGCCTCAAACACTTCCTAGCTGTGTGACCCTGGGAAAGTCACTTAACCCTGGTTGCCTCAGTTTCCTCATCTGTAAAATGAGTTGGAGAAGGAAATGGCAAAATAATCCAGTATCTCTTCTGAAAAAACCCCAAATGTGGTCATGAAGAGTCGGACATGACTGAAATAACTGAACAACAGTGTGGTTATTAAGGCAGTGAATGTCATAGCTAGAATATAGACCCAGTCCCTCTGATTCCAGAGACAGTTCTCTACTCAGTAGACTTCACTGTCTCTATTCCAAATGATGAGATAACAGATAACAGACCCATTGGAGAATCTGAGTAAGTCAACAGTTACTCAATACTTACTCTATAAAAAGAAACTGGTGGTACAGCGGGTAGAGAATTGGGTCTGGTGTGTGAAGGTGATGAGATCAAACCCAGTCTGGGACAAGTACTAGCTGTGTGACAATGTCACTTAACCTCTTTTTGCCTCAGTTTCTCCAAATGTGAGATGAGGACAATACTAGAGTTGTCACGAGGATCAAGGGGGAAAATATTTTTAATAAAGCACTTTGCAAACTTTATGGCACTATAGGAATGTGAATTATTATTAAGAAACTGTTCTGCCTACTAGGGCTACAAAGACAAAAGTGAAGCAAAGAACTTATATTTCACTGAGAGAAGGGTACTACATGTACTCATTGGTTAGCAGTTTTTCTGTTGTGTCTGGCTCTTCGTGACCCTATCTGAGGTTTTCTTGGCAAAGATACAGGAGTGATTTGTCATTTCCTTTTCCAGCTCATTTTACGGATGAGGAAACAGAGGCAAAAGGGTTAAGTGACTTGCCCAGGGTCACACAGCTAGGAAGTTTCTGAGGCTGGATTTGAACTCAAGTGGTCAGTCTTCCTGACTCCAGGCCCAGCACTCTATCCACTGTGCCACTTTCCTCCCCACTACATGTAGAACAATATGTAAATAAAAGGAAGTCTGAGGAGAGAATGTTGGAGGTTGGGGGTGGGGTGGGGTGGTATGCATGCCTGGGAAGGAGTAAGATATACAGAGGTAGCCAAATTGAACCTTGAAGGAGGATAAGGAATCAGAGACAGAATTGAGAGAGTACTTTTCAGCCACTTTTCAGAATTGGCTTCTCTGAAGGTGTGGAGGCAGGAGACGGAAGGTCAAGTTCAGTGTCTGAAATCCAGAGAGTATGAATAATTAAGAACATGAAACAGGGCTAGAAATGCAGGTTGATGCCAGATCGTGGAGGGCCTTAAATGCTAGGATGAGCAATTTATATTTTAAAGGACTATAAAATGTCAGATATTATCATCATTATCAAAATGTTATTGCTCTTATTTACCCCCAAAGTAATAGAGAGGTAACAATCAAAGATTTTGGAGCAAGAAGATTCCAGGATGAAACCTATCTCTTAGGGAAATTCTTTATGTATCTGTTGGGAGGAGAGATTAGATTGGGAGGCATTTGATTGGAGAGAAGAGAATCAGTAAGCAAGGAGACCTATAGGAAGCTATTATAATAGCACAAGCAAGAAGAAAGGAAGGGTCCAAATGATTACTACAGCAGCTATATGAGTAGAACAGTAGTGGTATGAGGGATACTATAGAGATGATTGACAAGCCTTTGAAACTGATTGGATATGAGGGAGAAAGAAGTTAAGTCTGATTACTGAGTTTATAAACATGGATGACTGGCAAATGGTGGTGCTCTCAAAAGAGAAAGGGAAATTGAGAGGAAGGGCAGGTCTAGCAATGGGGGAAGATGGTGAATTTCACTTTGAACATGTTGTATATAAAATGCTGATGAGACATCTCAGTGAAGATGTCCATCAGGCAGTTGGTGATGTGGAATAAGTTTTGGGTGAGAGATTAGGATATATCGATTTTGGAGACTTCTATGTAGAAATGACAATTAAGCCCATGGGAACTCATAGGATCATCAAGGCAGAGAGGAGAAGGAGGGAGGGAAGGAGGGGGTGAGGGGACAGAAGGAGAATAGGAGGGAGGGAAAAAGGGAGAGAGAGAAAGGAGAGGAGAGCTCAAAACAGCAATAGGGAACATTCTCATTTATTCTCAAGGGCAGGAGATGGACAATGGACCAATAAAGGAGACCGAAAAAGAGTGCTCAGGCTGGTAGAAGGAGCTAGAAGAGAGCAGAGTTAAGAAATCAAAGGCAGAGAGAATGTGTAGGAGAAAAGAGTTGATTGTACTAAAAGCTTCAGAGTCCAAAGAGGATAAGAATGGGAAAAGGCCACTAGGGTTAGCACTAAATGGAGCCTGGGTGATCTCTGGGAAAATAATTTCAGTAAAATAATGGAGGTGAGAAGTGATGGAAGGAGTAAATCTCCTTGAATGAGAACTTTTTGAGTGTTGATGGCAGAGGGATGGTCTAGATGGGAGCAGGGATCCAGGAGTATTCTAGTTGTGTGCATTGGTGGTCAGAGGTGGGTGTGAAGAGAAGTAATCATTGGAAGTGGCTGAGACATATCTGTAGAAATCTGAGTGTCTGCAAACTCAAGAAGATGGAAAGAATATAATGGTCTAGTTAGTGTCGATATGTTAATAAATTGTATTTTGATTTTCCTGAGGGCTATTTTCTTTTCAAAAGGAGACATTTTATTCAGCCAAAGAATTTTTTTTCTTTTTTCTTTTTGGATGGAGGAAGGCAGGACAATTGGGATTAAGTGACTTGTCCAAGGTCACACGGCTAGTACATGTTAAGTGTCTGAGGCTGGATTTGAACTCAGGTCCTCCTGACTTCAGGCCTGGTGCTCTATTCAGTGTGCCACTTAGCTGTCCAAAGAAATTAATTTTTAGTGGTGAAATTTTGGGAAGAGACGATGCAACCGAGGAAATGTTTTGCCATAAAGAGTTTCCTGATAGCCTTCAAATTGTACCAAAAAGGGAACTACCTGGGCAGCTAGGTGGTACACTGGCTTGAGTTCTGGGCCCAGAGTCAGTCCTGAGTTAAAATCTGGCCTCAGACTCTTACTACCTGTGTGACCCTGGGCAAGTGGCTTAACCCTGTTTGCCTTCCTCATCTGTAAAATGAGTCAGTAATGGACATGGCAAACCATTCTAGTATCTTTGCCAAGAATACCACAAATTGGGTCATGAAGAGTCAGACATGACTGAAAACACCTAAAGGGGTCTACCACCTTTGTCTATTCAAGAATAACTACTAAGTATAGTCATCACAATTTTGCTTATGGCTGCCCCTGCCCATAGAAAACATTTTCAGACTTGAGCAAAGTATCTGAGACTGATAAGTTATTTTTCTAATCAGAAAGGCCCTTGAAAGAACCCTTATTTTCTCTATCACTCTAATACCAGGAAAACAAAGAAGTCTGTACAGAGCTGGGTAAGTATCCTCACCAGGAGAGAGGCAACTATAACATGGCTCTTATAGCTCAAAGGCATTTCCTAGAAGTATCTATTTACCCACATTCAAGTATGGCATATAGGATTGTTAAAACTGTGAGGAATCTCAAAACTTATCTAGTCCAACTTCCTCATTTTATAGAAGAGGAAACATCCTAAGAGAGGGGAAGTGATTTACTGAAAGTAACCAAACCAGCAAGTGAATCTGGTGGGATGGGCATTGGTACCTAGATCTCCCTCCATATTCCATTATCCTACCACCATCTTGTACTGGAGAGACTTCTGCCCCATTGACTTATAACCAAAGTGTTTGGCACAAGGGTAAGGACTTGCACGACAGAGAAAATGGCGTGAGATAGGAAGATAATAGTGGCACACAAGAAAAGGAGAATGGTGCCACCTGAAATGTTCAGGTACCATCTGTCAACAATGAAGACAGGTTCTTTGTATTAATATTTTCAAGGAAGTAAAAAACTATAGATAGTTCTTTCTAGAGATTTAGACCTGAAAGGGAACTCAGAGGCTATTTAGTAAAATAAGCCCCCCTCATTTTACAGATGAACAAACTGAATCCCAAAGAACTAAATGAATTGCCCAAGGTGACATAAAGCATTATATATCAGAGAAGAGATTTGAACCCAGTTCCTCTGACTCCAGGGTCAGTACCCTTTTCCGTAGTACAGCTCTGTCTCCTAGATGATGGTGAAGATTATGGGGATGGTAATAGAGGTGGTGATGGTGATGGTGGTGATGATGGAGATGGTGATGGTGATAGTGATGATGGTGTTGGAGACAGTGGTAGGGGTTGTGGTGATGATGATGGTGGTGGTGGTAGTAATTTAGGGCTGGCCCTGTGATTTCACTGGCACAGAGAATCCCCAGTGTGGAACCATGTTCTCCTGATGCTAATGTTGACTCTGCTGATGCATTTACAGACTATAGGCTTAGTTAGTTAACCAGGTACATTAAGAGGTCAAGTGACCTAACCATGGCCACAGGGCTGGTAGATGTGTCAGAGTTAGGACTGAATGCAGGCCTTTTTGACTCCAAAGTCTTCTCTCTCCCCACTATGCTACATAGTCTCTTACAAGATAATACCACCTCCTTTTATACTATTTCAAAGTAGGAAAAAGTATGGAATGATAATGGTTGGAGAAAGTGATAGAGTGTGAAAGAAGGAGGAGGCCAGAGAAATCACTCTTCTCCTCTACTGACCCCTCTCCTTGTCGGAGCAGCTTTTCACATGCTCCGACATACATCTCGTATGACTTCAAGCATGACTTCAATATCTGCCATGGCCAAATGAGCCGAGGAAGTCTTCAGCAACCTTCTTCAAACATCTTTCCAAAGCTCTGTCTCAGTAGCCAAGAGTTGCAGCCTTGTCCAAACTGTCAGAGCCATCTGCCAGCAGCCTGCCCAGCATAAAGACCATCTGTCAGCCTTTGACCCATGCTTTCTCTGCTTCCCAGACCACTCTTGCCTATCTCTTTGCTTTCTGAGCACTCCCTAATGTCCTTACATCCCCCCCTCCAAAACTGACAGACAAATATTCCACAGTTAGCAGGCGGTGTGCTTAACTATTAATCCACTGTTTCTCTATTCTTTCAATTAGGCCTCTATTCTCTCAATTCACTTGAGAGAAGAAAATGTGCCTTTAAATTTGAAGTATAAACTTCACATTCTTCCTTGAACTCATCTTTATTAACCACCCACATCATACTAGAGGCAGCAAAGAAGGTATGAAAAGGACATGTCATGATAATGGGGCAGGGAATAGTAGAATGATTTGTTATTTTAAAATATCCCCACACAGGTTAGAGCCATCTAGGAAAAAAAAATGGTTCTGTGTTGGAGCATTGCCTGAATTCTTGAGGAATGTTCATTAAATAGTTTCATCACTTAACTATTTAATCGCTCTTTCCAATGAAAACAACAAATCCTAAGAAAGTCAACCCCCCCCATTTTTTCTACATTGGTGGGGGCAGAGAATTCCTCTTCTAAGACAATGGCTTTCTTCTTCATTATCTCATGTCCTAATGACCAGTTAGTCAGTCAACAAGTATTTCTTAAGTACCTACTGTGTGCCAAGCACTATGTTAAGTACTAGAGATACAAAGAAAGGGAAAAAAATAGTCCCTGGTCTCAAGAAGTTACAATGTAAAGGGGAATACAATATGAAAACAACTAGTTACATTATATATGGTACAACTAGTTACATTACATAGTACAACTAGTTACATTATATATGATACAACTAGTTACATTATATATGGTACAAATTGGAGATGATCTCAGAGTGAAAGCAGTAGAATTTAGGGGGATGAAGAAAGTCTTACAGAAAGTGGAATTTCAGCCGAGACTTGAAGAAAGTCAAGAAAATCGAGAGGTAGAGGGGAAGAAGGAGAGAATTCTAGGTATGGAAGACAAAAATAGAAGATGAAATATCTTGTTGGATGAGCAATAAGGAAGACAGCGTCACTGGATAATACAGTACGTGGAGGAGAGTTAAGTTGGGAGAAGACTGGAATGGTAGTTAAGTGCTGGATTATGAAGGGATCTGAACACCAAATGAAGATTTTACATTTGATCCTGGAGGTGATAGGGAGAAATTGAATTTACTGAATAGGAGGAGAGACCTTGCAGGACCTTTGGGAAGGCTTTAGGAAGATCAAATTGACAGATGAGTGGGAGGATAGATTGGGAAAGGGAGAGCTTGAGGCAGGGAGACCAACCGATAGGCTTTTGCAATGCTCCAGGCATGAGGTGACCAGTCAAGAAATCATAAGATTCATTGAAGTTGCCCAAGATACAAGTACTTTTGCCCATATAATTTTTGTGGTACTTCAAGCTATCAATTCATAAGGGGAAGGACTGGAAAAGCTTTCAGATCTATTGAAAAACCTAACATTTTGGACCAGGAATATATTTTTTCTGCTTCATCTATCAAATTAGTTGGGTTAACATTTTGCTTGGACCTTTCCCTCCTTGATTAAAATTGTTCTACGTTTTAAAAAAGTTAACATCAAATTATCATGCCCATCTTGACACTGAATTTTGTGTATTTGCATCAAAAGCAAAACTTGGAGAGCATCCAACCATTCCATTTTTTATTTCAGAAAACATTTATGTATATTAAGATTGTAAAAGGCCTGATGGTAATTTCAACAAGGTTTATTCATGCTTTTCTGTAAATAAATCTTGAACTAGTCCAATTCTATATCTCTTTGGGAATTTTGGTTTTGAATTTAGCAATATACACAGTTTTATCTTTCCTTTGGGTTTTTAGAGAAGTTTCTTTCTCCTCTCTCTCTCTCCCTTTCCCTCTCCCTCTCTCTTTTTCCTCTCTCTCCCTCTCCCTCTCCTTCTCTCTTTTTCCTCTCTCTCTCTCTCTCTCTCTCTCTCTCTCTCTCTCTCTCTCTCTCTCTCCCTCTCTCTCTCTCTCTCTCCCTCTGTATGTTAATTATGGAACTGCTGGAACTGCTCCTTGGTGGCAAGGGAGTCAAATCTTCAATATAAAGCTTGAGTCCTTCTTTCCCCATTAATGAATAGCAATTAGGAGTTTAGCTAGAACCTGAAAACTACATCCCCTAGACAACATGTAAGGGAGCAGACAGCTATAACGTGAGTGCCATATCTTTCGGAGTGGCCAAGCTTTTGGTCCCAACCTCCTGCTTCCCCTTCTGGCAGGAAATAAAATCTCCCTTGGAGAAAAGAGGTTAGAGATGATTATTCTGCCTCCCTTTGAGCCAAACTGAGAAAACTTCAACACAAAAGCAATTCAATTAAGGTTGGGGTGGGGGTGCAGTATTTTGAAATAGAAACTAGTTTAACAATCATAGCTACTTCATGACAATCCTTTGTTTTAAAAAAAATCAGGTAAAATGGCAGGCCTTTAAAGTGTCCAAAAACAATTTTTCTTTATGTGCAATCAGACTAGGTACTCATGGCTTCTAATGGGAGACCTGAGAGGAGACAACTTAAACTCTACCCACATATATATTTATACAGGTGCTAGTTATATTCCCTGATAGAATGAGAGCTTCTTGAGTCAAGTACTGTTTTGTTTTTGGCTTTTGGATTCCTGGTTCCTATCACAGTGTCTAGAACATAGTAACACTTAATAAAGGCTTGTCAGTTAATTGTTTGGTAATTATATTCAAACATTTGAAAATCTATCAATAATTACAACTTACATAAGTATTATTCACATATCTTATTTGGCTTAGGTTTACCATGTGCTGGTGACATTTCTTTCTTCCGTGTTTAAATTTCATTTTCTTATGATCATGGGCAACTCAAGTCATCTCTCTAAGACTCCATTTCCTTGTCTGTCAGATAGGGATTTTAATGTTTTCACTAACTAACTTGTAGGTTTATTGAGAAGCACTTTGAAGAGATATATAAATGTAAGCAGTTGTTTCAAGTCCCTGAGCCATGAAATTTTATAGTCTCCAAAGAATTGGAAATGAATATCACCCAAAAGTCAGTGGACAGGTAAATAAATGTGTGAGCTGGCACACTTTATAGACATCAAATATAAAGGACAACCAGCTATCAAAGAGATGTATTAATTAAAAAGAAGATGGGCTGGTCATATAGCAACACGGAGAGATACTTGGTGAATAGTCAATGCATCTTGCCCTCATATGTTCATACAAAATTGTGAAAGAAACAAAGGACTGCAAGCACAACAGGCAAACCGACCCTACTTCCTGCCCCCTAAATTTAGGACAGGGCATGTATGAGAATTACATATGATTTGCATCACTTGGGAGAATGCTCACATCAACCTAGTAACGAATACACTTATTGGTTGAAAAACAGAATTACTGCTGGTATACACCGATGTTCTGCTTGACTACAGTGCATTGTATTTACTGACCTGCCAATTCTTTTAGTTTTTTCTTTTAAAAGTTTTTTCTGTTAATAAACATTTTTCTTTTATCTTTTATTTCCTGCTACGAAGAGGTTTTCATTTGAATAAGTCTATTGAAATATAAATATAAATACACATACATATATATACACATATATATGAAATTAAAGATGCTTATGTGGATAGACTCAGCCTTTTTCTCTAAGTTATCCAATGCTGTTAATACTATCAAAGACAGACTATTTGCAGAATTATCTTTTCAAACAAGTATGACAAGTGAATTATTTCCTCTAGCTCTTGACATTTTTTTTCCTGGAAAAATATTGGAGCAAACTTTTTGTTTTTTTCCCCTGAGAACAGAGGTTAACATTTTTGGAATCACTCTTCCATAGTGTTAGCTTCTCTAGTCTGATGGCTGATATTCAAACAGAATTCCACTTGCATTCATTTCTGTTGCAAGAAAAAAAATTAATTCATTAACATGAAAAATTCAATCAAATGGTAAAATAAAGATATCACATGATGAAGATCAGTCTTTGAGATAAAAAGGAATTTCCTCATACTGTCCCCAAATGAGGATAGATTGATGACAACTTACGGATCCCAAAGAAACCACAGAATCTATCAGGGCTTTTGAATAAACTGCCTCTTATCCACAGAAGGTCTGGCTTCACTCTTCCAAAGAGTAGCTGTGAATTGTAGAACAGTGGGTAAAAAAAAAGAAAGAAAGAAAAGAAAGGAGGGGAAACTGATATGTATCAGAGACAAGAGAACCTTAAAACTGAAGCAAAAGCTGCCTCAGGCAGGAAACATCTTCTGTTCTTCCGATTGTGGTAGAAACCTGTGACTGACTGGCTTCCTAAGTGATCTTAAAGGTCACTATGGGACAGCAACTCACCTAATCTGGCAAGTTTCAGTACTGGTATATAATATCGTATTTTGTGTGTGTTTGCTTTTTCAGTCCATTACCAAATAATGAAACTGGATAACAACAGCTTGAGTGTAAATCTGAAAGCTTTCATCTTGACAATAAAAAAGGTCTAAAATATAAATCTTTATTGGTTTTGCTGTAATCTTTTAGCTAATATCTCCCAATGAGAAATAAGAGGCTATATGCTTTTATGCAAGTGCTTCTAAAGCCAAAGCAAAGAACTTTGGGTTATTAAGTGGCATAGACCAAAACATGTGTTGACAAGACACTTCCCATTTATGCATAACCCGGAGATCTTAATACCATCAATTATCTAACATTTTTAGGTTTGCCTGACAATTTCAAGTGCCCTCAATAAATCACCCCTTGAAAGACATTTTCCTGGAGCTGCTATGAGGTATCCTAACAGGGTCATTTCTAGTTATATTCCATTGTTTAGCTATCTCAGGTCAGCTGAATAAGTGGACTTAAATGTGGGTTGCTATTCTAAGAAAACCAGTGATATTTTCCAATAGTCCAGAGTTCTTCCTCCCTCATTCTTTTCCCCAGAAAACTTTGATTTCTGTCACTGATATATAACCTTGGAAAAGAGAGAGCACAGAACCTAGAATCACAAGAACTAGACTGATTTTAGAGGCCAATCCTCTATATTCTATGGGAAAGGAAGTGAAGTATGAGTCAGTATCCCCAATCCTAAATTTATTATGTGTCTACCATGTGCCAGGTACTATACTAAGCACTAGGGATACAAAAAAGCAGCAACAAACAGCTACTGCCCTCAGGGAGTTTACTATCTAATGGCAGAGATAACAAATGAATAAATAGGAACAAAAAAGCTATGTTGGAAGTAGTTAACAAAGATGTGGCCCATTGGATACAGCACTAGTCCTATAGTCAGAAACTCTCATCTTTATGAATTAAAATCAGCTTTCTAGTTGGGTGACCCTGGGCAAGTCACTTAAGGCTGTTTGCCTCAGTTTCCTCATCTGCAAAATGAGCTGGAGAAGAAAATGGCAAACCACTCCAGTATCTCTACCAAGAAATCCCAAAATGAGATCGCTAAGAGCAGAACATGACTGAACAACAAAATTAACAGAAGAAAGACATTAGAATTAAGAGGGGACAGGAAAGGCTTCCTATAGAACAAATGACTTTAGATGGGACTTCAAAAAAGCTGGGGAAGCCAGGAAGCAGAAATGAGGAAGGTGGGCACTGTGGGCATGGAGATAGCCATGGGACTGAGATATGGAATGTCTTGCTCAACAAATGGCAATGAAGCTGGTGTCATTGCACTGAAGGAGGGAGTATAACATGTAAAAAGTCTGGGAAGGTGCTAAAGGGGGTTGTGCTGATTATAGAAGGCTTTGAACAAAAGGGTTAAGTGACTTGGCCAGAAGCAGCTAAGTGACATGGTCCATAGAGTACTGAGCCTGGAGTCAGGGAGACTTGAATTCAAATCTAGCCTCATATTTACTATCTGTGTGAATCCAGGCAAATCAGTAAAATCTATGTCTGCCTCAGTTTCCTCAATTGTAAAATAAGTGTAACAAGAATAGCACCTACCTTCCAGGGTTGTTGTAAAGATCAAATAAGATGTTTTTAAAGTCCTTAGAACAGTGCCTGATATATAGTAGAGTAGGTGATTAGTTTATGCACTTTATCATTGAAAAGGAGGGACTAGAAGCACTAGAACTCATTTTCCCATGGACAGCCTGATTAAAGAGGTTTTATTTGTTTTTATTTTACTTTTATTATTTTGCACAGTTCTGAGTGTGGTATAATCCAGAGGGTGAAAGAGGGACTTATTTGTTCAAGGGGGAGGTATTTTGCACAGTTCTGTTATTAATATAAAGCAGGGGACAGAGAATTAGATCTAGAATCTGAAGACCTGGGTTTGAATCTCACCTCAAATGGTTGCTACCTGAGGGACCATGGATAGATCACTTGTAAAAGGGAGCTAATAAGCTTTGTAATACCTATTTCAAAGGGATGTTGTGAGGCTCAAAATAGGTAATGCAGAATAAAGTATTTTGCAGACCTTAAAGCTCTACATAAAATCAGTTATGCCATATTGTTCTGAAGAAATCCAATGAGAATGAAGAAGGCTATTGGTCCAGTTGTAAAGTGAGGAGTCAAAATTAGGTCAAAATGTGGTTAATTCAAGCCCACAGTTGGAGGGGGAGAATAAAATACATATTTTTGCCACATTTATCTGAATATTTCAGTGAATTTTCCTAACTGTTAACACAGCCTTAGCTGCAGAAGAATTCTCAAATTAGGCCTGAAAGAGGTGTTGTCCCATTGTCTCCTTTGTACAATAACAATGGATGAGGGCTTCATTTTTGGGTGCTCCAAATTCATCAAGAGATATTTGCAGCTGAATGTTAAATCAAGAAATCAGTAAGGATGGAAATGATCTACAATTTTAAAAACTATCCTAGAATTAGTCTACCTCTAGGAAGCTTCTCAATAGACTGTATTCAGTAGAAATTTTCCACCACATTAGCAATTATATATATAGGCATTTCCACATGTAAAATATTAGCATTTATTGTGATTTACACTACCAGAGGGATCTATATGGACAAAATTACAGATCTATTGGAGTATTGAAATATACTGATCAATCAGTCAGCAACCATGAATTTGTTAAATGTCTGGTGGTAGGCACTGGAGATGCCAGGAACAAAAGTCAGAAAGATTCATCTTCATGAGTTCAAATCTAGCCTCAGACATATCTAGCTGTGTGACCCTGGGCAAGTCACTAAACCCTGTTTGCTTCCATTTCCTCATCTGTGAAATAAGCTGGAGAAGGAAATGGTAAATCACTCCAATATCTTTGCCAAGAAAACCCCAAATAAGGTCAGGAAGAGTCAGTCCCTGAAAAGTGACTGAACAGCAACAATAAAATCCCTTTCCTTAGGAAGTTTTCATTCTATCAGATATGTGTGTGTGTGTGTATACACACACATATATGTACTATGTATATATGTGTATGTATATATACATACATACACACAAATATGTTGATAGAGGAGTATAATTTTATATTTAGGAGGTAATTTGGAAACTATTGAATAGAATCTTGTTTGATAAGAAACAGAGATGATGTGATTTTGATATAACTCTGAGATCTGCAAACCATTTCACATGTGGTATCTTATTTGTCCTTCATAACAACTCTATTAGGGTAGGTTTCACTGTTATGGATATTTTTCAGATTAAAAAAAAGATGAGGGAGGTTAAGTAATTTGCCCAAGGTCACACAGCTTAGTAAGAACCTGAGCCAGAACCTGATGGAATTCAGGCCTTCCTGACAGGGTCTGGCATTCTTTTCATTACAGAACTTAGCTGTCTCTGAGTTAGTTAGTGGTAAAACTGAAGCTGGTGCTCTCTGGCTTCCTGGGCCCACGATTCCTTCCAGAATACCATGCTATTACCTCCACAAAAAGTTTTTAAAATAAAAAAGTTTTCCTAAAATGACTTCTGTTTTTTCCTGGTAAAAATGATCTCTCTTACAAACAAAATTGTAGGTTTCCCTTACCTTCAGTTAGAGGTATAGGTCCTGAATTCCTAGAGGAAATTTGACCATTTATTAATTTAATTAATAAAGATGGATTCTAAACAGTTAAGATATTTATACACAAAAACTATGTTGTCTTAGGAATATGTGGATAGCTTTCAGGGGGAGGTAAAAGAAACAGCCAGTGGAGAAAAATAAAAGTTTAAACCATAGGCGCTTGAGATTTTGCTCTCATACTTTGTGTAGGAGTTGTGAAGTGACCTCTGCTCAGAGAAGAGCAAATTTTTCTACATTCTGCTTTCAGAGGACGAGTCCATCAAGGATTACCCATCTGTTCCATTCACCATGCCAGGGAGTCATCAGATTGTGTCTTCAGGAGACATGGAGAAAGAAGCACAAGACGTTGCCTCTACTACCACACACAACACTTTGCAAAGTAAGAGGGCCCTAGTAGTAGCATTTATCACAGGAGTGAAATGGGATTCCACACTAGTAACTTGGTAGTGATAGATGCATGATGAGGTTTTAAATTGGGCATTATAAACAATTCTCATGGGGGGAAAAGGGAAAAAAACGATACATCTAGTTCTGATCAGATTGCTTCAGGAGAATTCTGCTTTGCTCTATATTTCTTAGGCTAATTCAAATTATCAATGATGGTAAATACCAAATGCCATAAACAGCTGACTATTCTCATCCATTAAGTGAAGTTGGTTGGGGATTAGGGGTGGGGGAAAAGGTGGGGAGAGGAGTAAATCAATTGATTTGAGCAGATGGTGACAACTGTAGGTACCCTAGGAAAGACAGATTACTTGGAAATTTATGATATGGTAATTCTGTTCCTTAGTCACAACAACGAATGTGTGTGTGTGTGTGTGTGTGTGCATTTTAAGATACAATGAAATCTACAAAGTCTCATGATCAAAATACAAAACCTAGGAGATTCAATATGTATGAAGTAAGAGCCTTAAACTGGCCTAGATGATTTAGGATCCAAAGGTTCAAAATGTGCTGTCATTTTTTAAAAAGATAATTTATTATTATCTCTAGCCTGAATTTTTATCTATATTTAAATGTTGTCAATTAGCATAAACCTTGCTGGAAACAGCTGTAATAAATTTAAGCAATATCCAAATGATTTCAATGAATCAATGAAACAAGAATGAAAGAATGGGGTAGGTTAAAATGATTGGCATTTTGCTCCTACCATATTTTCCCCCATTGTACCTTATGTTCAAAATTCAAAGTCTCCACTGGTCTCTCAGAAAGTAACAGTTTCCTCTCAGGAATGCAGCCAGGGCCCTGGCCTGCCGGTCTGGGGCACAGTTGGGGCAGGTGGCTGGAGCAGGTGGCAGTCAAAGTCAGGCAGTGGTGGCAGGTGGCTGGACCAGGAATTAGTCAAGGTTAGGCAGGACATAGATTGGTGCTGATATCAAGGATAATTGAAGAATGGAGGGTGAGGGGTCCACATGGGAAATGGCACTGGGTCAACCTCTGGTCCTCTAGGCCCTTTAAAAGAAGCTTCAGCTGGAGAGTCAAAGATGGCGGAATACAAAGCATAGTGGATCTAGAGTCAGATGTATTGATTTCAAGTCTTGTAAAACCTTAGGCAAATCTTCACTGTGAAATAAGAATAATGAGATTGGCCCTGCTGACCTTACAAAGTTGTCATGAGGACTGTGTTTTAAAAATTACTATACAAATAGGAGCTCTTATTATTGCTGCTCTGGAAGGAAAGTTGCTTTGGCTGTATCTGAAGTATAAGATGCTTTATCCCCAGAGGCTTATTGAGTTGGCTCTCTCTTCTCTCTGAGAAGCGCTTGGATTTGTAAAAGGGGTCATACCTCTTTTGTTTCTAACTTTAATTCCTTTAGACCCAGGGAGTGGTTCTCATATTCTCAAGAGTTTTCGTAACTAAAAAATTAAGGGTTTGAAAAGGGAGTCAAGTTCTTGACTTGACAATTCCTGGCTTAGATAAAGGACTTTGTTCAACTCAATTCCTAAAGGAAAGAAAGTTGGATTGAGAAACTGGTCTATTTTATCCTTTCTGAAGTATTTGATTTCAAAGATAGATAGAAACCTATAGATATGGAGATGTACATATATGTGTGTATATACATATATATATACATAGACATACAAGTATATATATGTGTGTATGCATGTGTATACACATACACATACATGCATATATGTATATATAGGCAGCTATGTGGTACAGTGAATAGAGCACTGGACATGGAGTCAGGAAAATTCACCTTCCTGAGTTCAAATCCTGCCTCAGACACTTACTAGCTGTGTGACCCTGGGCAAGCCACTTAACCCTGTTTGCCTCAGTTTGTTCACCTGTAGAATGAGCTGGAAGGGGAAATGGCAAACCACTCCAGTATGTTTGCCAAGAAGACCCCAAATGGGCTCGTGAATGGTCACACACATTTGAAAAATGATTCAACAACATATAGGTATGCATGCATGTATATGCCTATACTTGCATATACACACATATTGCATATCGAAGCCAGCGACTCTCTACCTGTGGGTTATGTTCAATTGGTAACAATGAAAGTACATCCTGCATATCAGATATTTACATCACAATTCATAACAGTAGCAAAATTATAGTTATGAATTAACAACAAAAATAATTTTCTGGTTGGGGATCACCACAACATGAGGAACCGTATTAAAGGGTCATGGCATTAGGAAGGTTGAAAACCACTGCTCTAAGCACACAAATAAACATTTACATAGACAATATATCACAAAAGTAGAACTCATTTGGATCATAGGTTATTATACATGGAGTGCTCTACTGGTCTCATACAAAATGTCATTAGTCCCACCATCAGGAAGATGGCTACTCTTTGTAGAAGTAGGAGAGCAGGATTAGGCCAAAAAGCAAAGATATTACAGGGAATGAAGAGATTAAAAACAACTCAGTAACTAGCTCACATCTATATAATTTTTACGTATTGCTTTCCTTACAATAGCACTGTAAAATTGGAAGTACAATCATCTTATCCAGATTTTGCAGATAAGAAAACTGATACCTAAATGTCTTCATCACACAGTTAAGGAGTCTTAGAATCAGGATTTGAATCTGTACATCATGATTCCTGACTTTACATCCAGTGTTCTTTCCCTTATACTGTACTTCAAAGAACTTATGATTAGAGAAGGCTGAATTGGGAATTGATGGGGGAAGGAAAGGAGGGAGTAAGAATAATAAGAAATTTAGATTCATTAACTAATTCTCAAAACACTCAGGCTGAGATAATATGTCTAATGTATTCTTGTATTTGTTGTAGAATGAATTAAAAAAAGGATGAATGAAGACAGATGAGAATGAATGAATAAGAAAGATTATGCTGATGATAATAATAAAATAATAATAACAACCAGCATTTATATTATACTATAAGGTTTGCAATGCACTTTACTATTATTGTCTTATTTTTTCTAATCTTATTTTGCAGATGAGGAAACAGGAGCTAAGAGTGGTTAAGTGACTTTCCCAGGATTATCTGAAGTTGAATTTGAACTCAGGTCTTCCTGATTCTAGTTCCAATACTCTATCCACCACCCCATTCCATAGTATATACTAGATATATTCAGTAACTGTATGACTTCTCTAACAGTCAATCAAAGAATAGGGGCATCTATGCAACAGGGAAAGAATCTTGGTTTTAAAGTCAGAGGGCCTGTGTTGAAAACCTGTTTAATATCTCTGTGACCTTGACTAAGAAAGTCACTTGTCTTCCTTGGCCTACCTTTCCTCATCCTTAAAATGAGGAAGTTAGACCAGACTGAGATCCCTTCCAGGTCTTGAGCTATGATCCTATACAAATGAAGTTTCCCTACCAGACAATACAAAATCTGTAATAACTTAAGAGTTGCAATTCATCCAATCAATTTAGATCTATCATTCCTAGTTGGTTGCACTTCTCAGCTTGCTTCTTTTCTCATTTCTCTTTTACTTTAAATTAGATACATGTATCTGTATTTGCATATACATATATATACACATGTATATATGTATACTTATAAACACATGCATGCTTGTGTGTATATCTATGCACACACAATACACACACACACATACATATGTGTGTATGTGTATGTATTATATGTGTGTGTATGTGTATGTATACACACACACATAATGTGTGTGTGTGTTTTCCCCCTGTCCTTTCTACATTAGATCATGAGATTTAGCCCTGGAAGGGACTTTAGAAATGACTTTGTTCAACCCCTTCACTTAACAAATGAGAAAGAATGGGGCTCAGAGATATTAGGTGACTTCCCCAGAGTCACACAGACAACAGTTGATAGAGCTTGGATTTTGACACAGGTCATCTGATATAACATCTAACACTCCTCCCAGCCTCCCGTGCTGTTTTCTGCCTTTTCACTTGTTACATCATATATTACAATATCTGACATGCCATTCTATAGAGCAATAAAGATGGAAAAGAAATTCTGAGCCGTGTGTGGTTGGCTGATTAACTCTGCAAACAATCATAAATGTTAAATTAGCTGTCACCGATGTTTGAGTGAAAGCTAGTTTAAAAAGTCCTAGTGGGTTGATCTTTAAAAACAAATGTACTAAATCACCTGGGCATGTTGGCGCCTGCTTAGCTCAGCTGGTTATTTCATTTTACTAAAAAGATGAAAGTCATGGATTTGGTGCGTATGTGGGCCAGTTAGCCTCATTATATTACATGGAGCCATGTTGGACCCTTACAACCCTATTTTATCATTTCAAAGAGCACATAGTAAGCACCTACTGTATGCCAGGCCCTAGGCAAAGTGTAAGAGATCTAAAGATAAAAATGGAAAATATTTTTAAAGAAATTGAACATTCCTTACCTTGATGGGACTTATATCCTATATCTCATAAAGTGAATGTGTTTGTTCCTTGGTCACAATGGGGATTCAGATGTCCATTATATCCTTCATTAATAGATGTTGCTCACTAAGGTGAGTGGCATGGTAGCTCATAAGGGTCATGATTATAGGCAGTACTTGAAGAAGGTATCAAATTATAGGTGACAAAACTCAGAAATCTCTGAATTTGGATCTTTTTTTCTACATATCTTTGTTACTTGGACCAATGTTTAGCCTATGTCTCTGTTAGAGCATATTTCCTGATTTGTAAATGGACTTTGCTGGGTTAAGGGATAAATATTTTTCTTCTGAAGACACTGGTTTATCTTTGTCATTTTTGATCGTAAGTTCAGGGGTCGACTGGCCTTCCCTTACGCCTCTGATATTATTGACAGGTTCTTGACCCTCCTCTCATACACCCTTTGCTTACCCCCGTTTCTCTCCAGGGAGGTGTCCAAGAGGAAAAGAGAACGTGGAAAGATAAATGAATAAAGACATTCCCATGACTGGAAGATCTAAGACCTCATTTCTTGTCAATAGTGAAAAAGTAGTATTTTCTTTGTGTGTAAAGGGCAGCGTATAATTATTAAAGGACATCTAAGAAAAAGAGATATGTTTGTCTATCAAAACAACTTTCTTTTTTTTGTTATTTACTTTTTCTTCAGAGAAGAAGCTTGCCAGAGCTAAGCTTTAATTAAAGGTGTACGTTACATTGATTTTCTTCTTTTTTAATGGAAATTCAATAATCCAAGTAGCAAATTATTGACTGAAGTCTTAAGTTCTACCCTTCTGACAAAAATAAATAAATCTCTTTTAGATCCTCTTTTAAGATCCCCACATTGATGAATTGACATATTTTGACAGTAGTTCAATATTATTCTTTGTTTCAGTGAAAACCTTGGGGCAAGAGCTTCCTTTGGTCCTTGTACTACTCCCTTGGTGTCTAATTGATGTCAAGAGAACTAAAGGAAGGCTCCCAACACACTGGGTGGACATCTTGTGGAGGATACATAGGCAAATATGGCTGCAACCTGCATAGGATCAGAAGTATGGATTGGTTGAGGTAAGAATCACTGGAGAGAGTTCCCACATCCACCAAAGTATTAAGCCCCTTTTTAATGCTAGCTGGTGGCAATATAGGAATGACAAATTGTGGAGGGACTGTGGGGCAGGGGTATGGGAAGGGATAAAGTGAACCATTTAAGGAATTTTGCTCTCACATTTCAGTAGCTTTTACAACTACTCACAGCTTCAAATGAGATACATATCAGAAAGACTAAGAAAAGAAAATTTCTCTTTGATAGGCTGAATTAAACACCGCAAAAAAAATACTAGGATCACATGAATCAAATTCATTTACTTGTCTCCTCCATTAGAATGTAAGCTTTTTGAAGGCAGGGAATCTTTTTGCTTTTTCTTTGCGTTACTACTTCTTACCACATTACCTGGAACAAATACGTGTGTAATATATGCTTGCTGATTGATTAAAAACATTCCAATCATTGACCTTCATGATACCTAAAAATTCAGTCATGTTACTGTAAGTTAAGAAAATGGAGACTAAGAGTATAAAGTCTGTGTGTGTATATTTAGTTGTGAAGGGAGATGAGATCTGGCAAAATAGATTGAGAATACAGTACATTCAAAGGAAGGGTTTTTTTAAAGGATAAAGCGAGACCTTGGCTTGCTTGTAGGCAGCAGGGAAAGAGACAGTGAATGATGAAAGGTTGAAAATGAGGGAGAGAGAGATGACATGGGCAAGCTCCAGGAAGCATTGAGAATTCTCAAGGAGAAAGGCCACTTCATTGTTCAAGAACTGGACAAAGAAGCTAGAAGGGGGATCACGAAAAAGACACCACATTCTGAGTAACTGAAAAACCAGTGATCGTCCAAGAAAGCATACAACGAACCCTTTCTTTGTGACAGAGAAGTAGGAAACTACGAAGCCAGTTTGCAGTGTACATTGTTAAACACAGTTGCTATTAAAACTTCACAGAACAAATCCTCTTAATAAAAGGATTTGTTCTGTAAAATTTGGACTCAGTCAAAAGGCCACACTCAAGGGCCTAGAAGGTTATATGCAGCCTCAAGCCCACAGGTTCCCCACTCCTGGAACTTTCACTAATCCTTTGGATGTGCCAGAAGATTAATCAATGTAGTTTCTCACATCCTCGATGCAAAAAGTACTTCTAGTAGGGGCAACTAGGTGGAGAAGTGAATAGAGCACCAGCCCCAGAGTCAGGAGGACCTGAGTTCAAATCCCACCTCAGACACTTGACACACTTACTAGTTATGTGAACTTGGGCAAGTCACTTAACCCCAATTGCCCTGCCTTCCCTCCTCCAAAAAGCAAAAATAAAAGTGCTTATAATGAAAGTATGAGGTAAGCGTACTTGATGATGAGTATCCATGTCATCAAAAAGGGTATGGACATCTTCAAACTTGAGGAAGGCAGGAGGCCATACACATTATGTACAATTGACGGGTAAAATCAGCAGTTACTAAGAGAAAGAAATAGTATCAGGGAAGAGGCTAGTGGTTAATAAGAAAGCATCACTTAGCAGGCCCTTCTGGCTCCAGGTGTTCTGTAAACATCAGGAGTGATTCACCAAGTCAAGAAGAACTCAATACATTTCACCTGATTTAAAAAGATAGGCTATCTAGCCATTTGGCTCCTAGGAAAACCTCAGGATATTCACTGGGGAAAAGCAGTCAGAATGAAACCAGCTCCTGGGGGAGGAAGGAAGAAGAATGGAAGAGAAAAATCCAACTTGAGGAGCTGTATTGCTCCATCCCTTTCTGACTCACTCAATGAGCTTACCTTCACCTGACTTTTCTCTGAATCAGCTCTATCCATCAGTTCTTTAGAAAGGGAAAGAGATAGTTTTTGAGGAATGGACCAATAGATCCCAAAGAATCTGGAAAAAATGATTTGATTTCATGAAAAATTATTTTTAAAGCAAAGAAGTTAAATTCAGGAAGGAAGATTGAGTAGACAGGCATGAAAGATCTGGAGGTCCCAGACAGGGAGTTTAGAGTGACAATCTTCACTTCACGTTTTCAAATGCTCTTTACACAAAACCAACTTAGTGATTCCTAGTTTCCAGCTAGAAGATGAGCTACATTAAGCGGAGTAGGGAGATAAGGCTGAAAGAGATGAGAATCAGGTAGGAAAGCATAAATTACAGCTACAATTTAGGCAGCTAGGTTGCCTAGTGGACAGAGTGCTGGCGCTGGGAGTCAGAAAGATGAGCTTGAATCCCACCTCACTCACTCCCACTCACTACAGTTACTGGGCAAGCCACTTAGCCATCCTTAGCCTCAGTTTTCTCAACTGCAAAATGGGAATAATAATATGATTTATCTCCCAGGGTGATTGTGAGGATTAAATGAGGTGAGATACACTTTGCAAAACCATTTTTCAAACCTTATAGTATTATGTAAATACTATTTAATATAATTATTCTCCTCATCTTCTGCAGAACCTCTGGCAATGCTAATTGCTACTTCAACAATTTGTTCTCCCATAATAATAACTCACATTTGCTAGTGTTATAAAGTTCATAAAAGCATTTTTTCTTACAAAATCTGGTAAGGGAGTTCCTCAACAATTTGTTCTCCCATAATAATAACTCACATTTCCTAGTCTTATAAAGTTCATAAAAACATTTTTTCTTATAAAATCTGGTAAGGGGTTAAGTGATATTCACCATTATGTAACCACTCAGTGAGAATTAGTATCAGAGCTGAGGCACCTCTGTACCAATTCCCACCCCCTTTCTCTGCTCCTATTCTGGTTTGCTTATCTGCCTTCCTGGCTTTGAACTTCTTTCTGAGGAAGAGCTTCTACTCTATCCCATAGCTGTTGGTTGAGGATGCTTCACTTCCTGTTTTGTCAGGCAACCCTGGTTGTATACTTAGATAGGTGTGTTGCTTGCCCTTTGTTGTGTAACTTAAGAAGGGGACTGGAAGTCTGATGAAAGAATATGGGCTCCTTTCCAACTCAACCCTTAGAGAGGTAGGACACGGTATCTATGTTCCCTTGTTCTGTCATTCTTAGGAGGTGTCTAGAGTTAGCTTTGACTTCAGTAGAGGGGAAAGAAGGAGGCAGGTAAGGAAATACAAAGAAAAAGTAGGACACATTGAAAAATGAAACAAATGTTCTTTCTGAATCATCTCAAATCAGCCTCTAAGGAAGAGTGTGGAAAAATTCCAATAGTGGCTAATTCATTCTCCAAACAAAATGACTAATTTTATCAATAAATATTGTCCAGGAGCCCACATGTGTATTTAAAAGTATAATGATACCAATGGAGTCAGAATCCAAGGAAGAGTCTTAGGTCTGTTTACTAAGTGTTTGGCCCTTCTGAAGATTAACTACCATCTCTGTCTGCAACTAAGATACGCAAATCTTTTGTTGAGGGAAAATATTTTTACTTCTCTGAAGTCATGAGGTCATCAGGATGGGAGGAATAACTGAAGGTGAAATCCTTAAGTTGGGGTCAAAGAACTGCTGACATGCCATAGAGTATTCTGGCAGTAACTTCTAGCTACATCTCCTTCCTGCTAGAATTGTACTCCATAGTGAAGGGGACATGATGACAATTGCCATCCGTTAGTCAATTCCATGGAACTTTATAATTAAACTATTCATTGCAACTGACAAGCTGGAAATTGGTCTATTTCATACCAAAGTACTTTCTTATCCACAAATAATTCCTCTTGACCCTACACGCCTTCCAATATAACTCATCTGCTTTACTCATTCTAGATTCCAAGGACTTGGCTAACACATTTAGAAGGGCTCTGGGAAAGCATTAAGTTCATAAATTAAATTTAAGACTTGAGTTTGGGGGCAGGTGCGGGGGGAATATCTCTTAGATAGCATCCACCATTTGAGTTGAGCCCTGGCAAGCCAACAAATGGCTGTATAGCAGCAGGCTGATCACGCTGGAAACTGGTGGTTCTGTTTTGGGCCAACTTTGTCAGCACGGTGGGAGACCAAATAAAGAATTTTTTTCCCATTGTGCATTTTTAGCATTGGCTTTCTTGTTTTATTCAAGGTTCAGCACAGAGCAAGCAAGAAAGGATAGAGACAGGGCGCACAATAAAAAAAATTAATGTACCTTTTTATCACAGTTGGAAAAAGGGACAAATGGGGGTAGGAAGCTTTAGCCAGTCCTATATTCTTGGCTCTCCCTTTAGCCATTGCCCCCCTAAGACTTCTCACAAGCTAGCTTGCATTGAAGTACTTTTCAGTATGAGGAACTAGAGACCTAGTATGTACTTGATTTGAAAATCATTTTCAGTGGCTTCTTTGGGAACAGACAACAAACAACAAAGATGACACTCTTGAGTGTCTTAAAGTCTATTCAATCATATGATAATACAGGAAGTTCTATAGCCTCCTAGAAAGCCAAGAATCAATGGTTCCTATTTCAAAAAGGGGGTGGAGGGGGAACCATTAACTTTATAAAAAAACCCAACCATTCATTGTTGTTCAGTCATTTTCAGTTGCATCTGACTCTTGTTGACCTCATTTGGAGTTTTCTTGGCAAACATACTGGAGTGATTTGCCATTTCCTTCTCCAGCTTATTTTACAGATGAGGAAACTGAGGCAAATGGAGTTAAGTGTTTTGCCCAGGGTCACACAGCTAGTAAGTGTCTGGGGTCGGATTTGAATTCAGGAAGATGAGTAAACTAGCCATAGTTAACTATAGGAATTCCAAATGTTGGATTTCCCAGAAATGTATTATTTTTTGAACACATCAGAGATGAACCATTGTGAATATGGTACATGGGAAGATATTCGTTGCCCAAATATTTAGTCAAAAGATATTTTAATGTTTTTGAAATAATAGACATGTTCTTTAATGTCAGGCTGTGGTCAGTGGGGCAAGGTGAGTGTGACCAGTATCTATATTACATGAGTGTAAATTTATCATTCAAATCGGAGCAAATTAAAATGGAGGCAAATAGCTAAGGATTATCTATAACCTTCCTGTACCCATATGAGAAATGCAGAAGTGAGGGGGAAAGGCTGCCTATATTTTGGATGTTTGAAATAGATCACGTAAATATCATTTTTCACTTTATTTGATCTTGCTGTCTTACATGAGTAAGAAAACAAATTAATATTTTATGAACTTTACTTTCATCATAAATAATTTTGTATATGACATTTAAACATTTCCTTAATTATTTATGACCCTTTTCGTTGATTTCTTAGCATTTTTAAAAAGAGGTATTTCTTTTTTGTTTTATTTTGCACAAAGGCACAGTAGCCAGAATACACTTTCAGCTTTTCTATACAGTAGTTCATTTGAAAGAGACCTCTGAATGGGGAACCAAATTCTCCATTTTCTCTGTGCTGCAATTTAATGAAACCCAAGCATTTTTCTTGCTCCCAAAATGCCAAATATAGTTAAGAATGCCTTGATAATATGCTTTTGCTAAAAACTATTTATATTCATAGATTCCTGACAGTTTACTGATTTCTGACATGGGTGTCTCTCTTTGTAAAGCATTCTGTTTATATTCATCTATATTATATGTGCTTTTATATTTGTTTATTTATATAAATATGCATATATGTGAATATACATATACATATTTATGTAATTTCTGGTCTCTGATTCTTGTAAATCAGGTCTATATTTTAAGAAATAAGAATGTGTGAATATATTTATCAGGATACTGTCCTATATATACACCTATAAATCATCTTTAAGTGGCTATGAATATTTTAGAACCAGAAATAATATATAGGAAACTAGAATGCCCTAAATTTCAACAAATTTCAGTTTCACACTTTACTGCTTCTAATAGTTTGAAATAGCTTATTATCTTGAAGTATGAAATTAGGAGACAGGCTATTTTCCTCTGTACAGCCAATGATTAACAGGTTAAAAAAATTTTTTTAACTCAAAGGAAAGATATCATGAGAGCTGTAAGTATTTAACAGAGAAGAGAGATAACCAGATTCTGCTTTGGGAAATAAAAAGTAGCATCTTTTACATACAACACTCATGAGCTTTATTAAAAGGAAGAGCTTTATATTTTTAAAAAATTACTACTGAATGGATGGAAAGATGGGGAGTAAGTAGCATTATTACAGAAAGGTAAAGAAGACATGTACATAGTTAGCTCAGTGAAACTCCAGGTGGGAATCCAAACAAGCCATCTTGTTAAATTAGCTACATAGAAAAGTGACAGAGGGCAGTTTCTTTGCTTTTGTTGCCTATTGCTTTCAAGCTCTTACCAGAGATGAGTATAATATAGGGTAAAGTTTGCTCCCCCATCGAAAGGAGAGGAACTCTGGAGAAACACAGCTGAATGTTTTTTGTGTTGCACTTATCCTCGACATTACTATTATAGACTCCCACAGCTAAATTTTGACCTGAAATTATAGTGAAGGCTCAACATCTTTGGGGCAACCCCTCAACCTGCCATTTTTTTTTTGTAAATTCTAACACAATTCAAATCTTGGCTCTTTCCTGCAGCAGCAAGAAGATGAGCCATCTTAAAATATGAGAATGAATTAAAATGCTGTTAATTATGCTTGAGGCTATTACATTCCTTCGTAAGTAATTATGAGAGGAAGAAATGTCCCCAGTGTTTCTGGTGTCTAATAGTTTACACAGAAAGTGGGAAATAGATATCATTTTTATCATATTAAGCCACCTGTCTTATCGAGCCCTTATGCAGCCTGCAGTCTATGAAATAATACAGTGTATGGATTGCTTTTCCCATCTCTTTGGTCCCATAAAACGGAATCAAATTTAAATAGGACTTAAGCCATGAGAGGGAGCAGATTCCAGAGGTAACTTCATTGTCACCTCCTATCTACTCTTTAAAAAAGGATAAAAAAAATTTAGAGCTGATAGAGGAAGTACTTAAACATCACCTAGTTCACCCAGATTATTTTACATATGGGAAAACTAAGACTGAGAGGGACTAAACCTACCAGCCTACCAAAGCCTGAATCAATATTTGCAAGGTTACAATTTACACTAACAGATTTATTAGATTAGCAAAGCACTGCTAAAGGATCACCACATTAAGTCATGTCCGCTGAAGGTACTGTGGCAGCTAGGTGGCTCAGTAAGTGAATAAGAGGACTGGGCCTGCAGTCAAAGAACATCTGAATTCAAATCTAGCCTCAGACTCTAACTAGCTGTGTGACCCTGGGCAAGTCACTTAACCCTGTCTGCCACACTTTCCTCATCTGTAAAATGAGCTGGAGAAGGAAATGGCAAACTACTCCAGTGTCTTTGCCAAGAAATCACCCAAAACAGGTCATGAAGAGTTGGACATGACTAAAAAAAATGACTGAACAACAACAAGCTGAAGTAATAACACCTTAACTCAAAAAAACACCTGATTGGAATTCCCTTCCAGAGGATAAAGATTGGGCTTTCCTACTTGTGGTTGCCAGTGAGGATCACCTTTGAAGGTAGTGCAGATCTTTCAGTATTCCTCAAACTTGAGGTATTCCTCAAATGCAAGCATCAAATGTAAGCTCCTCTGTTGGTTATTTTAAGCTTTTAGTAATCTGGCCCTTTCCCATCTTTTTGATCTTCCTACAAATCCATTACTTTCCTCTACGTACTCTATGTTTTTTGGTTATACTAGCCTATTTGCTATTCTGTACAAGATGCTTGTCCTCCCATCTAAGTGTCTTTGTACTGGCTGTCCCATATGCCTAGAAAAAATAGAAAACATCTCCCACTTCTCCTCTGCCTCTTGGAACCTTAGATTTCCTCCCAAACACAGCTTGGATATTTCCTTCTGCGTGAAGCTTTTCCTTATTCCTTCCATTACAGGTGATCTGCCACCCCAATTACCTTGTATTCATCTTGCTTATATTCTGCTTATACTTACACATGTAGGTGCCTAAGATTGGTCAATAAAACCCACTTGTTATAGGTATCAGTACAATCCTCATGTGAATGTGAACATGCATGGATGTTGTTTCTGATAGGTTTACTATGCAAAAAAGAGAATCCTTTTGATTTACTTCTGTGTTGGAACCAGGAATGCATTCAAAAGGCACTAACAAGGCAAGGCTCTTTTTCTTTACTGCCTGGCTGCAGTTGAGTGAGTGAGTGAGAGAGAGAGACATGATATCAGCTGCTGAGTGGGAGAATTCTCCCCATTCATGGTTGACATGTGGCCCATGAAGACAGATCTCTTTGCATTTGTTCTTTCTGAGATATAGTTGAATGAGTATTAGAGACAGTTTTAGCCGTATGAGCTTTGAAAGTTCAGAATGGAGAGCCACCAAAGGCCTGGGAGCCTGTGTCTATGTTGGAATTTGCAGCCAACCAACCAATTCCACCAGCACCACCCCGAGGCATAAATGGGACCCAGCAATGGGCTAAGATATCTAACCCTGTAAGTAAGGGAGTGAAACTCTCCATTGGTTATGCTGAATTTGGAAGTGAACCTGGCAGGTCGAATACTACTTTAAGATTTATACACACATACATAGACACTGACACACACAGACATCCACAGACACAGACACAGACACACACACAGACACAGACACAGATACACAATTAACCTCTATGGCAGTGATTCTCAACCTTTCTAATGGCGTAACCCTTTAATACAGTTCCTCATGTTCTGGTGATCCCCAACCATAAAATTATTTTTGTTGCTACTTCATAACTGTAATTTTGCTACTGTTATGAATCATAATGTAAATATCTGATATGCAGGATGTATTTTTATTGTTACAAATGGAACATAATGCACAGATTGAGAACTGCTGCTCTGGGATATTCCTAGAACCCAGAACAAGAAATATTGCTCAGGCAGTAACTTCTCATTGAGAGAGGGATAAGACTCTTCAGAGCTTATAGAGTTTATATGCATATATTAACTTTCCCATTAAAATATATGCTACTAAAATAAAGAAAGAAAATGTAAAAATGTATGCTACTTCACTAATACATTATTGGTAGAGTTGTGAACTTATCCAACCATTCTGCGGAGGTATTTGGAACTATGCCCAAAGGGCAATGAAATTGTGCATACTCTCGGATCCAGTATTACCACTACTAGGCCTATATTCCAAAAAGAACACAAAAAGAGGGAAAGGACTTATTTGTACAAAATATTAATAGCAGCTCTTTTCATGGTGATAAAGAATTGGAAATTGAGGGGAGACTGAAGAATGATTGAATAAATCTACTAAAAAATTACTTTATAGAACTAGAAAAAATAGTGACGAAATTCATTTGGAAAAATGAAAAGTCCAGAATATCAAGGCAACTAATGAAAAGAAATGTTAGGGAAGGTGG
>CM053598.1:116308767-116323947 GCA_028646575.1 Pseudocheirus occidentalis | reverse complement strand
GGGAGTTCACACCTTTTCAACAATGGACAGAGTTCATACCTTCTATACTTAGCCCTAAGTTACTAGGTGCTACTTAGCCCTAGGCTACAAAGTGCTAAGTATCTGATAAACTGATTACTATTACTGACACTTAACACTTACTAGCTGTGTGACCTTGAGCTAGTCACTTAACCACAATTGCCCTGCCTTTCCCCCTCCAAAAAGAAAAAAATTTGTAATTACTAAGCTTGATATTGGAGAGAAAAAGTCCCTCTGTCCCTTCTTTTCCTTAGCAATCAATAACCAGAATTGGAACCCTGCTTATATTGTCAGGTTGAGTTGATGGATTGGCTAGTTTTCCTCAATTGCATTTTTCCCTATCTCAATTTTTCTTCTTTGTTACAAAGTATGACTCTCTGGAGAGAAACTTAGGAAATAAAATATACATTCAGAAATGAAAGTGATCTAAAGTGATTTCATTGGCATAGGAGAACCCTGGATGAAGAAGCTCTCTCTACCAATGCTGGTTGGCATATTCTCTGTAATTTATTAATCAACAATAAGCAATTATTTGTTAAGCACCTACTATATGGCACACATAATTTAGTTGCTAGGGATATTGATGCAATGAAGGAATCGATCCTAAAGACCTTATGTTCTAATAGTGGACATAGGTGCCAATATGCATGTGTACATACACACACATGTGTATACATACATATAGATGTATATTTGTATGTGTGTGTATCAATATGTGTAATAAAAATATCCAAAGAGAATAAAAGCAAAGGAATACAAAGTAGTTAAACATTAGATAGTTTTAAAGGGATGACACTAGTAGTTGAGAGATCAGGAAAGATCTTCACTTAGAAAGAGGTACTTGAACTGCATTTGGAAAGAAGAGAAAGAGTCTATGAGGCACAGGTGAGGAGGAAGTACCTAGCGGTTACAGAGGAAGATGAGTTCCAAGGCACGGGGACAAGAGATGGAATGATTCTTGCAATAGAAAGAGAAGTTCAGAGTGATATGCAACGAGGCTGGAAAGACAGGTTGGGGAAGATCATATAGGACTTCAGAAGCTAAACAGAGTAGTTTATATTTGATTCTAGTGGTAATAAGAGAGTCATTGGAGTTTATAGAGCAGGGGAATAACATGGGCAGAGCTGGAATTAAAGAAAATCACTCAATTTATAGTCTTGCAGGATTGTCTAAAGCATTGAGATATTAATTTACTTATCCAAAGTCATTTATCCATTATGTGTTAAGAAATAGGACTTGAATCTAGGTCTGCTTGCCTCTGCAGACAACTCTATATTCAGTATGCCATCCTGCCTCTGGTTAAAACAAAAAATATTAATAAAAAAATTTTTTAGAAAGTCATTTGATGCCTCAATGATAAAATACTAATTTCTCAGCCTGACATATTAGGCCTCCTACAAGTTTAGCTCCAAACTGCTCTTCCAGGCTTATTTTGCATTCTGTTACTCTACATTACTGTCAAACTGAAGTTCCTTGAAGTTCTACTTCATCTCCATCCTCTGTGCATTGGCACGAGTCACCTTCCTTTACTAGAATGGACTCCTGCTTCATTTCCTCTTTGAGAATTCTCATTTCCCTCAAGTTTCATGTCAAGGTACATCTGCTCCATGAAGCCTTTTTCGGTGCACCCCCACTCCCATGTGTTAGTGCTTGCTCTACCTTTAGGTCACCTTATAGTCACCATATCTTTATGTTGTATTCCACTACCACAACCACCACCACCACCACCACCAACCCCCTCACCCCCACCCCCACCCCACCCCCACCACCTCCACTCCCCCCAACCCCCCCACCACCCCAGTACAATGTAAATTTATTGAAACCAAGGTTGGTTTTTTATCTTTGTAGCCTAAATTCCTGACACAATACCCTGTCTTAAATTTTTTAACAGCATTTTCCCCCCAGTTACACATTAAGAAAATTTTTAGCATTCATTTTTTACAAGATTTTGAGTTCCAAATTTCTCTCCTCCACATCCCCCTTCTAGAAATGGTAGGCAGTTTGATATAGTTTATACATGTGTGATCACGTAAAAATGTTTCCATATTAGTTACAGTTGTAAAAGAAGAAACAGATCAAAAGAAAAAAACACAAGAAAGAATAAATTAAGTGAAAAAAATTGCTTCAATCTGCACGCAGAGTCCGTAAGTTCTTTATATGGACATAGATAGCATTTTCCTTTGTGAGTCCTTTCTACTTGTCTTAGATTGGCATGTTACTGAGAAGATCTAGTCATCCATAGCTGGTCATCATACAGTGTTGGCCGATACTGTGTACAATGCTTTCCTCATTCTGGTCACTTCACTTTGCATCAATTTGTAACAAGTCTTTCCAGGTTTTTCTGAAATTTGCCTTTTCAACATTTCTTATTGCACAATGTTATTCCATTACATTCATGTACCACAGCTTGTTCAGCCATTCCCCAAAGGATGGCATCTCCTCACAATGTCTTGTAAATAGTAGATAATTTATAAATTTTAAAAAATGTATCACTTGGATCAAACTTTATTAACAAAAGTCTGACTTTAGATTTCACCTTCTCTTTTCTTACTGCCTCTTTTCATTAAAAAAAGAACAAAATAGTCAGGAAGGAAAGCTTTGTACTGTTTCAGGGTTTGAGCACACTTCTCTCCAAGCCTGGGAGGCATTTCTAGGCTGAACTGACATTCTTCTGTGCATAACTTCCACTTAACCAGAAGCAATCAATTCAGTTCAACTCACCAAATATGTTCTAAGGGACTACTTTGTGAGCTGAGCAGCAGCAACAGGGGTTCTTAACTTTTTGTGTTCGTGGACCCCTTTGGCTGTCCAGTGAAGCCTATGAACCCCTTCTCAGAATGTTTTAAAATGCATAAAATGAAATACAAAGATTACATAGACAACCAATTGTAATGAAGTATAATTATCAGAAATAAATTTTAAACAAATCCATGAACCCCAGGTTGAGAACTCTTGCCATAGTAGACAAAAGACCAGTCTCAGATTGTAGTAATTGTTTTTCAGTTGTGTCAGATTTTTCATGAGGCCATTTGGGTTTTTCTTGGCAAAGATACCAGAGTGATTAGCTCTTTCCTCCTCCATCTTGTTCTACTGATGAAGCAATTGAGGCAAAAAGAGGTTAAGTGACTTGCCCAGGGTCACATAGCTAGTAAGTGCCTGAGGCCAGCTCAGATTACAGCAGAGTTAGATTCAGCTACTATCTTTGATTCATACTAGCAATGTGACCACCTGCACATCATTTAACTTCTTGCCGCAGGCAATTCCCTCACACTAAGTTACAGATGAACTGCTCATTTTTTACCAATGAATTGAATTTCCATATCACCACTGAAATATCCTGGCAGTGGAGAAGGGTAGCTTGGTTGTCCTCTGAAGGATGCTTAAGGAAAGATTCCAGACAATTTAGCTGAAGTCAGTGTAGGAGCACTCATTAAGATTCTTGGAAAGAAGGGATGACTGGGGGTAGGTCTCCATCAACAAAGAGGAAAACCAGATTCTAGCTAATAGAGGGCAATGGTATTTATCCACTTAAGCATTCAATCTCTTGCTTCGAAACAAATTTCTTCTGTATCAGAGTGGAATTATACCTATTATATTATGCCTATTAGTATATTATATTAATTTTATTATACCTATAGTATTTCAAAGTCCAATAAGATTTGAAAGCAAACTTTCTTTTTACTCAGCATAATTTGTGAAAGTTTATAGAAATAAAGTATATAAGGGCAAAGCAAGGATGAAAAATCACGATGCATACAATTTCCAAGAACCATGAGTAAGCAAGTCATTTCACTTCTTAAGTACAACTGGATGCGTGTTAATTTAAAATATTTGCAAGGGATATTAATACTATCCTTTTGTTTACTTTAACAACAACAAGGCCTGTGTGAAAATCACTTTCACAGCCAAGGGAAGTGACAAAATGAAAGTTCCAAGAAACATGAACCACTTTGCAAGTTGAGCTTACATTTTCCATGTGATATCCATAAAAATCAAAAGGGAAGGGCCACTGGGTCAGTCAGTACATTTCTCAACTCCTACCTCTGCCCCACTCCCACCCAGTCATGGGCCTTGCTATGAAAAATGCCATCCCGCAGTTGGAAGAATTTCCCTTGGACTCTGGATTCATCCATACTTACAGTTATTATCCAACAGGCTTGGGTAGATTTCATCCCCAAGACCAGATTCACTAATTCCTACTCTGCAAGGATGATAAAGTGTTCAGATCCTATGGGCAAATGCTCACTAAACTGAAAATAGGCAGCGTTCTGAGCATTAGAGAAAGCAAAGACAGATTATTCAATTTTTTTCCATACGAACTCAAAATGCTCACTTTTTGTTTTTGCTTCCTCAATTGTGACAAGCTGGTTTTTCACTCCAGCCAATGAACAGTTGAGATATTCAGGATGGCAAGCTATGAAATGACTAAGAGCTAGCATTTATGTGGCACCTACCATGTGCCAGGTACTGTGCCAAATATTTTACAAATATTGTTCAAGCTGATCCTCCTAACAACTCATTTCACCACAGCCTTTGTTTAGTATTAACTACCCACAATGCACTAGACATTAGAAAGAAGATGCTGCCATTGTTCTAATCATATTTAGATAGATAGAGTAAGTCAGGATGCTTTGAGGTTGGTAAAGGATTTTACATTCATCATACTACTGGGGCCTCCTAAGAATCCTGTGGTGTAGATGATACCATCTCATTTTATAGATTAGAAAACTGAGGGTTCGGGAGATTAGGTACTTTCCCAAGGACACACAGCTAGGATGTTTTTGAGGTAGGCTTCAGACCCAAGAATTCCTGATCTTAAATCCGGCACTCTTATCTACTATGTAAGTCTAACTCTCTTTATATATAAAATTCAGTCAAAACACAGTTTTTCCCTGAAAAGCATTGTGGTAACAGAGAAGAATATAATATAATCTTTGCCTTCAAAGATTTTGCCATCTACTTGTGGATTCTAAGAATTGGGGAACATGAATGGTAACATGGAAAAGGGTATTGGGAAAAGTGAGAAGTATGTGGTCTGTGTGCTTTTCGGCCATTGCTATGGGTGTACCATTTGTTCCGGCTTCAGTTCCCTCAATGTATGATGGTGAAATTTACACATGATTTGCATACCTCATAGGGCTGTTATGAGGCAATCACTTATTGGGTTGTTGTTATTTTTGAGAAGATAAAGCACAAACATGAGGGGAATTAAGTAACAACAATAAAAATTTAAATCAGTTTAAAATAATAATAGAAGGCACTCTCAGTAGGCAGTTCATTATTCATGGCCAAATAAATTATACAGATAGTAAGTCTATTAGGAATTCCAGGTCAGAAAAAAATGTTGTTGGAGATGGGCTTGGTCAAGGAAGGTGGATGTGGAAAGATGAACAAGAGTTACAAGTACTGGTGGTCCTTGACCTTTGTGACCTGGCACAAATTTACTTCTTGTATATGAGGTGAAAGGCAGAATGGGCAGCAACATCAAGAAAATAATAATCAACAAAGCCAAATGAACAGCACCCCCTTTCCCTCTGTTTGTTGGGGGACTTTAGCATGTTAGGAAGTGGCAGGTAAAGTGGAAGCACATTCCATCCTGTAAACAGATACCTCTTCAAAGCAATTGCTGTACAAGAATAGACACTCACAGACTAAAATCTAGCCAGTTCACTTCTGGGTCTTAGAGTTATGGCAATTGTCCAGGAAAAAAAGTATGGCAGAGAAAAGAAAAAATGGTATTGGCTTTAGAAACTGTGGTTTTTCTCTGTCTCTGCCTTCTGGAAGAACTACACAGGACCTGCTTCCTCTTGTCCACTTGTTTCAAATAAAAATCACTGCATGACTGTTTTTAAATGGCCACCAGTTATTTCAATGATTGCTGGATTCTATGCAAAGAGTTCACCTCCTCTTCCTCACCTGCCAAAGGTCTGTAATCTGTCATGCATTTCATCACTCAGTGACAGCTTCTTTTACATTTTACTCTTTTTTCATGTGTATAAATCTTCCGTTTGAATGAGACAATAAACCTCTCAGGGACAGGGATTACCCAGTGTAATAATACAAGGCAACTGATCAAGTAATATTTCCTGAATTAAAACACTGAGAAATTCACTGTTTTCATTTTTTTTAAAGGAGATCTACCTACTTGAAAGATTTTAATTATTGCCTCTTTTGGAATGCAGAGAATGCCATGGTCACCTACAGCAAGGGGCATGTCACTTTCCCCTCAGTTATCTTCTTTACTAGAAGGTTTGTCTCATGTTAATTTGACTCAGAATCATAGAATGAACCTTAGGGACTGTCTAGTCTATCAATTCTCAATGTGTGGTCTAGGGACCCTTGTGCATCACTGAGATCTTTTTAGGGTGTTGCCAAGATCAAAACTATTTTAATAATAATCCTAGGATCTTTTTATTTCAAATATTGTAAATATCGAAAAATATAAACAAACAATCAGGGATGGGTAGCAGAGGGATGGTCCTTAGTGATTTTGTTAAGGTATTAAAGGGTCCTGAGACCAAAAAACTTTTGAGAATCACTGATCTAGTACAAACTCAGTAGAATATGAACTCCCTGAGGGCAAGAGCTCTGGGCCATTTTTGTCTTTGTTTCTCCAGTGTTTGATTTATCACAGGCGTTTAATAAATATTTAGTACATTAAATTGCATCTCAATTTATAGATAATGAAAACAGGACCTAGAGAAATAAAGCACCTTATTCAAGGTCATACAACTTGTACAAAATTAGATCCCAGATTTCCCTTCTCCCAGTCCAGCATCCTTTCCACTAGATCATGTAGTCCCTTCATTACAAAATGGACCAAGAGAGCCTAAGAATCCAGGCTCTCTGTGACCGTGGCCTTCACTAGGATTTATAATTGGCGGAATTTAGGTTACTTCACATGCCAGCAAGTGCTATTGTTTATCTCAAAGCTGGGATCACATCTGTGCCGATTGGCAGTTTGGGAGGACCATCTGTCACTTGGGGGTATCCTAATGGGATCTGGCACTGAGGGATGAGGCACCATCAACTTGGTAGAATCAGGATGCTGATAGTAGCCTCCAGGCTTCAATTACCAAGACCTTCACCTTGTGCTGCCTTTAGCCATCTATTCCTAGGTGCCATATGAAGGGCTCCTCACTACTGCTGGTGCCTCACATTTGCAATTATTACAAATAGATGAGTTTCTTTCACCAGCCTTGGGACTCAGGAGAATGCAAAATCCCAAATGAGCATTCACTTCCACTTTCCTACCCAGAAAATATAAGATGCCATCTTATAAGTCTTTACCATGTGCCCCCTGCAACTCTTCTTGAATCAACATTCCTTATTCCAGGATAATTGGTGTGACTTGGTGGTTTTGGTGAAATTTATTTACTTCCTCCTGTCTATTGGGTTTATTTACTGACTCTGACATTGCCCTGCAGGTAACAGTTAGACCTAATGAAACAAAAATTGTGAATAAAACAACACTATGTTAGAGGTCATGACAGCATCAGGCTGGATCATTACCTGGGGGCCAGGAGGTTGAAGACTTATTTTTCCTTGAAGAGAAAGGGAACTAGAGAAATTATAAGTAACACATCTCAGGACACCGGAGACATTAAGAAGAAGAAAAAGTGCCTTAAAATATAGCATAACAGCATATAAAATATATAGGCTAAAAATTAAAAGCACAGACATAAATTCTCCCCTCCCCACTCAACCCATTCCAGCTCTCCATATACAGGTGATTATAAACTTCTTGAGGGAAGGGACTGTTTTGTTTTATTTCGTGCATTTTGTGCTCATATCCTTAGCAACTATCATAGTGCCCTGCAAATAATAGATGCTTAAGCAATCAATTAACATCTATTTATTAAGCACTTACTATAATAACAGGCATAACACTCAGTCTTGTCCTTAAGGAGCCTCTATTCTATTGGAAAAGACAATATGTAATCAATAATATATGCAAACTACATTAATAAAATCTGTTGATAAATGAAGGACGGATTAGGTTAGATTTGAATACACTTTTTGCACTACTTTGTGATGATTAAATAGATAGTAAAATAGGAAATGTGCAACATTCCTCGTCCTTTCTACTCTATAGGATGAATTGGGGCTAGTGGGAGGGGGCGTGTGTGTGTGTGATTCCCCCCAATCTTAAAAGGATGCTGTTCAGGATGTATAGCAAGCCAGCAAGAAAGCCAATAGTAGAATCAGACATACCTAGACCTTGCCACCCTTTCCCAACTACTAGACTTCACTGTCTTTGAATGCAAATGATTAGAGTCTTAAGATAAATCAACAAGATGACATTTTTAGCATGCTGGTATGTGATCAAATGAAATCATAACAAAACACAGCTTGACTGATCCCACAGAGGAAAACAAACAAGTAGTGTAATTCATTTCCATTCCTGACTTGATGGAAGCAATTCTATGGCACTTCCAGATGTTCTTTGGAACTACTGGAACCTTAGATGAGGAAAGGAATTGAAGAGAAGGAACGGAAAGGACAGGGGAAGGGAGGAATTGCTTGGACACTAGAAAACTGATATGGAAGGAAGCCCTCTGTTTTCTATAAGGAAAATCATGCCTCTGATTCCTCTGTGTACTTCTGAGTCCCATAAACAAACTAGGGCATATAACTTTGGATTTGGAATTGTGGTAGGTATCATACCTTGCTTTTAGGAAGACTGAGGAGAGTCTCCTTGAAAAGGGATAGTTGGCAACAGACCCTACAATTAAATCGCACCTATGAGCACATGGTGATAATGAAGAAAGAAATGAAGATCATTGAGTCAAAGCATGCAATAGGTGCAAAGCACTATGATCATCAATTATTTATTTTCTTTATGTTCGACAATTAGTTATTAAGCATCTACAATGTGCCCAGTCTTGTGTTTAATATTTAGAAAGGTGCAAAGAAATAAAATATCACTTATCTCTCCCAAAGAAACCTGCAATCTGGGGAAATGCAAACAGCTGATTTATTTATTTATTTTTGAATTAATGGAAATACAAAAAGTTAAATGAAAACACAAGTAAAAAGAGCAGCTCAGTAAAACAACAAAAGAAAAATTATAAGACAACACATGATACATAACCAAGAAAGAGGCACAGGCAAAAGCTAAGATAGGAGTTAAGGAAAGAGAGGTCACATTGACTGGAACTGTTTAAGAAAACTTCCTCGGGAAGGAATGATTTCAACTGGATTTTGAAGGATTGGCTATATTCAGACCAGTAGCAAGAAAAAGACCTAACCCCAGGCAAAAGGAATGGCTTGCATGATTGGCAAGCACACTGGTGGGAAAACCAAGACCTCTTCGTAAGCCAGTGCATGGGACAGTACAGCCTGTATGTTTGGGAATGTGAGTCACTGGAGACAAGTTGAAAAACATTAGATTATAGACAGATTAGAAAGGACCTTGCATGTCAGGCTAAGTAGTTTGATTTTAACCTGTAGACAATGGTGAGCCATTGAAGCTTTGTGTGAAAGAACATGATATAACCTGAGTAGTTTGTAAATATACTGTACATACATAGCTGGAAGGGAGAGAGATTAGTTAGATGGCTATTAAAACTTTTTCAGAATCAGGTAGGTGGGTACAGTGGATAGAGGCCCGGTGTCAGGAAGACCTGAGTTCAAATATGACCTCAGACTCTTACTAGCTGTGTGACACTGGACAACTCATTTAACCCTGTTTGCCTCAGTTTCCTCATCTGCAAAATGAAGTAGAGAAGGAAATGTCAAACCACTTAGGTATCTTTGCCAAGAAAACCCCAAAAGAGAGTTATGAAGAATTGGACATCACAGAAATGATTGAACAACATCAACATCAACAAAAACTTTTTTAGGGATGAAAGTGTATTGGGGCCATAACTCAAAGGTCAATAGATCTTTCTTTAGTTGAATTTGAGAGGTAGATTAGTACCATGCCAAGAATCTGCAAGTTGGAGTCAGAAGACCTAATTTCAAATTCCTGCTATCTTTGTGTAATATTGCATAATAGGTGTAATATTGAGGTAAATTATTTAACTTCTCTGGGCCTCATTTTCCTTATTTGTAAAACGAAGGGGTATACTAGATGGTCTTTAAGACCTCTTCTAGTTCTCCTTCTGTGGAATTGTGAACTAGGATGGTAGCAGTTGGAATAAAGATGGAAGGAAGAGTAAAAGAAATACATCAGAGGAAGAAATAATAGGAAGAATTAGTAATGTACTACGAAGGAGAATTTAATTAGCATTGAGAGAAAGAGAGAGAGAGAGAGAGAGACACCATAGTTTGTTAGATTTTCTATATCTTAAGGAATCACAGATACTAAATCTAAGAGAAAAAGAATTTAATAAAAGTTGAGGAACTGAAGAACTAAGACCTGAGATGAGAAGATTCAGGAACCATAGGATAGCTGTCTTCAAGTATTTGAAGAGCTGTCACCTGAAAGGGAGGTCAGATCTGTTCTGCTTTGCCCCAGAGGGTAGAACTGGGAACAATGAGTAGAAGCTGCCAAGATATAAATCTGGGCTAGAAATAAAGAAAAAAAAAACTTCCTAACAGCCAGAGCTATCCCTAAGTAGAATAGGCTACCTCAGAAAGTAATGGGTTCCCCTTGACTTGATGTCTTTAAATAATGGCTAGATGACCACTTGTCAGGTTTCTGATAAAGGTAATTCTTGTTCAGGTGTGGGTTGAAATAGATGGTGTCTGAGGTCTCCTCCAACTCTGAGATCCTGGGACATAATTGAAGAGCCGAGCACAGGCAAAATGGGTATTTAATTTACATTTGAATGCAAGATATGTAACATTTTTGTCTCAAAGAAAATTCATTTAGGATTAACTTTGAATGTTCAAATAAGGAGATCTATTTAAAAATAATAACAATAATCACATAATGGCATTTGAAACAAACAGTTTATTTTAATTTTTTTCTTAATTCCAAGAGGCCAAAGACTGAATTTTACACCCAAATCTTCTGCAATGCCTTGTACTGGTTCAATAAAGGTTTAAAAGTTGAGTGAAATTTTTCTTGTTTCTATAGGTAGGCTCATGAAGTCTATAATGAGCTCTTTCTGAATGACAGGGTTTTTGCTTCTTGTTAAACTTCACAGAAAAGCTCTGAATGAAGTCCCAACTCTGGTCCCTTTATCAATGTCATGGTACATGGGAAAATTCAAACCTTCATGCTTCATCGGGTAACATTTCTTGGCACAAACCATCATTTAGGTTCTACTGTGGGGGAAGATATATGAAGGCAGAAATTCTTTGTCATCTAAACTTTCCATCACCTACAATATCTACTATAGGCCTCTTTGTGTACATGAGGCATTTAATAAACAGATAAGGAAAATGGTAAGAGACAAAAGATGGAGTTGGGTAAAACTCAGAGGAATTTAGAGGACAGTGAATAGGCTAATTGGGATGGTTCTGAGGACAACTGTGTGAGATAATTATTTGTGTCTTCAGATATTCCTTGGAAATAATAGAGCAGTTTTCTGAACCTTACTGAAAAATCAAAGGAACTCCTTTGAAAAAATACATCTCACCATTAAATTCAACAAACATCTATGTGATACCTAATATGGACAAAGTATGCATGTTAGGCAATACATAGACTAAAGGTCCATGTTCTCGTAGGGCTTGTATTTAGTTTCATAAATCCTATTTTGATACTCTATAGCAGGAAAAGAAACTTAGACAAATTACTTTAATGTTTCATTCATCTTAGGGTTCCCAAGAAATAGGATACACCAGGATGGCATACCTGGATACCTGGGTGGGTTGGGGGTGGAGGTCTTTTCTTAATAGATGAAAGAGCCATCTTTATTAAGAAAAATGTGTAATTTTCTCTTTCTGAGAGGCAGTATAAGGTAGCAGAAAGAGAGCTGTCCTCAAAGTAAGGAGCACTTGGATTCAAGGTTCAAGGCCCATTTCCATCATATATTGACTATGTGACCCTTGGCAAGTCAATTAACCTTTTAGTCTAGGCAGCTCTATAAACTGCAGATAAAGTGCTGAATTTAATTGGTAGATGGAGTCTTCTCACCTGGCATTTACCTCTACCAATGAAATCACAGATCTCATTTCTTTCCCTAAAAATTTTCTTCAGAAGGGTTTTCTGAGGACAAATATTATACAAGACTCAAGATATAGGCATCTCTTCTTTTCCTTTTGTTTCCTTCTCTCGAAGACACTAAGGTTCTCCTTTCATTTTGGTGACCAGAGTCGAATAGCAGATAGATGTCTTTTTTTCAGACAAGTGATGTTATGCATCTATGCTAAGGGAATGAAGGCCTGAGCCCCCAAGAGAATTCCTAGGAGCTGGAGGGTTACTGCTTTGAGAGTTGCTCATCCTCTGACCCTTAAGCCTTGTGAGACAGAATCAGGCAGCACTAACAGATCACTGCATTGCAGAGAAACAGACAGTGAATATACAGAGAGAAAAGTTTACATCTCAAAGAGGTAGCTCAATTCGGCTCCTTTTGTGACAGGCAAATCTTACTCTGGTTCTGTTGGAGTAAGAGGACCTAGGTCCAATCCTGGCTCTGACCCAAGGTCCCTTACTTCCTACTTAAGTGAACTTGGATAAGTGATTTCATGTCTCAAAAAACTCATTTTTCTCATCTATAAAAAAAGTGCTGAGGTTGGATTAGATAGATAAGATCCCATTCTGCTCTAAATTTTCTGATCAAGTGACTTTAATTCTGTTTTTCAACCTGGTGAGAATTTGGATTGGATTAAATAAGAAAGAGGAAATAAGAGCCCTGTATCCCACTCTCAAGGATTCATTTTCTTATTTGAATTTTCTATTTATCAATCTAGCAAAAAAAAAAAAGCCCATTGTTTGTGGAATTTTATGGTCTTCACTTGGTTCTGTTTTCTGAAGTAAATCCTAACAGACTCAGTGCAGCATTTTAAAGAACTGCCACCCGCCAATCTCAGGAATTGGGTGTTTCTAACCTTGCTTTTAAGTGCTCGCATGACTAATAAAGTGTGACATTGCTGAGACTCGCTAGCTAGCATTCTTTTCAGTAACATAAGTTCTAGCTGACAAAATATGGCTAAATTTAGCTACCTGCAGAAAACAAGAGCCTTCAAAACAAAAGGAGACTTAAAGATTAAAATGAGCTGTGACATGTTTATGTCCCAACATGCATTTGCGCCAACCCTGAGTCTGCTACCCACCGGCTGGTGGGGAAAAAAAAAGAAGAAAAAAGAAAAATGAAAGAAAGAAAAGGGAGGAGGGAAGCTTTGGCTTAGTCAGTAGTATTGAAAATGGCCATACCACTTCCATAGAGCTGAGGGCTTCTTGTCTCATCCCCACTGCTTCAAAAGAAGTTGGGGGAAGGGAGGCCAAAGTAAGTCAATTTGGCTTGTACTGCCTCACTCCAAGGACACATGAGGGAAATCTGGTAGGACATATGGGTTGCACTTTATGGAGAAGAATCATATGTTACGGAGGCATTTTGAGAGCTAAAACTGTCTCCTTTCCAGTCCACAGTTTGTATAATTGGATCCAAAACATTGTGAGTGCATTTGGTGTAGATCAAAATGAAGAAACCGACAAGCCTGTGTTAGGCGGAGTATCATCCGGTGTGAGGCAAGCCCTTTTCAATGCTTTGCCAAAACACCACATGCCACTGGGGAGGAACCACCTACTGCCATCCATCTCCAGCCTGGCTTTCTTTTGGATGGAGGATATAAGGAAATATTCTCAATCACATGATAGCTTTCTAACATGTAGAACAAAAATGATGGGGGTGGGGGAGGGTAGTTTTAAAACAGTTAACTTATTATCATAGAACCATGATGATAATGAGCTAATATTTGTTTATTGCCAATCATATATTAAGATCTCCGTACAATATTAGTGCCTTAATATCAAGGACTATTTCATTTTCCTGTCCATATCTCCCATACCTTGAACAGTGCCTAAAAATGGTAGATGCTCATTAAATGCTTGTTGGTTGATTAATTTAACAATAGGCAAAGGGCCTAGCTTAAAAAAGCCATATTTAAGAATGTCAGCACAATCTGAGGTTTTAATAGGACAAGATAATTCAGGGAATCAAAGACAGGAGCCATGAGGAATCAAGGGGCCACAAAGGGCATGAAAGGGGGACTTTCATGAAACTGAAGGAAAGCCAGGACACATTTAAATCTTAGAGGTTGATGGAAGCTAAGGAAGAAAGGAGTCACTTGCTGGATAATTTTCAGCAGATCGGTCAAGAATGAGGAGAATAGCAAAGATAAGAAACTGAAGGGAAATATCAGAAAGGTCAGTAGAGTGGGTTTTGAATGTTCTTTTCAGAGATGCAAGAGAGGAAATTAAGTTTAAGCAAAAGAACAGGAGAATATAACCATTAGGCTTGATGGGACTGAAAGAGATATGGTAAAGTGAGTGGCAGAAGAGTGATGGTAATAAAGGTTTGTTTTGTAAAGGAAGGAAGATTTAATAGAAGACGAAGAAGATAAGAAAAGGATTAAAACAGAGGGAGAGGCAGTGTGGCTTGTTGAAGGGAGAACCAGGGAGACCTGGGTTTGAAGACTGCCTCAGAAACTAGTTAAGTATTCATGAGCAAGTCGCTTAACCTTTCTCAGTTTATTCATACATCAAATGGGGATAATATCACCCATGGCTGATGTCTTCTTTCTTGAGGAGGGCCAAAATGACATCACTATGTTGGAAGTTAAGGTATTGTGGGTCTGACTGTTGCTGATCAGATCAATAAGCTTGGAAGGCTCTACCATAGGTCATGCATCAATAGTTCATATGAACATTTGGAATGGAGATGCCTCTAAATTTGCACATTTTGTATTTTTTTAACTACTGTAATTGTCCTTTGCTTGTTGAGCACAGAACTTCTTTGATATGGGCATGCCATCCTGGGTAGTCCTATGCCCCTGTCTCTCATTTCACACAATTGATTCCAAATTTTTTCAGACTCCTTAAGAGTGTTCTTATATTGCTTCTTCCAACCTCCAGCACCCATACCATCATCCACAGTATTTCTTACATGAAGACTGAATAAGGGACATACAATTAGCCTCTCACAATTTGCCCACCATGGAGATGTCCTGTGTAATTACACAGGTACAGCCTGTATTGAATTGCTGCTCCGCCCAGTGGGAGTGGGTGAGAGGGGAGGAATTGCAAGAATCTAGTATTTAAAGCTA
>CM053598.1:116292199-116308267 GCA_028646575.1 Pseudocheirus occidentalis | reverse complement strand
AGCTCATGAATTCAGGTGATTGTTTGGCAGATGCAGGAGGGAGCTGGGACCAAGGAAGAGGATCCAGCGAATCAGAGAGACTACCCAGAGTCAAAATGAAGAAAAGGCCTCCCCTTGGACTAAACTGAGATTTGTTGGAAATCAAGGGGTAGAAAGTTTGTGTGGTTTTCTAAGGACTTTATTGGAGACTAAAGTTAATGGTTGCCCCATGAGTGGAAGATCAGTATATTGTGAATTGTTGATTGAATCTTTAACTGTTAAGCTGGTTTCCCTCTTAGGGAAACCAGGTGATTCTTCTTTTGTTGTTTAAGTGTTAAGCTGGTTTCCCTTTAGGGAAACCAGGAGAATTGATTGATTGAATCTTTAAGTGTTAAGCTAGTTTCCCCCTTAGGGAAACCAGGTAATTCTTCTTTTGTTCCTTGTTCTAAATATTGTATATAATATTGAGAATATTATACTGTGAATATTGTACTGAATCTTGATTTGTAATGGAATAAACAGAGTGTTCACTACTACTGTGTAATCTGAATCTTAAAAGCTGTTCACAGTAGCATTCTTTTGGGAATCTACTGTTGCTTGGCTTTACAGTGTCTGAGGCTGCATTTGAACTCAGCTCCTCCTGACTCCAGGGCCATTGATCTATTCACTGTACCACCTACCCCTTCCCCGTTCCCGCCCCTCCCCAGTAATTACAATTTCAGTTTAGTTTTGGTTTGTAGTCACTACTCTTGTTCTTCCCATTTTTGTTGTTCCAGATGTTGCATCTATTTTTTCTGGTTCTGCTTACTTCACTTTGCCTCAGTCCATATATTTCCCCATGCTTTTCTGAATTCTTCATACATACAATTTCTCATGGTGCAGTAATATTCTCTTAGATTGTCAACCATGATTTGTTAAGCCACTTCCCAGTTGACAGGCATCTACTTGATTTTCACTTCTTCACCACTACAAGACTTTTTGCTATGCATTTTCTGATGTATGTAGGACCTTAATGGCTTTTGACATTCTTGACGTATGTGTTTGTCATTGGTGCTTCTAGCTGAAAGGGGAAGGGAAAAGGAAAAAAAAAAACACGTCCATTAAGCTCTGACTGTGTTCCAAGCACTATGCTAAGCACTTTACAGATGGACCACAAATCTGGGAAATATGGTGTTATTTTTATCCCAATTTTATAGTTATGGACACTGAGGCAAAGTTACCTGACCTGCATAGGCTAGTAAGTGTAGGTAGGATTTGAGCTCAGGTCTTCCTGATTCTGGGTCTAACACTATTATATCCTGCATTACCTACCTGCCTTACAAAAGGTATACATTGGGCTGGGGGACCTGTGGTCTCAAGGCCAGACCCTAAGGGCGATGCTTGAGGACCTCTTAGAGGAACACCTGTGGCCTCAAGGTCACAGGTTCCCCACTCCTGGTGTAGATATTTCATTCATTTCCTCGGTATTAACCCAAATTGCTTTCCAGAGCAGTTAGACGGTTTCACCAACAGTGAATTGTCCTTGGAGTTTTTTGAGCAAAGACAAACGTATGCTTTTAGAAAACTATATGAGGATGGATTGGAGAGAAAATAGACTGGAAATAGGAAGACCAGTTAGAATTATAGTAGCATAGATGAGAGGTAATGAGGTCATGAATAAGGGTAGTGATGTTATAAATGAAGGGAAGGCGAGCTTTGTCAGAACTAGAGGTAGAATTGACAGGACTTTGCAATTTGTTGGCTATGTGGTAAGGTCAAGGTTGATACTGAGGTTAGGAAACTCTTCACATTGTATGGCCTGTCTACTCCACCTCAGTCACCCTATAGGGCCCTACAAGCTCTCTACTTCCATGATCAAACACTTTGACATTCTTCTCATGATCCCCTCTTCCTGTTCTATCTCTCCTTTTGCCTTACCCTTCCAAAAACTAGTCTTTGTCTCCATTGTGCCCTCTAATCCATCTCTCCCTTTATACTTTCTCAGGCCATTGTACCTGATTCAAATTCACTTTCTTCTCCTTCTCTATAGATAACCAGTTCATCTTCTAACTGTCCCCTCCTCTCAAACCCCTGCCTCCTTCTCTCACCCACCCCCTCCTTCTGGATACTCCTTCTGGGTTTTTTTACACGTCTTTTTCCTGTTTCTCCTCCCGTCTCATTACATCTCGGTACTCTCTGCAGACCTCTCCTCTCTATCACATATTTCCTAACTGTGTATGTACCAGAAGGACCCTTCCTGCATCTTCTCTCTATATAATTTCACATTCGATGTTTTCATGACTTCATCACTTCCTATGCCTTTATTTATCATCTCTGGGGAAAGGTCTCCCAAATCTATATATCTGATTCCAATCCCAGTCCCAATTCCAATCTATTTATTGCTTTGCAAATCTTAAAGTACTATAGAAATAATAAGAAATAGGGAGATAGAGACTGGGTTTGTGATTTAATTGGTATAGGGAGCCTGCAGATAAGGACACTTCCTCTTCCAATGCAGGTCTTTCAGAACTATTTAAGGTATTGAGAGAGTAAATGATTTTTTCCTAGGGTCACATAGTTTGTAGGTGTCAGATACTGCTATTGTATCATGGTCTTTTGGGCTTCAAGACCAGCTGTTTATCAAATAAGTTAACACTAACGCTGAGCATATAAATGTGCTACATTACTGCTTTTAATAACTCTTAATAAAATAAAGTCTTTAAGAGATAACATGCATAGAAGATGACCTCTATTTTATGATCAAAGTAGGCACTGAGGTCATCTTCTGAATAACAGGAGCTTGGGGAGATTTTAGGGATCTGAGGAAAAAAGAAGCATCTTTGGAATAGCTGCTATGGGAAGCATAACATAGAATCAACCAGGGAATAATAAAAGTATTGCTATGCAAAATGAGAGTCCAAGTAGGATTCCGTAATACTAATTTATAGTGAACATCACTGGAACACTTGTAGAATTTCCTTCAAGACTATTCAACCACTAGGGAATAGGAATAGAGAAGGAAAAAGTTGGTGAGTCATGTTGGATGCTTGGTAAGGTGTAAATGGCAAAAGAAAATGAAGAAAAGTAATTTACTGGTAGAAAACAGCACATATTTTGAAAATTTAACAACATATTTTTAAAAGGTTAACAAGAAACGCAGCTTGGTGTAGTAGAGAAATAAAGTCCTAGGTTCAAATCCTGCCTCTGACATTTATTAACTGTGTGACCTTGGCAAATAATATAATTTCTCATCACTCTGGGTAACTTTCCAAGATTATAAGATATAGAAAAGCTACCGACCTTCATTGGTAAATTTCCTTACCTGAGAATCCTCTATATTAATGATTACATAGATCTAGTCCCTAGTATTCCAACTTCAAATTCCAAAATATGAAAGGAGGAAATTGAAAAGTCTCTTCCTAGTTCCTCTCTTTGATAAGGAGCTGGACTGTGGTTGCTTCTGGAATGGGACCCTGGATCATTCCACTTACAGGTTCATGCTTTGAGTGGCTAGAGCCTTTGCGATTAGAGAGAGACTCAAGAGAGGCTCAGAAGAACTGAGGAAATTTGAAAAGCCTTGGTCATTTTGTTAAGTGACTATTTAAAACATTTTTTTTTATTTGTAAGTAAATGTTTGCTTGTTTTTCTGTTCCTATTCTGTCTCTTTAATCCCTGGAAATCCTGAAAAACAAAGAGTTAATTTCTTTTCTATTTCCTCACTTCTCTGTCTTGTCTCTACTCCTGTCCTTTAGCTCCATTTTCTGGCCCTTAGTCTTCCCAAATGGATAACTGAGTATTCTCTGGAGTCCTTCCTTTGCCATTTTGGGAAACGCTCCTCTGCTTTAAAGCTTCCTTAAATGCCTAAAAAAGAAAAGTTGGCCACATGTATATGACAACAGCACAGCTGGATTGAATGGCCAGTACCCTCTGGGGAAATCATGTTTTGCAGGTAAAAAAGTGCCATCATTCCATTCTGCTATATAAGGTGCTGTACTGGGACTGAACTTAGTGACAGCTAAAGCTAGAGATAACTTCTCTACTGCAAAAGAGTTACAGAATCATTGAATTGTAGAGATGAAAAGGACTGGGGTCATGAAATCTAAAGGTTCTTAATTTATACTCCATTGATAGATTTCAACAGGTTTGTGACCTTGGGTGGGAAAAATATAACATATAATTGATAAATGTAATTTTCATTAATCTTTAACTGGAATTTGAAATTTTCTCCAATTATGAAAATAGGCAATGAAGCATTTTTTTTTCCTGAAAAAGAAGCCTTAGGCTTCACCAGACTGTCAAAGGAGTTCACTCATGATGGGAAAAGAGTCCAACTCTTAGCCAATATATCATTGATTTCTACAGTATTGCCAACTATTAGTCATACAGCTTGCACTTGTTGACCTGTAATGATAAGGAATACACTCATTCCTAAGACAGCCTTTTGTACTTCTTGACAGTTCTAATTGTTAGTAAGATGTTTCCTGACATTGGGCTGGAACTAGCCTCCTTTTTATTTCCATCCATTGATCCTATTTCTGCCTTCTGGCACCAAGTAAAACAAGTCTAATCCTTTTCCTGCTTGGTAATCCTTCAGATATTTGAATACTGTTATCATCTAAGTTTTTTCTTCTCAAAGTAAAACATCCCTAATTCGTTCAACAAATCTTCCAAAAAGCGTGACATCTAAGTCCTCTCACCATTCTTGTCACTCCTTTCTACATTCTAATTCACTACTACTCAAATGCCCTAGAGGACCAAGGATCACATTGATTTAAATATTGCCTCCAATAATGCAGAGCATATTCAATCTATATGTGCCCATCCATTGAGACTTTGGATCATATCCTCCTATAAATCCATACTTGTCCATCCAGTGAAACATTTGACTATACCCTCATATAAGTTCACAATCGGGAGTAAAACAAATATTTTGGGAGCCTTCCTCATTTTCTAGTGACATCATAAGGAAATCAATGGAATATATGGTCTGCCTCCTAGTTTCCCTCACACTCACTAGGTCTCCTGCCCATCTTCTTTTAAAATCATACATTTCTTTATACTAGTATCTCTTGCTCAGTTCTTCTTCACAGTTCTTTGTTTAATATGTGTTACAGCCTGATCACACCTGCTATGGTTCTTGTCATTGCCCTCTGAATGATATGTCTTTAATTGCTTGGAAGACCTAGACTTAAATCCTCCTTCAGAAATTTGTTAGTTTCTCTGGTTAACCCTAAGCAAGTCATTCAAGCTTTCCCAGGCTCAGTTTTCTGATCTTTGACATGAGGATAATAACATATGCCTCACAGGGCTGTTGTTAGCATCGAATGAGGGAAGATATGCAAAGTACTTTGCCAACTTTTAAAATGTTAGCTCTTGTGATGACAAAGGCAAGTGCTTTGCTAAACACACATCTACCCATTTTATGCCTCACTTGAAATGAATGATTGGAGAGTCACCTCTAATGTCATATCTTTTCATGAATATTGAATAATTTTGGTGGGGAGAGGTACTTTGTTAGAAGAGAATCTTTAAGGTAATGTTTTGCTCTACCACAGTATCTTCCACTGTAAAAAGGTAAAGATGTGATCTACTGTGAAATACTTTTTTAAAAAAATAATTATTTTTAGTTTTCAACATTTGCTTTTATGGGATTTTGAGTTCTAATTTTTTTCCTCCTTCTTTCCATTCCCCCCTTCCCAAGATGGCATTCAATCTGATAAAGACTATATATGTATGATCATATTAAACATTTTCACATGCGGCATGTTGTGAAAGAAGAATTGGGATAAAAAGGTAAAAACCATGAGAGAGAAAAGGCAAAAACAACAAACAAAAGAGAAAATAGTATGCTTCAATCTGCATTCAGACTCCATAGTTCTTTCTCTAGATGTGGATAACATTTGTCATCTTTAGTCTTTCAGAATTGTCTTGGATCATTACAGTACTCAGAAGAGCTAAGTCTGACAAAGTTGGTTGTCTCATAATATTGCTGTTACTGTATACAATGTTCTCTTTATTCTGCTCACTTCACTCAGCATCAGTTCATTTAAGTCTTTTCAGGTTTTTCCAAAGTCTGCCTACTCACCATTTCTTATGAAACAAGAGTATTCTATTACATTCATATGCCACAACTTGTTCAATCATTCCCCAATTGATGGGTGTTGCCCCAATTTCCAATTCTTTGTACCACAAAAAGAGCTGCTATTATTAGTTTCATACATGTGGGTCCTTTCCCCCTTTTTATGATCTCTTTGGGATACAAAGCTTTGGGATACAAATATAGTGGTATTACTGGATCAAAGGGTATGCAGTTTTATAGTCTTTTGGGCATAGATTCCAAATTGTTCTTGTGAAATAGTTTTTTGCAGAAGTCTGTTTTTTTTTCTCTACTAATAACCTCATAAGGATGTCCTCAATGCATATATAAATTATTATCATAAAAATCCGTATATATGAAAAAGTAAACATATAGGTCATTCACTTATTTTAGTCACTATTTTTCAGCATTGATAAAGGTACAAGATTTTTGGGTTTTTTGTTTTTTCCCCTGACACCTTTAGTATCTTTCATTTTGTCAGATCTTTGTGACAGAATTGCATTACTTCCAGCATAGAACTTTTTCTATGAATATTTGTTCTAATCCAGCTGTTTTACTAAATTTTGTTATTTTTAGTGTCATCATTATCTCCTCCTGAAACATATGGTGCTATTAGAGTACAAATATGCTGCTGACTCTACTGTCCTTGAAAGCATAAAAAAGTTTGATATAAATATAATTGAAGATCTTTTCCATTTTTCTTTTCTCTGTTGTCTTCCTTTTACTTTCTTAAATGCCTTTAGAGACTTTTGCTGAATTGGATCTCTTGCCAAGTTTTCTTTTAACTTGTTTAATTCCTGATGGTTCTCTCTGTTTTATTAAGTGATAACAGTCATAAAAGTTCATTGGCTTTTTAAAAATATGACTCCCAGAACAGTATAAAATGACATCTTATCTCATCAAAACTCTCTTTCTCCTAACTGCAGGATATCATGATGGAAACATCTGATTCAGCACATTTATACTTAAATCACTGTAATAGATTGAGGGGGCAGTGGAGATATTACTATCACATCATTATTATTTAGCTAGGTACTGCAACGGTATACAAAAGTCCAAAGGTTGTCTGACCATGGAAGTGTATAGTGGGACTACAGGTTTCTTTCCCACTCTTATCAGTTTAGCCTAGGTTCATGCCAACTTTTTTGACCATTACATCATACTGCTGACTTAGGTTTAGTTTGCAATCTACTTAGAGCTCAAAGTCTTCTCTTCATGAACTGCTTTCTAGTCATATATTTCTCATCCTTGCCATATAATTATTTTGAACCTAAGTACAAGATTTGTTTCTATTGTTATTAAATTTCACCTTTCTAGCTTCAGCTCACCATTGAAACCTGTCTAGATCCTTTTGAATACCAATTGTCATCTAATGCATTAGCTATTCTTCCCAGATAGCAGAAAATTTGATAAGCATGACATTTGTACTTTTATTTAAGCTCTTGATAAAAATGTTCAACAGAAGAAGGCCAAGGGAAGAACTGTGTTGCACTCTAATAAAGAATTCTTTCCAGGTTGACAGCAATCCATTAATCAACACATTTAGGACTTAGTTAGCCAGCTAGATCCTAACCCACCTAACTGATCTATCCCCTAATCCATTTCTTCATCTTGTCCACAGAAAGAGAGTTGCACTCTGCTCTCCAAAGAGGTAGAGTGGCCACAACTTTTGAGTCTTTATTATGGGGTACTTGTGGAGACAGGAAATATATATTTGATTCCTAAGACACCTAATAGCAAGCTGTATATGATAAATAACAAGAAATAAATTGCTTGGAATCCATAGTCGGCTTACAGATAGGAATAGGCAGATTTTGAAGAGAGAGGGGGTACAATTTTAGATGTGTATGAGAGGATGTGTAGAAGGAAGGAATACTGTGCATAGAGGAATATGAAAAAAATAGAAGACATGTTTGGGAAATAGGGATATTGGAGGATTCATTTAGCTAGGTATTGCAAGATAAGACTGAAATAGATTGGGAATTGAAAGGGCAGGGCTTGAATACGTGTGTGTACATATTATATATATATATAAATATATGTATATGTATATATGCACTGCTTCATATATACTATTAAATTAATATTAGACCAATATATGAACCCACCTTCCTAAGCCAAAGTGTTACTTTCTCCCACTTCCTGGTGCATTATTATCTTGGTGCTTAGACATAATGTCATACTTGTCTCTGGCTTGTTCACAATGACATCCAATCTCACCAAAACTCTCCTTCTCCTAACTGCAGGATATCATGATGAAAGCACATTTATACTTTAAACACTACAATAGATGGGGGGCAGTAGAGATATAATTATCTTCCCCCCCCCCCCAATTGTTGTTATTGTGCACTCATTTTTCAGTAGTATCTGACTCTTTGCGATCCCTTTTGGGTTTCCTTGACAAAGATAAGAGAGTGGTTTGTCATTTCCTTCTTTGGCTCATTTTTTAGATGAGGAAATGGAGGCAAACAGGCTTAAGTGACTTCCCTAGGGTCACATAGATAGTGAGTGTCTGAGGCCAGCTTTGAGCTTAGGAAGAGGAGTCTTCCTGACTCCAGGACTGGCATTTGATCCATTGTACCACCTACCTGCCCATTTCTGCCCAAACCCTAGCCCTTTTCCAGACTCACCTATCTTTTTTCCCCTCTCCCATGTTTACAATCATAGTGATAAGATTGGCTTTTCTCTCCCTCAATCTACATATCCAGTAAATTGCCAAATCTTGCCATTTTTACTTCTGCAGCATCTCTTGCATGGTACTGTTCCACCATTCTCTCCTTAGATTGCCATCACCTGAGTTCAGGCCATAATTACTCCTCATTTAGATTATTGCAATGACCTCCTAACTGGTCTCAGGGGAGTATAAGCTTCTTCCCACTCCAATCCATCCTCCACACTGTTGCCAAAATGATTCTCCTTAAGTGCATGGATAATAGCCTGACCTTTATGGAAAAAAGTCTGGCCCTGGTCATAACCATGGATTCAATGAATTGTGAGGTCATGACAGATACCAGTTCCACTCAGTGGCATAAACCCAGTGGCAAGCCAAAGATGCCTTCTTTATGGTGACATCCTTACAGTAAATGTCCAGGGCCTCTGCTCAGTTGTTCTCAGTGTCTTTATCCTTGCCTGGAAGCTATCCTCTAGGAAGAGATGATTAAAGGAGTAACTGCTCATAACTTGTTCAAGAAGCAGCAGAAAGAGCATTGGCTCTATAGTCAAAGGACCTGGGTTCAAATCTTACCTCTGGGTTTACTACCCCTGTGAGCTAGGGCACATGACTTTGCCTCCATTTCTTCACCTATAAAATGAAGGAGGGTTGGACTAGATGACCTCTGAGGTCCTTTCTACTTCTAGATTGTGAACCTATGTGTATATGGATCAGTCAACAAGCATTTATTAACCAGGAAATGTGCTAGGAACTGGGGAGCCAGAGACAAAATTGTAACAGTGCCTGACCTCAAAGAACTCACAAACTATTGGGAAGGACATCCCTCTCTCTCTCTCTCCCTCTCTCTCTCCGTCTCTTTCTCTCTCTTTCTATGTCTCTGTCTCTCTGTCTCTCTCTCTGTCTCTCTCTGTCTCTGTCTCTCTGTCTCTCGCTCTCTCTCTCTCACACACACACACACACATTTATTTATACAAAGTACAAACAAAATAGTTGTATATAAAATAAATTTATTTACAAGGCAACGAAGTCCAGCAGACAGAGTGTTGGACAGGGAGTCAGGAAATTTCTGGTTTGAATCCCAGCTCTCATATTTTCCAACTCTGTCCCTCGGCCAAATCTCTTGGCCTCCCCCAGCCTTAATTTCCTTTTCAGTGAAATGGGGCTAATAATGCCTGTTGTGATAGGATGAATATCTCCCATTATTTCCCCATGTCATAGATTAGACTAATACCTAATCCTCCCCTCCTACAAAAGGGATTTATTTTCCCTAAAAAGAGACAAAGGCTTTAAGTTTTAGATAAATGAATATGGATTTGATTTTTTAGATAAGAGGTAAGTATGAAAGGATTTTAAGGGGGGGAGGTGACATGATCAAATCTGGAATTAGGAAGGTTAATATGGCTGCTGTAGGGATAAATGAAGGCTTTCCAGAAAAGGCAGTTTGGCAGCTGTTTCTCTCACATGTTCTGGTCCTCTGTGAAACTGGTCGTTGTTTTTGTGGGACAGATTTAGGACCACTTTTACAGTATGCTGCTCTATTGCCTTCACTGTCTCCTGCAACATTCAGACCTGAAGGTCACTTTCATATTTGTCTTTCCTGGCATATGGATTAATCTCTATTATCCCCAGCATCTTGGTCCAAATTCATTTTTTATGATTGTTGTTTTCTTTGTACTTTGTTCCAATTGGACAAAATCATCATTTTAATGATCTGCAACTTTAAAGATGATCATTTAGCCTCAGTTCCTGACTCTAAATATGAACACTGGAGCAGGGTAAAAGCTGTAATTATGCTTTTTGGCATCTATAGCCAAGAGGAGGATTGGGCTAAACCTCCCATGAAAAGCAATGAGCATTTCTGGTTTGTCATTTCATCTTCAGGCATCAATTGACCTCTACAGCAGAATTCTTTGGGATTAACAGTTGAATCATTTCAGGCCTTTGCTGATGGCTACTGCCTGATACCTTCTGACCCAGAGTACATTGCCCTTTCATTATGTTTGCTAGTAGCTGAGAAATAGTCATGCAGTACTACTGTGTGTGTGTGAGAGAGAGAGAGAGAGAGAGACAGACAGACAGACAGACAAACAGAGAGACAGAGACAGAGAGAGAAAACACATCATGTTTGTGCTGCTTTAAAAAAATGGTTAGCCACAAACTTTAGACTTTGTTAAACTTGTTTGACAGGCCGAAGTTTGTGTTTTATTTCTTATGCTAAATCAATCTATCAATATTTTCTTAAGTACCTACTATGTTCTCAGTAGTGGAAGAGGTGTCAGAAGAGATATAAAAAGAAGTTTGTGGTTCAGTCTTAGCACTTGAGAAGCACATAATGTACCTGGAGAAGTGAGAGATTTTTTCCTTCTCTGTTCCTAGTAATGTCCTAGCACTCATTCTTCCAGTAAATATTTATTTATTTATTCTTTCATTCAGCAAATATTGACAACATAAGTAATAACATTTTTTTATTTTGGGCACTGTGATGTCTGTGTACAAAGGTATACAGAACTATAGCTTTCTCCTCAAACAGATTACAATCTAATAGGGAAGATGACACGTATACACAGATGACTATGATTCAGGCAGAATATGATATGTGCCACAAGAGGCATTCCAACACAGTGCTATGGATGTTCACAGAAGGGAAAAAAATCATTCCTGGCTGGGAATATCAGGGAGAGGTTCAGGGAATTTGAGTAGGGACTTGGAGGATGGATAGGGTTTCAATGGGGTGAGATGGGAGAGGGCATTTCAGGTGGAGAAAACAGAAAGAGCAAAGCCATTGATGGGAGAGGTGCCACGGAAGTGGAGGAAGGCAAATGTCCTGTTTTGTTTTGGTTTTTTTAAAGAAAAACTAAGAAAGACAGTAGAGTCTGTTTCTGTAGACCAGGGAACCTGCCACAAGTCTCCCTCAATCCAGCCTGTCTTCCACTCAGGCAACAAAATGTTTTTTCCTAAAATACAGGTTTGACTATGTTCCTCTGTCCTCCCTACTCGACAAACTCCAGTGTTTCCCTGTCACCTCCAGGATCGAATATGAAATCCTCTATTTGGTGTTCAAACCCCTATATAAGCTGGCTCCCTTACCTTCCTGTCTTCTTATGCCTTGCCCCTCCCCCTACTTGTGTACCCTTCAAGCTGGAGACATCAGCCTGCTGGTGACTGCTTCTACAAGATACTTCCACCTCCTGGCTTCCCTGGCTTCTTTGAAGTCCGAGCTAAAAATCCTATCTGCTCTAAGAAGCCTTTCCTGGTTCCTCCGAATTCTAGTAATTCTTAACTCTCTCTGTTGATTATATCTAGTTCATCCTGTGTATGGTTTGTTTATACGTAGTTACTTGCATGAGGGCTTCTTCTTTGGGGGACAGGGACTGTCTTTTATCTTTCTTTGTATCCCCAGCACTTAGAATAGTGCCTGGCACTTAATAAATATTTATTGTCTGACTTCAATTCCTGATAAATTTCTATAGCATATTAAAAAGAAGTCCAGTAGATATTTCAGAAAGGAAGTAAGGAACATGAAGATCCAGTAAGGCTGTTTCTAGTTGATACCCAAACAATTGTATTTCCTTTTTGAAAGGGTCACTAGAGCAAAGGTTTGCTATCAACAAAGTATTACCTAATTGTATCAAAACATTGAACAAAGTCCCCGAGGCTATTCTCATGGACAAAATAGAGAAATGTGTACTAAGACATATGACAGTTGGGTAGGCTAGATGCATGACTAGACCTACATTTAAAAAATATTATTATTAATTATTTAATGTCCACTTGGAAGGAAGTTTGCAGAGGGGTGCTATGCTTGCCTGTGAGTCATGTAACATTTGATATTCAATAAGCATTTATTTAGCATATACTCTATGCAAGGCATCGGAGTTAGAAATACAAAAACGAAATAGTCATTGCCCTCAAGCTTAAATTCTACTGGAAGATAAAATGTTTCAAGATAAGGGAATATAGCATAATTTAAAGGTACTGGACGAGTATTAGAAAGTCATGGTATAGGTGGCTAGGTAGCACAGTAAATAGAGCACCAGTCCTGGAGTCAGGAAGACCTGAGTTCAAATTTGACTTCAGACACTTAATACTTACTAGCTGTGTGACCTTGGGCAAGTCACTTAACCCCAATTGTTGCACTTTCCCCCCTCCAAAGAGCAAAAACAAAAATAAGTCATGGTATTAAGGAAGGTTTCCTGGAGGAGATGGCACTAGAGATAAGCCATGATAGTATTGATGGTTCTGAAAGGCAAAAATGAAAAAAAAAAAGTAGATTCTGGGTATGGAAGATGACTTCTGTGATTACTGGTGCCAGAAAACGTAATGTTGAGTTTGGACAATAGCCAACAGTCCAATTTGGCTGGAATTTTGAATGCAAGAAGAAGAGTAATAGGAATAAAGTTGGAAAGGAAACCTGGAGCCAGACTTTTCAGGGGCTTCAATGACAAGATGAGGAGACCGTAAATCCTAGAAGCAATAGGAAGCCATTGAAGGTTTTTGAGTAGGGGAATGACTCATTACTTGGGAAGTGAGAAGTGCCATTTGTTCCTTTGGAAGGTAATTAAGATTATTTGGATAACTATTTAGACAGTGTATTGAAAGGAAGAGGCTAGAGTAAAGAGATCATTTAGGAGTCTATTATAATAGTTCAGGTGAGCCACAATGAAGGTTTAGACTAGGGTGGTGACCTTGGAAATGGGAGAGAGTGAGATTTATGTAAGAAACATTCTAAAGGGAGGGTGAAAAGAATTTGGCAACTTGTTAAATATGGAGGTGAGGAAGAGTCAAAGGGTGGCCTTAAGGTTACCACACAATGACTAGGAGGATGATGGTGCCCTCAACAAAACTAGGGGTGTTTGGAGGAGGGTTGCAATTAGTAGACAAGATGGTTACAAAACTTCCAAATGAAGATATCCAGAAGGCAATTGCATAGGAGAGACTAGAGCTTCAGTAAGAGATTAAGGTTAGCTACATATTTCAGGGATTTACCTATGTAAAGATGATCACTGATTCCATGAATCTGGTGAAGTCATTATGGACTTCAATCAAAATTTTTTTTCTTTTAAAAATAAATTGTTAGGACAGCTGGGTAGCACAAAGAATAGAGCACTGGCCCCGGAGTCAGGAGGACCTGAATTCAAATCTGGGCTCAGACACTTAACACTTACTAGCCATGTGACCTTGGGCAAGTTACTTAACCCCAATTGCCTGCCTTCCCCCCTTAAAAAAAAGCAAAAAAAATTTGTTATTTATACCTTTTGTTTTTATATAAAATAATAACTAGCAGTTATATAGCAATTTAAGGTTTACAAAATGCTGTAATATATTTGATCCTCACAATAGTCTAGTAAAACAGGCATTTTTACTCTCTCAATTTTTTATAAATGAAATGACTGACCCTAAGAGGTTCTGGCTTGCCCATAGTCACACAGCTAGTGTGTCTGAGGCGAGATTTGAATTTGAGATCACCTGACTCCAAATATGATACTTTACTGTACATTTATGTTGTCCAAAATATCCCTTCCCCTCTTTCACATCCAGAGATCCATGCTTTATGACAGAGAAATAAAAGGAAACAAAAAATAGTTTAGCAAAATTAACCAACAAAAGTCTAACATAGTCCACATTAATAGCCTTCAAAGAACTAGATGGACGAAGTCCCACTCCCTATCACTTCTTTGATACCAAACTCAAATCATTATACTTTTACAGCATTCCATTTTGGTAGTTGTTGTTCTTTGTTGTTTTGTGGTTCATTTTTTTGTTCTTTCCATTCATGTTGTTTTAGTCATGCAATTTATTATTTTTCCCAGTTATGCTTACTTCACTTGACATCACTTAATACGAGTCTTTCCATCCTTCTTTTGTATTCCTCATATTTTTTTTTCTTAAAGCATATCACATTTATGTACCACAATTGGTCAGTTTATAACTAAACAAAGGCCTGCTGCAAATTTTGGAAGTTATATGGGGTTCTTCTTTTTCCCTTTTTTTTGTTATTGACTCCCTTGGGAATATTTGCCTAGGAGTTTAATCTACTGTTCAAAGAGGATGGACATTTTAATCATTTTCTTAGAGTAATTCTAAATTGTTTCATAAAGGTGGGACCAATACACAGTTCCACCAACATTGTTTTTGTGTACCTGCTTTTTCACAGCTTCTCCAGCACTGATTACTCCTATCTTTTGTCATTTTCGCCCAATTCACTGTTGGTGAAGTGAAGGATCAGAGTTGTTTTGATTGATGTTTCTTTTATTATTAGTTCTTTTGAAGTTATATTTCACTTAGTTGCCAATTGTTCTTTTATGGAATGTTTGTTCATATCTTTTGACCACTTTTCTGTTAGAGAGTAGCATATCAGACCTGTGTCAGAAACAATTGATTCCAAGATAGTTTTCCTCAGTTGACTTATTCCCCTCTTAACCTTGCTGAATTAATTTTATTTATGAAAAAATTGTTCAATCTCATATAATGAAGGCTATCTTATCTTTGGGGATTGTATTCTTTATTTTGTTAAGAGTGCACCACTTAATCATATCTATGAGAGGCCCCCTTGTAAATTTTTATATGTTCTCTAATATTCAGGTCATATATACAATTTGGGCTTATTGTGGTATATTGTATAAAATATTGGTATAAACTTAATTTCTGCTTTTCAATATTTCTAAAGAATTTTTGTCAAATAATGAGCTTCCACATATAATTTATGGTTTGGGCTTTATTGAACAGTGAGTTGTTACATTCATTTGTTTATAATTCTTCCTTGTTTAGTCTGCAGCTCCTGGCACATAGTGGTACTTAATGAATGATTTGTTATTGATTTTCTATTTTTTAAAAATATATTGCTATCTTTTTCCCCATCACTAGTATTTCAATATCCTTTCTCATCTCTTCAGCCAGAAAGTTATTCCAATTAACAATAAAATATATTTTTAATGAAAAAGAGAAAAAAGAAACAGCAAAACTGATCAATACATCAAAAAGCCTGAAAATATATTCAGTATTTCACACTCACAGACCTCCCACCTCTATAAAGGAGTGAGGTGATGGCTACTTTTCATATCACTTGTTTTGGTCCATGTGCTTATTCTTCGTAATTTTGCTACATTCAATTTTTTTTCGTTTTTTCTTTTTTTTTAATCTTTCTTAAATTTTAATTTATTTTAACATTTTTTTAAGTTACATCATTCATTTCCACAAAGTTTTGAGTTACAAATTTTCTCCCCTTTTTGCCCCTACCCCCCAGCCCAGAACAATGATCCCAGTGTAAGGCCCCTCCTACAATATGTTCCCTTTTATGCCCTCCTCCAAAACCCCTCTAGCTTTCTAGCAGGGCAGGGAGGAG
>CM053598.1:116274373-116291699 GCA_028646575.1 Pseudocheirus occidentalis | reverse complement strand
TAGCAACAGATGTGCTTTCTGTCTTGTGGAGAGTTTTGGAGCTTGAAAAATCTGTTTAGAGTCCCATTTTATGAGTTTTTTAGCGTGCTTGTGTGGGAGCTGTGGTGCTTTGCTGCTTCTATGCCGCCATCTTGGCTCCGCTCCCCTGCTACATTCAATTTTGATTACTATGTCATTGGTCTATTTGTTCACATTACTTTAGTCATCGTGTATATTGTTTTCTGCTCTCTGCTTACTTCACTCTGTATCTGATCATATAAATATTCATATGCTTCTCTGTATTCATTATATTCCTAATGCTTTATGGTAAAATAATATTTCATCACATAATTTTCTATTTTTCTAACTAGTACCAAATAATTTTGATGATTACTTATTTTTAATATACACAAGGATTATTAATTGCTTCCATAATAAGTCAACTCTACTGGAATAATGTATGATAGGTAGGGCAATAGAAGAAGTAATCACCATATTTAGGAACTGATTTAATGTATAGGATTTGAAAGAGGAAGAAATTAAAAATAATTCTAAGGTTTTGAGTCTGGATGATTTGGAGAATGGTGGTTTTATTCACTGAAATAGGGGGATCTAGAGAGATAGACAAGGAATATTGTGAACTCTAGTTTGGACACTTTGGGTTTGAGAGGCAAATAGAGTCTATAGATGGATATGTATAGTGAACTTGGAACATTTGGACCTAGAGCTTAAGACAGCATTTGAGGGATCTTTGACATAGATCTGGGTATTTGTGGGAGAGTATCAAAGGAAAATGGTTAGGGGGAAAAAAGCATATTTCTGGCAGTATGTGTGTGTGTGCACACACACACGTGTGTGTGTGTGGAGGGGGGTAATTGCTTATATTTAGATGGAGAAAAAGAGAAAACAAATAAAGAGTTGTCAATCAAAGAACCGGTGTCAAAGAAACCACAGAAAAAGAATGTAGAGAGGGAACAATCCACAGTATCAAATGGGCAGTTAAGGAGAATTGAGAAAAGGGCATTGGATAGTCAGTGATGCTTTTAAGGAGAGAAGTTTCAAAAGAGTTAAGTCAAGTGAATAAGTATTTATAAAGAGCGTACTATATATATATATACATATGTATATGTATATATATTTATACCATATTTACTAAATATATATAAATAAGTATTTATAAAGCACTTATTATAGCCCAGGCACTTTGCTAAGGCATGGCAAAAACATGGTCCTTGCCTTTAGGAACTTACATTCTAATGTGGGAAACAAGAACAACAAATTATAAGTGGGAAGTAGTCTTAGATAAAACATGTTAATTAGCAATGGGGTGGGGCAGCATTAAGAACATTCCAGGTAGGGGGAAGAACCACTGAAAAGACATAGGGTAGAAAAACAGAATGTTACATACATTTTGTGTTTGGTCCTGGAGGTAATAAGTAGCCACTGGAGTTTACTAAGTGGGGAAGGTATGTCATATTTACACTTGGCTTTAGGAATATCACTTTGACAGCTGAGTAGAGAATGGATTAGAATAAGAGGAGACTTGAGGCAGGGAAATCAACCAGATGGCTGTGGCAAAAGTCCAGAAATTTAATAAGGGTCTGCACCAGAGTGGTGACTATGTGAGTGAAGACAAGGGAATTTATACAAGAGATTTATGAAGGTAAAAACTAAAAGACTTGGTAACAGATTGGATATAGGGAGGAATGAGAAAGACAGAGGAGTCAAGGATAATACTGAGGTTGCAAGTGTGAGATTGTGAGAATAGTGGCACTTTGATTAGTAATAGGGAAACTGGAATGATGGGAAGGTTTGGGGGTAAAGGGCCACCAGGTCCTAGTGCAATCTCATTTCTCAATGTTTCTCACCTTCTCCATACTTCCTCTTGGTAGAAGCCAGATTGCAAGTGGGTAAGAAGTGAATGACTGGTGTGGAAATGAGTTGGATACAATTTCTTCAAAATATCAGCAATGAAAGAAAAGAGAGGGTGAATATAGGAGAGGACTGGAGGGCAAAGGAAGGTTATTTTTTGGCTTTTCATGTTAGTATAGGAGAAATTCACTATGTATAGGTGAGGGAAAACAGCCAGCAGAGAGGGCTCATTAAAGATATGATAGAGGATGATTAATGAAACTGGAACTAGAAGAAGCGATCAGAGAGAGTAGAGAAATTAGTGATGACACTGCTCTGAAGCAGACAGGAAAAATGGAAAAGTAAATGAAGAAGAGAAGTTCTGAGTAGGAAGGCAAAGTGAAATTCAACAAGCATCTACAAAACTCTTACTAGGTACAGAATGTCACTGTAGATACCAGAATAGGTACAAAGTTTAGACAGATGTAGTTCCTATCTTCTTGACATTTCCAGTTTAATTTGCATACAAATTATTATTATTATGTATCTTTATATTATTTAGTATGAAAAAGAACAAATCGTACACAGGTTGAGTTTTAAGATTAAAAGAAAAAAGTTGTAACCGGATAGAGGTGGGAGGAGGTTTCATGAAGGACCTGGCATTTGATTTGGAATTTAAAGGCAGAATAAGAATTCATTAGTCGAAGAGTTGGAGTGAGAAACAGAATCCAAGCAATAGATACAGTGGAATGAACATTGGACTTGGACTCAGGAGAAGTGTAGGTTCAAATCACATATTGAACACTTTCTAGTCATGTGATAGCACACCACCCAACCTCTGTGAGCTTCCTTTTCCTCATCTGTAAAATGAAAATACTGATATCATAGTATCTACCTCACTGAGTCATTGTAAAGATAAGTGGGAATTATCTATACAAAGCTCTTTTTAAACCTTAGAGCACTTTCCAAACATCAGTTTGTGAGCCAGCCAATAAGCATTTATTAAACACTATGACCCAGGCATTGAAATGAGCTCTGAGAATGCAAATATAGGCAGACAGTTATTACCTTCAAGAAGTTTATGTTCCAATTGAAGAAGACAATACATCAAGGGAAGCTAAAAGTGGAGGGGAAAGATTATGGTATCTAGTGAGTATGGGGCATGTTAGAGAGACTGTGGTGTAGCCTGAAGAGGAATGAGACTTGGGGCTGGCTGCAGTACTCTCCTGCAATAGAAGTTCTGGGAGGAGTCATCCAATCAGTAGGGGAGGCTGAAAGGGTAGAAGGTAGTTCCAGTGTGTGAATTCCAAGGCTGGAGTACATCTTCAGGATGAAGAGCTGGCAAATGATAGAACAAGTTGGGAATGTAGCCTGGAAAGGAATGAGGAACAAATTTTATTGTTATATTGAAGAACATGAGAAAGGCAGGGAAGCAGTAAGACATGGATATGTGCAAAAGTACCTAGGACATAGTGAGTGCTTAATACATTGATTAATTGACTAACTGAATAAGTTAACTGACTGATTAATCCAATTTGGCTAGAGTATAGAGAACGTAGTGGGAAAATAAATCTAGAACAGTATAGTGACTCCAGATTCTAGAGGTTTTTGAATGCTAGACTGAGTCCAAACATTATTGAGCAACAATAACTTTACTTGGCTACCAAACGGTTTTGAGCAGTGACATTACTAAATCTATGTGTAAGATACATTAATACAGCAGTGGTATGATGGATGTACTAGAGAACATAAAATGAAAATACAGGGAAGTAGAGGCTTTATGAGAGTAGAAAAATTGAGGACCATGATGGCGGATTTGACAGGGATCCAACGAGAAATGAAGGGATTATTGAGCAACAGGAAGGGCCCAGCCAAAGTTAGCCTTCAATAGCTGAGCTAATGCTCAGTTAATATCAAGCAATTACAGAATAAAACCATATATAGTCAATCACTAGAGATCGATACATTACGTATATAGACTAAAACCATATATAGTCAATCACTAGGGACCTGATACATTACATTAGCATGGGTTCTTTGTACTTCAAAGTCCTTCCAGCTCTTCTGAATTCTACACCACCTATGTGGAAATATAAAAACATGTTTTATATTATTGTGCCCATTGTACAAAGACAGACTCTGAGGTCCAGAAAGATTAAGTGATTTACCATTTATTAGGAAAAGTGCTAGATTTTGCCACTGAACTTAGGGTCAAAGAATGTGAGTTCATATCCTAACATTGTTATTTATTATGGTCCTTGGGTAAGTTACTTAATTTCTTACATTAAATGATATAATATTTTTAAAGTGCTTAGCACAGTGTCAGGCACATAGTAGGTATTACACAAATGTCCCTTCCCTTCTTTTCCCTTCCCTCCCCTCTCCTTCAAATGAAAGGGTTGTTCAGAGCTTCTTACACTTTCTCCACTCTCGACCCCTTCAGCCCTCAAGGATCATGCCCCCTTGAGGCTCCTTCTGGCTATAATTCTTTTAAAGATTACAATTCAGGTCTTCCTTACTGACATAATTCAAGATACTCTCTACTAGAATGATATCTCCCTATCATATACAGACAATAGGAGTTCCAAGAAAGGAGAGCTCAATGTAGGCGGGTGCTGTTTCCCTAAATGGTGCATGTTATTGTGATAGGGGGCTAAGTGTAAAACTCGATTCTGGGAATGTGCTAGGATCTGCAGAGAATCATTCCCCCTTCTCCTTGTTGCACGATATACCCTGAATGACTCCATGCTGGCCAGTACTGATGTAGGGAAACTTGGGTGTGAGGGTCACAACGTAATCAAAGAAACTATTTAAACCCTGAAGTGGCATACAAATGTGAGTCACAATGATAATCCTTAACAATGGGAGGTAAAGAATGGGAGGTAGAGTCTGGTGTCAGCAATAATTAGGAGAGGGGAGAAATTGCAAAAATATTTCTAAATGTTGGCAGAATATAGGTACAACTGCCTCCCCACCCCTTTCTTTTAAGGTGTGTGACATGTACTGTTGAAACAATTGTAAGAAAACATTTTAATTCTTCTTGTCTGAAGTGAGTAGGTGTCTGTAGAAGGAATAGTGGATTGTGTGAACTAAAGAATTTTTTTAAAGAATTCAGGAAGTGTATAAAAAAATTATCCTTATTGGGCCTCTTTAGTGCTTTAAACAAAGTTCGTGTTTTTCTTTCTGTTACACTGGATGACTTCTCACTTGTCCAGTGGGATGGGGGATGGTTAGAGGGAAATGCTTTGTTTCAGAAAATTAAATTAAACTGACCAGTCATTTCTTAGTCACTAAGAAACCAATAAAAACTGTTTTGGAGATGCTGACTTAAATTGTCCCCACTAAGAGGCAACCCAACACACAGAGCAAAGGTACTGAAGAAGCCCCAAGTCCCTTATGGTTCTCACAGAGTGAAAGGCCAGCTGGTTATCTAATGATGGGTGTGAATTTTGTAAATTTAGCCACAAGAATAATTCTCAATACCTTACTGGTCAGACCTTGCCCTTTTGTTTAACTTGATAGATTTAAAATGATGGAATAGATTTAGAGATGGAAGGAAGCATAGAGATCATTGAGTCCAACCTGATTATTTTCAAGATAAGGAAACTGACCCCAGCAAAACAACTTGTCCAGACAAGTAATGACAGAGGCTGGATATTAATCTGGATAATTAATCTCTAAAGCCAGGTGATACTTCTCAGAGATAGTTAGATGGCACAGTGGTTGCAGTGCTGGGCATGAAGTGAGGAAGAACCAAGGTCAAAAGTGGCCTAAGACACACACTAATTGTGAACATCACTCAATCTCTGCATAATTTCTATGAACTAAAATAGTAGGTGCTTAATAAATGACTTTTTCCTTCCTTTCTTCCTTTCTTGACCCCTAGTTGTATGACTACAGCATAATGGAATCAACATCCCACAGAAGCAGACAAACAGGCTTAGGTACAATATGTATCAGTTACTCTTAGCATAGAAAGATTTTTAAAATGCATAATACAAAGAAAACAGTACAGAATAAACCATCTGCTTGTATGAATGAGAGTAATGAGGAAAATCTGGAAAGATATGCTAGAATTAGACTAGGAAAGGTTCTCAATGCCCAGCTGAAAAGCTTACATTTTGTCCTACAGGCGATAGGGAGCCAATGAATATTTTTGAGGAGTGGTGCAATTCTTGAGCAGAATGGTGCTTTAGGAAGATTATATTGGAAGCTGAATAAAAGGTGAATTGAGGAGAAGAAGGACCTGAAGTTAGGGTTCTGCTCAAGGAGCTAGTTTAAATTGCCCAGATGAGAAATGATGAGGACCTAAAAAAGAGTAATGGCCACATGAGTGGAGAGGAGTTGATTGATAGATGCGGAAGATATTGTGGGGGGTAGAATAAACAATTCTTAGCAACTGAATGAAGTTGCTATGGAAGGTGAAGGCGAAGAAAAGTCAAGGATAACTGAGATTATACACCCTGGTGACTGGAAAGATAGGGAGTGTTCAATAGAAATCAGGAAGTTTGGAAGCAGCATGGTATATTGAGAAAGACATTGGACAGGAAACCAAGAGATCTGGTGGGTTCTATTTTTTTCTCTCACTAAACAGAGAAGCTGGATTTAGAAAGAGAAAATTGAGAGGATGAGTTTCATTTAGGACACGTTGAGTTTGAGATACCCCAATGTGGATATGTCCAACAAGCAATTATAGCTCAAAAGAGTTACTAGAGTTGACTGTATAATCTACCTAAGAGTGTAAGTGGACCCCATGGCAGCTGATGAGATTACCAAGAAAGCTTGGGAAGTAAAAGTAACAATGGAAACAAAATTAATGAACTGGCTAATTATTTCTCTTTTGGCATTGGAGTCTAAAGCAATAACATATTTATAGTTTGTGAAAGTGCTTTGAGATCTCTTTGGAGAAAAGGTCTGCAAGACTTAATCTTCCTTTGGTCTGTCTTCAAATGAAGCTCTGAATCAATACAAAGATCTTTGTATTGTAAGCTAAGGCTTCCTGTACACATCTGATTCACCTTCTATGAATTGCTTTTAAATTATTCCCTTTGCTCTTGTTTACCTCATTATTCTTTGAGCATAAATCTTACTTCAAATTATTTATGTGCAAAGAAATCCAAAAGAGTAGCAGATCAGGCTCACCAAGAACTTACTCATTACAAGTGAATAAATAAACAGGAATACCAAACAATCATTCTCTTCATCAAAAGAATTTTCCCCCTTAGACATCTCTAATAATTACTGAGGGATTAGGGAAAACTCAACCACTGAGAACTTGTCAGTGTTCACTATGAGAATAATAATAATTTTTAAAACCCAGCACAGTCAAGTTTCCAGGATCCAATCATGGGTATTTGGGTTGTTTTTCTTCTGTTATAATAAACTTCTTTATAATTAGCAAACCCAAGAGTCCTAGTAATAGCTGGCATCCCCTCCCCTCCCTGTTTCCACTCTGGCCCTACAGCCATTGCACCCTTCACCCCTTCACCATCCTTGCTGCCACCACTGCCACCAGCAAGAACAGCCTAAGGCTGTCACCAAGGTGCAGCCTAACTAAAGCAGAAATGCACTGTGGAGAGAGAAAGGAGGAGGTCATATGTGCAAAATGGGGCAGACAACCACCACCACCACCACTTCAGCTACCATTTTCCCTTGGTGAGACAGAGGTAGGCCAGAACATTGCACCAAGGACCCCCAGAAATAGCTGCATCCCCCAGACATCAGGGGATACATACATACACATGCATATATTTTGTGTTGGGTGGTCATAGCACCAACTCCTGACGTTATTCAGGATTTCTTTCTTCCTGAGACAGAGCAGTCTCATTACTCCCCTAGAACCCATATTGGCTTGACAAGTTGGATGGTTCACCAGAGTTTGATCATTTTGTCTACTACTGCTCTCAGGTCATAGAAGCATGTTGGTTGTGGTTCAGGAGCTACAGTAGAAAGTAGTAGATGTACAGATTCTCCCACATTAGGGTTATGTGTAGAACCTGGAGGGCAGTAGTAACCAAGTGATTCTTTTTAAGCCCTAAGACCTTGGTCCTGTGTTACTGACATAGGTAAAATTGCCATGGATAAACATTAAATAGTCTACCCAAACGTAGGTAACATTCTCCTACCAGAGTATACAGTATCAGTGCGGGGTAGGGGGCACAAAAATGGAAATCCAGCAGTGAGATACAGAAGTAGGAAAAAACATTATTCTCAGTGCAACCCACAATTCTAGATGACAGACCTTGACATTTTTGAAGATTAAGTATGTTAATATATGCTGTTAATCTTTTGCTGCCATGATATTAGGGACAGGGATTTGTGCTTTCAGCTGTGGCAGATCAGCCCAATACTGGTTTGGAAGACTCTACCACAGGTCAGGCACATTAGAACATTTGGGATGAAATGGTCTCTGGAGTACCATTGGGCTACTACAGTTCTGTTTTGTTTATGTGGCATAGTGATCCTGTGCCAGTATCTCCCATGTCTCACAACTGATACTAAAGTTCTTCAGAGAGACCTGCAGGGTTCTTGTACCACTTCTTCTGACCACTGCGTGAACACTTGCCTTGTGTAAGTTCTCTGTGAAATAGTCTTTTAAGTAAATTGTGTGTTTGATACTTTGGCTATGTGGCCAGCCCAGAGCTGCAACAGTACAGTCTGAATGCTTGGCAAGTTCAGCTCAAGAGAGGACCTCAGTGTTTTATACCTTATCCTGCCAGGTGATCTTCAGAGTCTTCCCAAGACAATTGGAGTGGAATATGCTTAAAGCATTTTCATATCTTAAAATGCAATATAAATTCTAGTTATGATGATGAAAATTAATATTTTGATTATGATTATATCTTTTTAAGGAACAATCTTCACTGTTACTTGTTGGGCAAGATAGTTCCCCTTTGGGTCTCTGTGCTCTCCAGCTGGACAAAGTCCCTTTTTCTGCAACTCTTGAATTTTTGATGCAGTATTAAGCTCTTTTAGCAAACAGCAGTCTTAAGTCTAGTATCTGATGATGTTCCCAGGTTTGTTCCCTGGTTGCTGAGGCTTCATTACACTCTATCAGTGAAAAACAGTTCCCTTAAGCCTGGGATCTTCAAAGCTGTTCAGACTATTCTCTGGCTTTGAGGGATGTTTCTCTCCCAAGCCATAAAGGACAATTAAGGACACTGTAGATAAGGGTCTGAGGGTTTTCCCTTCTATCAAACTGTAGATGGCACTAGAGAGAAAGGCTTCTTTTCCCCAGTCATTTCTTCACCCAACAGAGGGTTCTCAGCTCCATTAGCTTCTGTGTGATGTAGCTTCTGGCTTCTGTCTCATCTTCTGCAAGCCTGGCCTTTCCCTGGCTTCTGCTTTCCCATTCCCCTATTTCTCATGTCACTCATGCCTCAGAGTGGGGCTTTCTCATAGGAAGTGATCCACATATGTCTTAGGTTGAGAAATCCCAAATTCAGATTTCTGTCAGATATAACACAATAGTCAATATACAATTGTCCCACAGTTCCCAAACAGTTCTTTGATTCAGTTTTGCAGTATTAAACTTCGAAGTTCTAAAAACATTGCTATGTAAATTAGCTGCTGGGAAACAATACACTGAAGCCATTAGCCAGTAGTTTGCTTCTGAGAAGCCTGTTTTCACTCAGGTCCTCTCTGAACCTTGTATGTTTCTCCTTAAGTTGTCTTTTTCTGTATTTCTCACACACGTCCCTGTTTCTTCTCCTTTCAGCAAATAAAATGTTCACATAAAAAGAATAATATCTTAGATGTAATTATTTTAACATACTGTTGTCTAAATCGACTAAATCTTGTTTCTCCATCTACTGAGTTAGGGGAATAGAGTATATCATGTTTTCCTTTCCTTATACATTCATTCATAATTAGCCATGACATTCCAACAATTGAAAGCTTAGGGTTCCAAAGGCCCTGCTGTGTTTTTTTATAGAGTATAAGTCAAAAGATTAAACCAGGCGTGGGGAGCCTGTGGCCTTGAGACCACATGTGGTTCTCTAGGTCCTCAAGTGTTGCCTTTGAAGGTCACATGTGGCCTCAAGGCCACAGATTCCCCATCCCTGCATTAAACCTGCATTTCCCTAGCCTTGAGATGATTTCTTCCCTTTTCTATATCTATTCAATATCCATCCATCCATTCAGGTCTAGCTTAAATTTCTCCCCAGCCACGTGTGCTCTAGTCCACTGCTCTATATCATAGACTTTCATAGAGCTGTAGAAAGAGAGAATCTTTCAGTTGGAAGAAACCATAGAGGCCATCACATCATATGCCGCCTTATGTATCTTTGTTTCATGTACGTTACTTTCATATCCTCCTATTGAACTGTAAACTTTTTCAAGGTAGAAGCCCTTCCTTAAACTTAAAAAAAATAGCATATCACAGGGCAATACGTTGTTGGCATGGTCGAAACTCTACAAATATTTAATGAGAGGAGCTGAATATGGGGCACCAAATGGGAAGTCACTTTGGGGCAAGAGCTGAAGGGTCGTTGAAAATAGTTACTGACATTTATATAGGACTTTTAGATTTATAAAGCATTTTACACATTTTATCTTACTTGGTCCTAATAAAAATAGTGTGATACAGGCATTAGAGGTATTATTCCTGTTTTATAAATCATAGTATCATGGATTTAGAGTTGGATGGATCTTTCAAGGTCTTCAAGCCTAACCCCCTCATTTTTGTAGCTCAAGAGACTAAGACATAGATTAAATGACTTGCCACAGTTAGTGCTAAATGTGGGACCTAAACCCAGATGTCTTGTAATCCAAATCTGTTATGTTGCCCTGTCCCTTGTGGGTTTCAGACTAAGTAGAAAGTTTATTTTTTAATGAAGTTGACCATGAGGAGCAGCATGATATAGTAAGGAAGACATTCAACTGTAAGTTGAAATGTGAGTTCTGTCCCTTCCTCTCCCCTCTGCCATGAACTAGTTGTATGAACTCAAGGCTCTCTTGCCTTACCCTCCCCCCAAAAGAGATTCCACATAAATTAAGGTCCCTTCTAGTTTAATCTATAACTGTAAACTTTGGGATAAATTAGTTCTGTGCCCTTACTAGCTAAATTAGTTTCTGTTCAACAAATATTTATTAACTACCTGCTCTGTGCATGTCGTTGAGTTAAATGCTGGGAATGTAAAAAAGAAGAAATCAATGTTCTCAAGGGGCTAACAGTCTGCATACCTCCTCCATCAAGCCTAGGAGCTGATCTGGGGATCAGAGGCCTAGTCCACTTCTCCATCCCATTCATGAAGGTGTGTTATTCAGTTGATCAAGATATGTGTATTGGACACCTATATGAGTCTTGCATTATTGTTCCTTCTGGGCACTGAGTGACTTCACACAAGTTTTCCTCTGAAATGTGCTTCTTAAATTTGAATGGCTAACAATTACTACTAGACTCATGTCTTAGAGCCCATCAAGGTCATACGAATTATTTGGAAACATCCAGAACCCCCAAGCCTTGATTACTAACTCTTCTATAGCAATGACAGACCAAGGTTACTCATTTCCTAACTGATTTTTTTTTCCTTCTCTTCTTTTGAGTTCTGGGTAAAATAGGTGAGAAACTTGCCAGAGAACATTGATAACTACCCTAATTTCAGGGCCAGCGAATTACTATCATAACCTTCCAAACTATGAACTCGTATTTGTGAGATTTAGGCAAGGGATGTTAGATTATGATTAGGCAAGCACTAGTAGTAGAAAGCTAGAGTTCCCAGAGTTTCTAGCAAATACAATTTAGCAGCTACTTCGGTGACCCACAGATTCATTCCCTTTCACATCGACAGCTTCCATTCCTCTTGAAGCCAGAGGAAGATCAGTGTTAGACTGAAGAGGTCTGAGGTACTCACTTCAACCCATATTTAACCCCATACGAAATCATGAAATTGCCTTTACTACTTTCCTACCTTTCCTTCCCCTCTTCAGCAGGTTTGTCATTGATCCATCTGCCACATGGCTGCTATATTGATGTTCCTGAAAGAGAGGTCTTGCCATGTCACTCATCTAGTCCAAAAATCTTGAAGAGCTCCCTGTTTCCTTTTAGATAAAATAAAGACTCCTCAAAGTAAGTCTCTCTGCAATCTGGTTCACAGCTAAATTCCCCAACATTTCATATTATTCATCTTACCGATCTTTATTCCAGCCAACCATTCTACCAGCTGTTCTCTAAGCTCAACGTTACATCTCCTCTCCCCTAATTTCCCTCAGCCATGGGTCTTTTCACTACTGCTCCTCATGCCTGGAACAATCTCCCTCTTCTCAGCCTCTTGGCTTCTCTCGGCTTCCTTTAGGTCTCAGTTTTAATCTTACCTCATGCAAAAGGTCTTTTCCAGTCTCCCTCGATGTTAGTGTCTTCTCTCTGTGCATACATATATATATATATACATATACACCTACATACATGCATACACATACATATATGCATGTCAATCACACACACACACACATATATCTTGCATACTTAGTTGTTCATATGTTATCTCCCTATTAGAAAACGAGCTCTTTGTGGATAGGGACTGGTTTGGGTCTTTGCCTCAGCACAGTGCCTGGAAAAACACTTAAACATTTGCTGACTTGCCTTGCCTAGTCACTGGCTTCCTCCCATGCTGGTAATATGCTCCTTCCTCATTTTGGCTTTAAAGAAGCCCATGCTTTCTTTAAGACTGAGCTCAAGGGCCACCTTCTTTGTGAATTCCCATTTAGTCATTAAGTATTCTTTCCTTTCTGAAATTACTTTCTTTTAAACTGTTGTGAGTTTTTTCTCCCCCTACCCTCAGCAGAATGTAAGTTCCTTGAGGGCAATATCTTTCATTTCTGTTTTTTGTATCTCCAGCACCTGGTGTAATGCAACTGATGAATTGAATTGAATTGGTTGCTTCCCCTTTCATTTTCTCCCTACAAGGGCTATTGCAGGTCTGTTTGAGGATCTGTTAAACTAATCTTTGTGTAATGGAAAGTGCCCTGGGCCTGGGAGTTAGGAATGCAGAAGCTTTGCCCTGCCTCTGCCAGTAATGAGCTGTGTGGACTTGGATGAGTTTTTTCTCTTCTCTAGCTCCCAAATTCTCATCCACAAAATTGGGGGTGGGGTTTAGGCTGAATGGTATCATCCTTCTAGCTAAAATCCTAGGATTCACAGGACAATGGATTTAAAGTTAAAAGAGACCTCAAAGATTATCACATTTCTCTCCCTCTCCTTCTCTTTCTTCTTCTCTCCCCTCTTCTATCCTTCCACCCTCTCTATTAATATTTTTTCCTTCCTTCCTTCCTTCCTTCTTTCCTTCCTTCCCTCCTTCCTTCCTTCCTTCCTTCCTTCCTTCCTTCCTTCCTTCCTTCCTTCCTTCCTTCCTTCTTCCCTTCCTCCCCTTCCTCCCTCCCTCTCTCTCTCTCTCTCTCTCTCTCTCTCTCTCTCTCTCTCTCTCTCTCTCTCTCTCTCTCACACACACACACACACACACACACTTCCTCTCTCTCACCTTCTCTTATCTTTTTGTCTTCCTTCCAATCTGTGTTTTCATTGACTGAGCCACTGAGAGATCAGGTGATCTGCCAGGATCACACAACCAATACATATCAGAGGTAGAACATCAACCTAGGCCTTCACAATTCTAAGGCCAACTTTCTCTCCTCTACTCCATGATGTCTCTCCCCAGTCAAGAAAACTCAAGTGAGTTGCTCAAGATTATATGGCTAGGGACGGAGGGAAGGAGGGAGGGAAGGAGGGAGGGAAGGAAGGAAAGAAGAAAGGAAGTAAGGAGGGAAGAAAGGAAGGAAGGAAAGAAGGGAGGAGGGAAGGAAGCAAGGAAGGAAGGCAGGCAGGAAGGAAGGAGGGAGGAAGGGAAGGAAGGAAGGAGGAAAGGAGGGAAGGAAGGAAGGAAGGAAGGAAGGAAAGGAGGGAAGGAAGGAAGGAAAGGAGAGAAGGAAGGAAGGAGGGAGGGAGGGAAGGAAGCAGCTATAAAACACCTAGTACGTGTACAGCATTGTGATACTTTACAAACATTATTTTATTTAATGCTCATATTGTTATTATCACCTCCATTTTGCAGTTGAGGAAACTGAGGCAAACTGAGATGAAATGCCTTGCTCAGAGTCACATAGAACATGTCTGAGGCAGAATTTGAACTGAGTTCTTCCTGACCCCAGGTCCAGCCCTCTATCTATTACAACATCTAGTTGCCTCCAGGAATAGGGAAGGTATTAAAAACCCAGTTACTTTCTTCCATACCTACTGCTCTTTGTACTGTATCAGGCCCTACTAAGGGACTCTTCTTCTCCAAAGACACTTAAAAGACCAAAATGCTTTCCAGTGCCTAGTGCAGTGTGTGGCACGTAATAGGCACTTTATAAATGCTTGCTGAATTGAATGGTATTGGAGACTCGAAGGAATAACTCTCTCATGGTGGAACTGCAAGCACTCTGATAGGTGGCAAAAGGGATATGCTGGAGCAGAGGAGGGTATTTTCCAAAACCTCTTTAAATCCCAAAGGGTGGATGACCACAAACATAATTAGAAGTAATACCAATTAATTAATTGGTATTAATACCAAATAGTTAGTATTTGGTATTATTATTATTGGTATTATTATTTGGTAGTATTAATACAAAAAAAACTATTAATACCAATAGTAATACCAATTTAGCCTCCAAGGACTCTGAGATAAATCTCTTTAAGGCAAATGACTGAGATGTTCTTTTACTGATTTTTAAGAGTTGCCTGTCTACTGACCAAAGCATCTATCACAGGAGTAATATAAAGTCTTCTTCTCTTCTCTCTAGGCAAGTTTAGACTCCGGGGCGCTCAGTGGAAACCTGAAATAAGAAACTGAACTCAAAGCTTTTCTCATATTTCCCCAACTTCTTGCTGTCTCAACATGACAAAGTGTGTCCTTTGGCATAGATAGATAAACAGCTTGTAAGGCTGCCTTTCCATGCTCTTCTCTGGCACAGAGAAAGCAGTAACAACACAAGTACTTGGGCTAATTGTTGAGCTTAAGTGAGAAAATAATCATAATCACAACAATTACTAGCATTTACATAGCGTTTTATGGTTTGCAAAGAACTTTATGTATGTTAATTATCTCATGTGATCCTTAAAACAACCTTGTGAGGCTGGCATGATAGTTATTCCCATTTTATAGATGAGGAAGCTGAGGTTGCAAAATGTTAAGTGACTTCTCCAGGATCACACAGCTAAGTAAGCATGTGAGATAGGATTTGAATTCATATCTTCCTGTCTCCATTTCCAGAACTTTAACCACTCTACCGCCTACCTGCCTCAAAACAGAAAATCATAAAAATGAGTAATTTCCTCTTTTCTCTTGACCCAAGAGTTATTAATAGGGCATAGTGAATAAAGACCATTCTCTGGGCCTTATAGACATGGAGAGACTCCTGAGAAACTGGGGGAATTGGGCAATGAACAAAAGAGAAATCATTAAGTACCTGTTATGCCCTATATACCTTGCTTGGTACTGAAGACATAAATAGAAAAGCAAGACTGACCCTGTTCTCCAGGAGCTCACATTCTAATGGGGGTCAGCTGTAGGGTGGATGGAAATTCCAGTGATCCTTAAGTGCAGGGACAGGATGGCTCCTTTAGTAATATTTCTATTGATAAAATTGTATCTGTTTCTGATCTTGAAACATTTTTTACTTCCCAGAATTTGCACTTTTCTGGGGCCTCAATAGCCCTAGAAGATGACAGAATGGGGTGAAAAGAGAAAGTCCTGAGATTCACATCCATGTAATCAACACTAAATATTCCTGCTGAAACTTCTCTACACCTCACTTCCCTCATATGTAAGATGAAGGGATTGGACCACACAACCTCTGAAGGCCTTTCCAGTTCTAAATCTGTAGTCCTGTGATAGTACCAAGGCAAAGTCAACTTGTCTTTCTCCAGTCTAATGTCTCTCTTTGCTTTCTTAGCTAAATTCTGCAAGGCCCTTTTGCAGATTATTTCCCCCCTTATGACTGCCCTTGTTCATTTTAACTTAATAGGATCAATACAGAAATGCTTATCCAGTTACCTCACTCTAGTTTTTGTTGTTCAGTCATTTCAGTCCTGTCCAACTCTTGGTGACCTCATTTGGGGTTTTCTTTGAAAAAATACTGGATTGGTTTGCCATTTTTTTCTGTAGCTCATTTTACAGATGAGAAACTGAGAGGGCAGCTAGGTAGCATAGTGAATAGAGTACTATCCCTGGAGTCAGGAGGACCTGAGTTCAAATCCAGCCTCAGACACTTGACACACTTTCTAGCTGTGTGATTTTGGGCAAGTCACTTAATCCCAATTCTCCTCCAGAAAGCAAAAAGAGAGAGAGAGAGAGAGAGAGAGAGAGAGAGAGAGAGAGAGAGAGAGAGAGAGAGAGAAACTGAGGCAAACAGGATTAAGTGACTTGTCCAGGGTCACACAGCTAGTAAGTGTCTAAAGACAGATTTGAACTCAGAAAGATGAGTCTTCCTGATTCCAAGCCCAGTGCTCTGTGCACTATGGCACCACCCAGCTGGCCTACTCTAGTTTAGCCCTACTGATTAACACAGTGTCTAGCAAGTAGGAGATATTTAAGAAATGCTTGTTTACTTGACAAGTATTGCATTTGGTTCCACTTTATGGATAGACAATGGAAACCTAAGTGACTTAATTACTGTTGATAGTGTAATTGAAAACAAAGAACTTAGGTCTTCCAGATTGTCTATTCAATTCTAGTGGCCATGTACAACACTATTACATTGGTTGGATAGTGCAGAAAGCCTTACATTGAATGGCCGATAGTTATTAAAAATCCATAATTAATTTCTATTTAATAATTCTGTCATTTTCTAAAATAATGTTAGAATAAGAAATTTAAATATGGCCTATTCATGTGGTCTGAATATAGCAATTAGAATTATGCACCCACCAAGGTCTACTGAGGAAGATGGGCCAGGGAAGGTATCTTTTGCATAGGGAAAAATCTTAGCTCAGGCAGAGAAAAAAAATTACAGTGCACAAAATTACAGGGCCACTTATAAATAAACATGTGCATATGTAAAATACATTTGTAATCTTATAAAAGAGAATGTTGAAAATTATCTTTACATGTAATTGGAAAAAATAACAATATTATTAAGTGGAATTTTTTTTAAATACACTTGCAAAAGAGGAAAAATTAATCCCATTAGTTTCATGATTAAGTTATGATAAATGACCCCCCCTGAACAGAGACTGCAGCTAGTCAGTTACACAGAAACTAAGTACTGTTACACTTGGTGCCTGCCAGTTTTTAAAAATGACTGATTACATTGACATTATCTAAGATTACTATCACTACCGTCACGATTCTTCTTTCATATTTCTGAAAATAATATTTCAACTCAATTAGAACAAAGTTCCCAAACCTGCCAAGCAATACACTTTCTTTTTTTTTAATTCTTTTTTTTAGTTTTTATTTGTTTTCTTGTTTACATTATTCATTTTCATTACATTTTTTGAATTACACATTTTCTCCCCCTC
>CM053598.1:116234762-116260127 GCA_028646575.1 Pseudocheirus occidentalis | reverse complement strand
TGCTTTGACCCTTTTTATCCATAAAAAAGGATTCTAGAGTTTTATTGGTGTTTTTATTTTGCTTCCTTTTTCTCATGTTGGCCAGTCAATTAATTGGTTGGTTTTTTTAGGTCTGTGAAACTCTGCTTCCAAGGGGGGAGGCTCTGTTCCAAATTGCTGGGGTTTCCTCAACTGCTGGAGCTATTAGGGGGGTGTTGAAAGTCCCCCCAGCTTTGGCTTGCTGAAAGTGTGCCCCAGGACCACCACCCATGACCATGATCCGGATCCAGGCCGCTCAACGCAAGAGCACTTGGCCCTGATCAATCGATTCAGCCCCTCTGTGGAGTCCGCAGGCCAGGGGCTCTAAAGCAGCCTGGTGGCTGCCACCGCTGCTGATTCCAGTAGTTCCCCTCCCCCACTGCTTCCTTGCGCCATGGGCAGATTGGCTGAACTGCTTTATCACCCCCAAATTAATTTTCAAAGTTTAAACTTTCACTAACTGTCTCTGACTGAAGCTCCCCTCAGGCAGGTGCTTTAGATTTTCTTTGAAGTAGACTCAAGCTGCTGTTTGGGAGGCTCTGCTGCTACTTGTGGCCTCCCTGGGGCCTTGCCTGGCCATGGCTGCGGTTTTGGGCTGGCCGGGTCTCTGCTCTGCTGCAATGCAAGCTGCCCCTCTCCTGACCCGACCCATTCCTCACCCCTTGGCAGATGTGGAGGTGCTGGAGACTGTAGAACCTCTGCAGGCTGGCTGTGGGCCTCGTCTCAGCTCAGCCAAGCTCCTTCCCACAGTCCTAGGCCTGGCCATGGTCTCGGCTTCAGGCTGTTCCAGCCTCCGTTCCAGCTGCCACGATGAGCCCCTGCTGCCGAGTTGCCTTCAGCGAGAGGTGTGTTCTCTGTATTTTTCTGAGTCTGAGAGCCCTAGACTTTCCTAGACTTTGTCTGGGCTCATATTTTCTGGGTGTTTAGGGTGGTGGTGTGGGAGCTGCAGGACCTTGCTGCTTCTCTAATGCTCATTCTTTCAAGAAGTTACTTCACATTCCTTTTTATATACTTCTTATGTACTCATCTTTGTATATGTGGTATCTTCCCCTTTTACAACAATTAAGCTTTATGAGAATATGGAATATTCCCCGTTTTGACACTGTATTCCTATCACCTGGCAAGTATGTCTTGCACATTGTGAGAGCTTAATCAATATTGTTGTTGTTGTTGTTTTTGTTTAAACTAAAGCCTTCTTCTAGGTACTGGGGGGCAGTAGAGAGAGTCCTAGACTTAGAGGTGAATTTATACATCACCTCTTACACTTACTACCTCACTTACAGACCTACTGTAAGATTCAAATGAGACAGAAATAGGGATCAGACTGATGGTTTCACTGGCAGAGGGAATTACCAGGAGAGAAAATTCCCACTACCAATGCAATTAGCTTGGAGGCGGGAACTTCATAGTCTTAGAGAATTGCCTAGAAAGCGGTTCTCAACCTGTGGATTATGTTCAATTTGTAACAATGAAAATACCTCCTGCATCTCAGATATTTGCATTGTGATTCATAACAGTAGCAAAATTAGTTATGAAGTAGCAACGAAAATCATTTTATGGTTGGGGGTCACCACAACATGAGGAACTGTATTAAAGGGTCACGGCATTAGGAAGGATGACAACCACTGGCCTAGAAGATTGAGAGTTACAGGGACTTGTCCAGCATCATACGACTTCTGTGCATCAGAGACAAGACTCGGAGCCCAGTGTACAACTGGCTCCATATCTTTTACACCAGAGCTATCAAACTCAAGGCCTGTGGGCAGCATACAGCCTGCAAAACTCCTGAGTGCCGCCTGAATCAGATTAAAATATAATTGTGCAATGTTAAACAAATAAAAATACAGTACAACATAATAATGTTAATTTGAAGTTTTAAGGATAGCTAGCAGATAGAGTACCTCACCTAGATTGAGGATTGTTGTGTTGTTCATCCTTCATTCTCAATGAAGACCAATGACATCAGATGGGTGATATCTTGACTTGCAAGTGAATTGGATTTCAGCGAGCCAGAGCTGTGCAAAGTCATGATGCTTACTCTCTCCTCTAGAGTCATCCAAGTCCAGTGGTAAATTACAGATCAGGGTTACTGGCAATGGCCTCAGACAGTGGAAGACCTTGCCTTTTTAAGCTAAGATCTTTCCCAGGTCTCAGTCTGTTTAAGGCAACACCCATTATTCAGTGAGTAAAGGTTAGGTAAGAATGGAGGCAAAAGATGACTTGGGTTGCCTTCACAAAAAAATCAGTCTGGGATGGGAAGACGCTTAGAGTTTCTAGCCAGCACAGAAACAGTTGCCAGAGCACTGCATGGAGAGTCAGAAAGACCTGAGTTCAAATCCAGCCTTAGATACCTAAGGGCTGTGTGTTCTTAAGCAACTCATTTAATCTCTGTTTGCTCCTTTTTCCTAATCTGTCAAATGGGGATAATATCATCTACCTATCAGGGCTGTTGTAAGGGTCAAATGAGATAAGCATAAAGCGCTTAGCCCAGTGTTTGCTACATAGTAAGCCATAAATAAATGTTAGGAATTATTATTATAGTAATTCAGATCTTCCTGACTTCAGGGCCAGTCCTCTATCACCCTACATAGGGGAATACAAAAAACACATATGAAAGAATTTGAGGACATTACTCAGAGCAAATAAGATGTTCTGTCAACAGTGAGGTCCACATCAAAATATACATACTATTAATACTAGTAACACACATTTATGCAGTGTCCTCAAGTTGATAAAACAAATTCCTCAGAACAACCTAGTGAAGAAAACCGTGCAAGGAGTTATCTCCATTTTGAAATTAGAACAATGAGGTTCACCTCACAGTTAGAAGGACTCACTCAAGGTCCCCAGCAGATATGATAATTTTTCATTGTCTGAATTTGAACTCTGGTCTCTCAGCTCTGCGTCAAAGATTCTTTCCTCTTCACCATGCTGCCTTTAATAACAATTATTATTATGACAAATACAAACTACAGTCCTTTCAGAAGCTCACTCACTTTCACAGAAATAATGCCTTTTGGAAACAGAATCAGAAAAAAAAGTCATTCTTTTTTCCCTAAGAAAACATTTTCTTTAACAAATACATCTGGACAGTTTACAAAGTCCTCAGAGGCTAAACAGCTAGTTCTAACAAGTTCTATATTTGACACATTTTTCTTCAGGGTAACTTGCTTCATTCAAGGTTTTAATGTTTAAATAAACTGCTGCCCAAATCAATAACCCACAAAATCATTCACTCTGGGAGAGGTCTTCAATCCTCCTGCCCTGCTTAAAGCCAATTTGTATGCTTGGTGACATGGCTTTGGAATGTCTTTCATTATTTTTTGCTCAGTCCTCTCAGAGCCTTCTTGTAATTGTGGCTACTATATTTTCAGCCAAGGGACATAGACAGGCTCTCCTTCTGACCCACTCCCTTCATTCTATGTCATTTTTTTAATGCTTTTAGAAGCTCATCATGGTCTGAGAACTTGACACAGCCATTCTCTTATATGTCAAATGACATAGTAGGTAGACATCAGAAATGTATCCTCCCAACTTTAATCTTTATCAAAAGCTGATATTTTTAGTCATTTTTTTTCTAGGAAAAAAGGAAATACTGACCTTCCAATTATCAATTATTAGAGATCAAAATAAAACCACAGTGTAGCAGGATGGAATGTCTGCTAGATTTAGAATGATAAGATTTGAGTTCAAAAACTGCCTCTGCCACTTACTACCTACATGACCCTGGATAAGTCACTTCACCAAATCAAGGCCTCAGTTTCTTTACATGTAAAAAGGGAATTTTGGACTGGATGATCTCCCTGCTTTCTTTTAGCTTTAAATATAGCGACCTATTCACATATTTTAATACTTTAATAGTTCATTTGTTTCAAACTAGGAACCACATCTACTTGTTATAATTGGAAGTGATAATTATTTCAATCCTCATCCCTATAATTCAACTCTATATAAATGACCATACTTTCAGGTCTTAGAAAACTTTCTTTGCAATATGATTTTTAATTTTTTTGTTCTTTTGCTTTTACCAATACCTTTTGTCTTTGCTTCACAGTCATTTTAGACTGATCCCTATACTGATTAAACTTATCCTCATGACACAGAAAAACAATAAAGCAAAACCACTGGATACAATGACAATGTTTGATCGTAAGCACACAAAGGCCATGGGCTAAGATGATGGGCACACTTGGTACATGCTCTATGCATTCCTAGGCATCTGATTATGTTAAGTGATATTCCATCCCATGAACCATTCACCTCTTTGCTAAGACAAGGAGAATATACTTCATTATCTTTTTTTTTCAGGACTTTTATTGGGCTCCCTTGCCCAATTAGTCAAAGTTCAACTTCCTTTTGGTAAATTTTTTATTGACAAGGTCGTGGTCATTGTGTATACTGTTCTATTGATTCTGCTTATTTCTTTCTATAGTAGTTTCTACTAATTTTCATGTATTTCTCTGACTTCCTCAAATTCATCACTTTAACTATATATTTTCCACTAATTCACACATTACAGTTTTATTAGCTATTCTAAAAATCACTGCACACCTATTTGGTTTTCAGATTTTTGCTACCATGAAGAAGACAGCCATGAAGGTTTTGGTGTATACTGAACTTTTATTTCTATTTTTCACTTCCTTGGGGGTATATACTCAATCAATGGGAATCTTTTTAGCAGCACAATAAGAGAATCAACATGAGAAATTCAGACTTCCCATGGCCCTACTTGTCTTAAGATAAAAGTGCTTTATACTTAGATTAGTTTGAAAGAGATGTCTTTTTTTTAAATCAAGAAATGAACTTCAGAAGTCAAGATTTGTGATTTAAATCTAAATGATAATGTGGAGTTGTAGAACATGAAAGCTCCTTATCATAAAATTGTGCCATAATATAGTTCATATTGTCATTTTCAATACACAGCCTGCCTTTCTCTATAGCCCTCAGGCTAAAGCATACTTCAAAATGTATGTTAGCAGTGCATTGTTCTGCTTATGGGACGTGCAGACATGAAGGTTCCCTGGGGGAAAAAAAAACCTCATTCTCCCATATGCAGCAGTATACATTTAAAAATTGAAGTACTTAGTTAACAGCAATATTAAACTGAAGTATTTCCAAGTTCTCTACTATGAAGTAGAGTTGCTATGACAACAATAAGTTTGAAAAGAATTTAATTCTGATACCTTTTTAGGTCCAAATCTTTTCAGAATGAATATTCCCATAAAAGAAGTCTCCCACATTTTTCTTTCTTGGATAAAGTGTTACAATATACCCCCTATTGAGAAAGACTTCTCCTTCCCTTTGTCTTCGGAGGCAGAACTAGCATGGGATGGATGGACCTTTGCCCCAAGGCAGCATGGGAGCTCTTTCCTAAGTTCTACTTTTTCCCATAACTCCCAGGTTCCATGGGGATAAGGCAAAGGACTCTCTGGAAACAGATCACCTTCTTTTCCAGAATGAGTACACGAAGAGTCAGAAGGGTCTTTGCACACACCCCCTCCATATACAGATGTCCCAGGGGGAAAATGTCTACTTATAAAATCTATCAAAAAAGACATTTTTAAATTCATAGTCCATATTTTTCACAAAGAAGGTTTATGAGTATATTTTGTCTTCATCTGAGGCATGTAAAGTTGGTTAACCACTTAGAATAAGAGCCACAGTAACACAATAAAGTCACTTATACATATACTTTAAATTTCAAACTGTGTGAAGCATGCTGCCAATCTGTTTTTACTGTCTCCCTGCTATTGTTTCTTTCAAAAAAAATCTAACATTGTCTTCTTCAATGTTTCAGGACTCTCTCAAGCCATTACTGATTAAGTTCTAGTGTTATTTCAGTAGGCAAGAGACTTCAGTGAAGGGACAGATCTATATTCCACCTTCATTCCAACATTTTCTCTTTTTTGGGGAGTAGACAATAAACAAGGCATTAGGCTTTTGAGAATGCCTGTAAAAATAAATATCTGGTAAAAAGGAATGTTCAAGAATCTGTGTTTATTGGAAAGTTGGAAGAAAGAAGAGAAATCGTTACTTTCATGTGAAAATTATGTAAGTCCCCCAAGATATGATAATCACTGTGGTACAGCAGAGTTCTAGATAGAATCAGAATAGACATGGGTTCAAATCCTACTTCTAACACTTAATAACTCTCTTCTAAAAATTCTGGAAAAACTGGCTTCTGACCTTATCACTCAACTGTAACTATTCTCCAACGTTGCCAATGTCTTGCTACTGGACTTCAATGACTCTGGAGAAGAAAGTGAGGCTAATGGCTTTGTGCAGATCTGACTCACTCAAATCCAGTTCACACACAAGTTAAGACATGTGCTTCATGATGTCACTGGTTTCTTCTAAGAATGAAGGATGAACAACAACAACCTCCAATGATCTATCAATTGCCAAAGCTAATCACCTATAAAACTTTTGACACTGTTGACCATTCTTTCCTCATGAAGACTCTTATCTTTTTTTTGAATTTTCATGGCACTGCTCTTGCTTGGTTCTCTTTCTACCTTTCTAATCAATTCTTCTCAGGATCACTATTTATATCATGCCTCATAAGTGTGGATATATCTTTGTCTCTTTTCTCTCTTCATTTTCTCATTTGGTGACCTCATCAGCCATGAATTCAATATCACATTTGACTCCCAGATTTATATATCCTGCTAATTCTCCTGAGCTCTAGTCCCTCATCATCAACTCTCTCCTGGACATTTCAAAATAGGTGCCCTGTAGGCAATTTATGTTCAGTATATTCAAGACAGAGATCATTACATGCCCCTCAAATATAGTCCTCTTTCAACCTTTCTGATTTTTGTTGAAAGTACTACCATCCTTCCACTCATCTAGGTTTGAAACCTCAATGTCCTCCCTAACTCTTCATTCTCATTCCCCTCATACATACAATAGGTTACCAGATTTTGCATTTCAATCTCTACATCTCATGCTGGAAGGTTTGTGTGATTGTCTAAGAATTTTATTTGGAAACTAAAGTTAATGGTTGCTCCATGAATGGAAGATCAGTATATTGTGAATTGTTGATTGAATCAACTCCCTTTTAGGGAGATTAGGTGATTCCTTTTGTTAATTGATTGATTGGATCTTTAACTTGATTGAATCTTTAAATGTGAAGCTGGTTCCCCCCCCTTAAGGAAACCAAGTGATTCTTCTCTTGTTCCTTGTTACTTTCTGTAATAAGACATAATATTGAGACTTTCCTTGTTCTAAATATTGTATATAATATTGTGAATTGTTGATACTGTGAACAGTACACTAAATCTTGATTTGTAATGGAATAAACAGAGTGTTCACTAATACTGTGTAACTCGAATCTTAAAAGCTGTTCACGGTAGCATTCTTTTAGGAGTCTACTGCTGATTGGCATTACACATGCCTTCTCTCCACTCAGATAGCCCTCGCTTTAATTTAGGACCTCATTGCCTTCTATCTGGACTATTTCTACTGTCTCTCCATCCCAAATCTCTCCTCACTGCAACTCATTCTTCATACAGCCGTCAAAGTGATTTTCCTAGAGCATAAGTCTCATCCTATCCTCCCCTACTCAATGAACTCTAGCTGCTCTCTATAATGGTCAGGATGAAATAAGAACTCTTCTATTAAATCTCTTCATTCCCCTGGAGCCATCCTGCTTTTCTCTAGTTTTATCAATTACTCACCATGCATTGTAGAGTTCAATTAGCCTCTTTGATTTTCCTCATAGAAGATCATCCAGCTTGTTTCCTATGCCTGGAATGCTCTTCCTCTTTCATTTTGTCTCTTGGAAATCCTTGTTTCCTTTAAGATTCACCTCAACCACAACCCTCTGCCTAAAATGTTTTCTAATCCCCTCTTTTCTACTAGTGCCTAATGCCTGGAGTCTTTTTGCACCCACCTTTCAGTGAATTTTATATATCTCTCTATATACATGCATGTTGTCTCCTTATAGAAGGAAGATCCATAAGAATAGGGACATTTTCCCTTCTGTCTACGTATTCCCATGGCTTAGCACAGTATCTAGAACAAAATAATTGTTTATTGATTGACTGCGTGACTAACCATGGAACGATCACTTCCTGTGACCTTAGTTTCTTTCTTTAATGAAGATAATGATCTTTGTAGTATTTAGTTCATAGAGTTGAGGGTGTCAAATAAGATAACATAAGTATTATTTTTTAAAAAGTTAGAGGCAATGTAGCATACTAGTTAGAAGACCACCCCTGAGCAGTTAAGGAGAATCCCACCCCTCTCATATATTACCTAACAGCAAATCACTTAGCTTTTAATCCCTCATATAATTCTCTACAATTATAAGTAACACACAAGTTGTCAAAATGCATCACTGGAAAGTTTCCACACTGGAAGTTCTCTAAACCAATGAAATTGTTGGTTCAGACCCTTTCAATATAAAAGAAAATACATTCATCAGCTACCATTATGCCTGCTCTATAGAAAATGACAAATTTAAATAACTTGTTGATGATTACGTAGCTAATCCATGTGATTGAGGACTAGAACCAAGGTTTTCTGACCCCATTCAATAATCTGCCATGACCAAGTCTGTAAAAAAAAAAAGAGTCTGACTCTCTTGAAAGCCATGTTATGACTATTTCCACGATAGTTGACAAGAGTAAACCCATGGAAGCACTCTTCTCTCGAAGCACACACAGAAAGGGCAAATTAAAAGGACGAAACCCACAATTTCATTGATAAGGTAGAGAAGTAGCCCTTCTGTGGAAAGCAGGGGATTGGTGCTTATATATATGACTTATGCAAAAATCCTACCTCTGTTGATCATGCAAATTGAGCATCATTATATTTTCCCCAAGAGGAAGAGGTGAAGAGAGTCCTTGGATCCTTTCAGCAGGAAGCAATGTGGCACAGTGGAAAGAAATGTGGCTCTGGACTTCTGTTGTTCAGTTGTTTTAGCTGTGTGTGACCCTTTGTGACTCTATTTGGGTTTTTCTTGGCAAAGATACTGGAGAGTTTGCCATTTCCTTCTCCAGCTCATTTTACAGAAGAGGAAATTGGCAAACAGAGTGAAGTGACTTGCCCAGGGTCATACAACCAGTAAAGTGCTAAATTTGAGCTCAGGGAGATGAGTCCTCCTGACTCCAAGGTTGGCACTTTCTCTGCTGCACCACATAGCTGCCCCTAGGTTCAAATCTCATCTTTGTCACTTACTAGGTAGCTCAGTTATCCTTCCTGGTCATTAGTTTCTTCATCTGTGAAATAAAAGGGATGGTATAGATAAGCTCTGAGGTTCATTCCAGCTTTATATCGATGATTCCATTCTCATTCATCCCTTTTGTAGCTTCTCTGCAGCTGTGGCTCCAGCTCCTTGGAAATCTTTTGGGGCACATCAATAAACCACAAGCAAACACATTTAGAATGAAGAAAAGGCTGAGGAGACAAGGTCAGGGACTGCTTCATCTGTCAGCCTTCCCTCCTGCTCTGGGCAACAGGAGGCAAAGTGGGAATCACTGGGAAGGGAAGAGAGAAAAGAAGATGTGAGGTCAACTCATTCAGTTTCTTTGATCCGCTGGTAATTTCCATTTCAAGAACTAATGGCAACAACAGTAACAGGGCCGTTAATAAAAGCCAAAAAGTCTGGGCTTGTTCCTTTGGTGTAAACTGCCGAGATACTCTTGCCACCTGCCAAGAGCCAGCTGCCAACTTATTTGGGTAGGATTACTTGGTTTCAAGGCTTGGGTTGGAGAGAAAATGGAGCAATTTTTGTACCTTTCTTTCAAAAGGACATTACATGTCACCAGCTATCACTGGGCAGGAAGGTGGCATAAAAATGGATCTGTATTTCTCCAATAGAAAAGCAAAGACTTCTAGGACCTTCCTAGAGTTTGGCCACTTTGTTTTCAATCCTATGCTGAATGGGGAGTCCATCGGTTTTTATTGAAAACCTTCAGTTCCAATGTGCACACTCCATACCTGGCAAAGTACAGTCAGGCAGGGTCCCCATATCAAGTAATGATAGTCAATTAAGTGAGACTATTCTCTCCCTTGGATCTGGGTCATCATTAATATATGGCATACTTCACTAGCACTAGCAAAGATATTCCCTGATCTTTTACTCTGGCATCTTATATTTTATTTTGATTTTTTCTCCTGTGATTTCTTGGAGAAGCAACATGAAGGAGAGGGTAGCAGGCTAGACTTTGAGTCAGGAAGATCTAGATTCAAATCATGCCTGTTAAACTTACTATCAGTGGCCAAGGTCCAGTCACTGGACTCTCTCAATGTTACATAAACCGCTTAAAGTTAACTGAACTCATTATTAGAGGAAATGGGAATGTCTACACCAGCAATCATAAAATCACAAATCTTTGTCTTGATTTGGTCACTGATGATCCTTTAACACCCACCTCAGTCCACAGTAAATTTACCACCTCCTGTGAGCTCTAACAATCAGTTGTCTTGAACACCCATGGATAGTGAAGGCACTGATGTGGCTTAGCAAAAAAAGGGTTAATAAGGTAGTTAGTAAGAAATGGATTCAGAGCTCACCTCTGATATTTACATGTGATCATAATTGAGGCATGTAATGTGTCTGAACCTCAGTTTCCTCATATCCAAGATAGGAGTAATAATATTTACAGTCCCCTATAACATAGAGCTGTTTTAAGGATAAGATTTCATAATTAATTAAAGCTCTTTGAATACTTTGAATTGCTGCACAAATGGTCAGTTATTATTAATTGGTCATGTACTTTGAAGGCAAAAATCACATTTTACATTCTCCACAAGTGATCATAATTTAATATCTTATTTGAGGCAGTTTAGTGACTAAGTGGTTGGAGTTCTGGACCTGGACTGGAAGACCCAAGTTCAAATCTTGCCTCAGACCCTTACTAGGTGTGTGACCCTGAGCAAGTCACTTCATAGCTGCTTGCCTCAGTTTCCTTAACTGTAAAATGAAGGTAATAAAATCATCTATTTATCAGGGTTGTTGTGAGGTTCAAATGAAGTAATATTTGTAAAGTGCTTAGCTCATTACCTGGCACATAGTAGTAGGTGTTTTAAAAATGCCTGATTTCTACCTCTCTTCCTTCATAGCTTCCGCTCTATTCCAATCACGTCAATTTTCTTGGAATTCCTTTTTAGTTCTTCCATGCCTTTCTTTGAACCACTCTTTTCCATCTGCAGGAATAAATATGTTTAGGCATCTCTGAATGACCTCTGGTTTACCAGTGTCTCTCTTAAAATGTGTCACTCCAAGTTTTAGTTTGGTAGATGTTATAAACTTACCAATCTACGATATAAGACCATTGTGTCCTTTTTATCTACATACTGTACTTCTATTGATACAAATTGAGATTGCTAAATTTACCAATACACACACACACACACACACACACACACACACACCCATGCCATATTGTTCAATCAATCAATGAGCATTTAAGTGCCTATTTTATGTCCAGCACTGTGTTGGTACCAAGGATACAGAAATTAAAGTGAAACACTTCTCTTGGGAGCTTACATTCCAAGAGGTACAGTGTGTTCAGAGGTATGTAAATACAAGTTATAAGCAAAATAAATATGCCAAAATTTTGGGCAAGGAATTATACTGTAAAATGTCATCTTATTGATGGACCTGTTTAGATCTTTGCTAACTTTGGTTCCGTCTTCCAGTTTCTCAAGTTTGTATTCACTACAAATCTGATAAGCAAGGCTTCCTCTAAGTCATTGATAAAAATATTGAATAAGACAGGGATAAGAGTAAGAGTTGTAGCATACTGTGAAAGCCTCTTTTCCATACTGATCTATTCATCAGCGTTCTTTGTGCTATGTTTATTCTATTGATAACAAATTCATCTAACTGCACTATTATCCAGACCACTTTATTCTTGTCTTCTCCACAAAACTATCATGTGAAACTTTGCCAAATACATCAGTGAACTTCCTGACTGCTCCAACTCACAGTGATCTTCCCCACCTCTCAACTACGGCAATATAGATTGTCACTATAACTCATTTGACAATTGGCCTTTATTATTTTGTCCTTATTCCAAGTTAGGATGTTTCTAGGATGGTTGTAGACTTTTCATAGCTAATAAGCCAATCACTAAACTTATAGACTTTAAGAGATATGTGGCATGTTTATGATATGTAATCTAACCTCCTTATCTTACAGATAATTTGTAGAGGTCAAGTGATTTGCCCAATATCATACAATAGAATTTGGAATCCAACCAGAATTTAACAAAGAAAAATACAAAACCTCTGGTTCTTAAAATTATATTCAAGTCAAATGGGCTGCCTTGGAAGGCAGGCCAGGAGTTATACTAGTTATGGAAGAGACTGTGCAGCTTGAGTTTAATAAGTCATTCCTGCAAGGCAAATGGCCTGAGGCATGATATGACCTTCCAGGAAAAGAGTCATCTAGTAAGGAGGGACTCCCAGAATCCTGCCTTGTCATGCCATTTGTCTCATTTCTTGCAGTCATATGATGTGAACGGTAACAGTATAGTGATAATAAATGCTATTTTTAGAGTATTATCATGAGGTCCAAATTAGATAATGAGCATAAAAACATTCTGAAATGTACTATGAGAGCTATATTGTATAGGTCACTAGATTTGGAGTCTAGAACACCTGGGAACCAATCCTGGCTCAGACATTTACTAGCTAGGTGACCTATGCAAGTTTCTTAACTTCTATGGGCCTCAGTTTCTTCATCGTTAAAAATGCAAAGTCCAGTTCAATGACCTCTAATACACACTACAACTCTGCACCTAGGATCTCATGTAAAGTGTTATATGTCTATATGTTTATTATTACTATGCTCCTAGCCCTCCATTTCACTTCTCTGATGTCCTGTTACTAAGATCTCAACTTTGAAAACCCTAGTCATAGATCCAATATAGACTGAGGAAAGGACATTTTTACCTGGGGCCACTTCAATGGCAACTTCAGGGCATGGAGTGGTTCCAGGCCTGAGGCTGTATACTGGGCATGGATCAGGAACAGGAGTGAAATCTTCAAGGTTTCCAAGACTGGTCTGAGAGCTGTAGCTGAGAAACCAGGGTAGGGAGTTGAGACCAAGGAGAAGCCCATGATTTTACTACTTGGAGCCTATAAAGTATTTCAAATAGCTAACTCTGGGACCAGCAGCGGTCTACTGGAGCTTCACCCAAGGGTAAACATACCCTTCTGTTGTACAGACTGAAAGGGCAGTGAATCAGACTTTGACCTAGATCAGACCGCCTTGATTGCACTGACAGTTTGCAGGTCCCTGGATTGAGCTATATACTGAGATTCTTGTAGAACACATATCTCAATACGTGGAGAAAGCAATAGGAGCAAGACCCCCGAGAACACAAATCAGTACTCAAAAAAGACCCAGACATCCCCTGCAGAACATAGAGTGTCATTCTGGCAAATAAGCCAGAGTAAACAAAAAAAAATATATTCTAATCACAAAGTGGTATTATGGTACGAGGGATGACTGAGAAAAAACCAGAAGAGGAGAAGGACCCTAACATCTACAAGCAAAGCTTAATATCACTAAAAATAATAAAAGTTAAATGTTCCAAAGAATCACAGAATTCCGGAGTCAAAAGAATATCTGGCTTAATTCCTTAATTTCAATGATAAAAAAGTAAGGTCTAGGGGGGTTCAGTAATTTTCCCAAGGTCTCATATTCAGATGTCAACAAAGTTGAGGTTAGAATTCAGTTCTAATTTCTATTTTGTAGCTAACCCGTAGAATACAATAAATTTTTTTTAACTTAAGTAAAATTAGATATTTTCTTAGACACAATGAATCAAAGTAGAAAATAAAACATCAATTATAAGAGATGACAATAAATATGGGCAAAAGACATACAGTATATGTAAATAAATAAATATGTCCAGTTTCACTTTGGGGGGGAAATGTTCCAGCAGAAAAATTCTAACTAGAAAACATGACATACTCATTTCCAATGTTAAAACATGACATTTCCATAGAAATACAATGTAGGTTTGGGTTTGGGTTTTGTGGCCTGGCTCCAGTCTTCTTTGGGGGCCTGCCTCTGCTTTTGTTTATTTCACATTCAAATTTTATACTGATGACCTGCTTTGTTGCCCTAAGGATAGTCATGAGAACACCACCATATTCCAATCTGATAATGTAGCAGTAAATAAAATCTGAAGTTTCCCCAAAGACTTAAGAAAAGTCCCAAAAGGATTTTTGTCCCAAATGGATTTTTGTCCCAAATGGATTCTAGCATTCTAGCTGCAACCTCCCAGAGGAGCATGGGAGAGCCAGCAACTGAATATGCTGACACCGCATTATCTGTAGCAGGCACCACAGTAATAACACCTTTTGATAACACTGAAAATGATTGTGTTCTAAGGGTGGTGTTATAATGAGAGTGGAGGGTATTAGAGCTGCAGGTGGCATTGTTTCCAATCTAACAACACGACTGGGGGTAGACACAGGTGTGTGCTTGGTTTTCTAAATAATAAATGTCATTATATTTCACTGCAAGTTTTTGAGGAGGGGATGAGGTAGAAAGAGGGACAGCCAGTATTATTAGATTTCTGTTTACTCTGCAGAGGTGGGAGCATAAAAACAGTTTGGCCAGCATAAATGTCACTATCACTTTTGGTTATTGATTCGTTTTACCATGTGAGTTTATGGACAATCCGTTCCTGGAAAGTTTGGAGGAGGAAGAGAAGGAGCAGAGATGGAGGAGAAAAGGAAGAGGAGAACAAGGACAGCAAAAGAATTGGGGAACGCCTCAGAAAGGGCATGACTTAGAGCCTTCCATCCATTCTAGGAAGAAAGAAAACATATTCAAGCCAGTTTATAGAGCTTGCTCCCAACTGAAGATGTAGCTGACACTGCATGGAAGACATGACAACGGTGGCATGTGGCTGATTTGTTAGAAATCCAGCTACATTTCTTCACCTGGTGCTTTTAACAAATGTCAGGTTTTAAAGTCAATGATACTGACATTTTTCAAGGAAGTGAAGACTGACGGCCTATCTTAGAAATTCCCCCAACTTGTATGTGTATTAGCAAAGAAAGAAGATGAGATTCTTTTGGGTTGGTCTTTTTTTCTGCAAGATTCACATTCCAAGCAAGACATCTCATCTCTTCAAATCAAATTATCTTCTTTTAGTGAGTCAGATTGTTGTTGTTGTATGTGAGTGTTTCTTTTTTTATTATTGACTAAGCAACTGGGAAAGAGTGAGGTTTTGGGGGTGAAGTCATATGAAAATGAATGTTACTGCTAACACTAATGGTGTTTCAAGGGTTATTGAACACAGCTGTTAAAGACAGTTTTAAAAGCAACTTTCAAAATAAAGGACGAGAAAGAGGTAAAATTAGAAAGGATTTCAGAAGAAAACTACTAACAATCTAGTGTTTTATTCATCTGATAATGATGATTTTCTAACTCAGTTTTGCCCCCTGGTTAACACTGTTTTACTATCAACAACATGTCAGTGTTAGGATGAACACAGAAATGTTCTGAACTATCCAGCTCACTCAGAGGCCTCCTTTAAACTAGGATTTCTGAACATAGTCTTGTCATAATCTCCCCCTCTTTAAAAAAATAATTCTCTCCATGGGTGTGAGGAATACCTTACGTGATTGTAAGAAACACGTATAGATTTTTATGATTTCTTGTTTAAAGAAGCCAGTAAGTTGGAAAGTCAATATTGGAGGGGCTATGGAACAATAGAGACTAATTTGCTGTGGTAGAAATATAGATGAGTTTATTTTAGCAATCAAATTGGAATTTTATATGAAAAGTCACTATATTGTTCATACATCTATCTCTGACTCATCAATCATACTCTTAAGCATACACTTCCAAAGCAGAAAAGACAAAAAGTTGCTACACTTAATAGAAGCCATAATAGTACTCTTTGGGACTTTTTAAAAAAAAAGGAAATAAATTGAATATCCATCTGTAGGCAAAACAATGAATGAACAAATTTATATGGACAATACTGAATATTATTGCAACATGAGCCATGAAAAAGAGAAACTCAAAGAAACATAGAAAGAATTAGGTGATGTGATGCAGGAATAGATAAAGTAGAATTGTAAGAACATTATACACAATGACTACAATAGTGTAAATGATAACAATATTCTACAAGTTTTACTGAAAAGTCGTAGAACTCTGATCAATAATAGTAAGAGCTGCTTGCCCAGCAGAGACCAAAGGACCACAGATGTGGAATGTGGTATATATTGCCCAACATGACCCTGGGTCAGTTGGTTTTGCTTAAATATTTTTCTTTGTTTTTAAGAAAGGGTTCAACAGCAGGAAAAATGGCTATAGTGGGAAAACAGAAGGTACTGATAAAGAAAAAGAAAAACAGAAAGATGATATAAAGCATTCATTTGGAAAAATCTACCTCAATACCAAAATTAATGTAGAATCACAGCACACCTTGCATTTACTCTGATAGACTACACATTGGAAAGAATGAAAATTAAGACGCATCTTGTTATCAGAAATGCCAAGTTTCAGGGGCGGCTAGGTGGCGCAGTGAATAGAGCACCAGCCCTGGAGTCAGGAGTACCTGAGTTCAAATCTGGCCTCAGACACTCAACACACACAAAAAAACTAGCCGTGTGACCTCGGGCAAGTCACTTAACCCCAACTGCCCTCCAAAAAAAACCCAAAAACAAAAACAAACAAACAAAAAAACCCAGAAATTCCAAGTTTCTCCACTCAGGTGAATAATTCTTGTGGTTCTTCAATAATTGGTCACCACATAGCCTTCTGCATGACATTGCTTCTGGGAAAAGGGGGGGGGAAGAAAGAAAATTCTGGTCCAAAAGTAGGACATAAGGTAATTTTATTCTAGGTCATAGTTCTCCAAAGTGTACCCCAATCCAACCAACCTACCTGCTTTCCCTAAAAAAATTAAAATCCCTCTGAGACACAAAGGAAGTATATAGCTGTAAGAATATAGCTTAGAAAAAGCTGGGAACTGTTCACTGAAGATAGAGATTAATGCTCCTAGCAACTTTAACCTTCACATCTGCTTTTCTGGCTATACTAATCAATGTGATTTTGTAAAACATGATTATAAAGACTGCCTCTGTGAAGCCTATCATTATGACACATTTAATTTTGTTGAATTTACATAGAGCATGTGTTTTGTCTTAGAACATGATTTACCTGTGTATATGTCTGTATGCCTTCTCTCCTCAATGTGACTATAAGCTCTATCTGGACAAGGACCATGACTTCTTTTTTTTCACAGCTTCTTACACAGTGCTACAAATATAGTAGATATCTTGTAAATAGACTTACAGACAATCATTTTAAAATTTTCAATGCTATACAGATAATTTTCAACATTAGATACCAGAAAGCTAAATGCCAAGGAAGTATAACAATCTGGTATTGTCCATAGTCAATAAATATCTCTTAAGTTCCTACTGTGCTCCAGGCATTGTGAGAAATATTAGGTTTAAGAGATATTAATATAAAAAAGTCCCTGCTTTCAAGCAGCTTACTTTACAACCTAATGGAAGAAGAAACACACAAAAAGAAGTAGATAAAAGGGTGTGGAGGGTAGAGGGAAAGATAGCTGGAATGGTACCCAAGGCAGAGGCATGGTGAAAAAAATCAGAGGAGTCCCAAAGTAGTGCAGTCAGATGAGAAATGAGGAGGTGTTCTGACCTGGGCTCTCTCCTTAAATGGCATACTGGTAATAATATGATGGAAAAAATGCTCAATTTAGAAGTAAGAGGAACTGGGTTTAAATTCTGGTTCTGCTACGTATGTCCCAAAAGTAAGTCACTGAAACCTAATTCCTTCTCTATAAAATGAGGAGGTTGGATTAAGTGACCCTTAAAATTCATTCTCATTCTCAATTCTTGATTCCTTGATCTTGTACATACATGAAGTATAATATCCTACAAAGTAAAAAGCACACTGCATTTGGGAGTTTGAGTCCAAGGGTTTAAGTCCTGGCTCCAATTCTCTCTTATTTATTTATTTTTAACGTTCTTTTCTTTTTAAATTCTGAGTTCCAAATTCTCTCCTCTCCCACTCTTCCCTCACCCACTCAAGAATCAAACAACATGGTATCAATTGTATATGTGTATGTGAAATTATGTAAAACACATTTTCATATTAGATATATTTCATTTTCAAAAGCAAGAAAATAAAGAAAGTGAGAAACCTATACTTCCGTTTGCACTATTTTCATTCTGAGCCCTTCGGAATTGTCTTGGATCAGTATATTGATCAGAGTAGCCAAGTCTTTCACAGTTGACCATCACTACAATGTTGCTGTTACTGTGCACAATAATCTCCTGGTTCTTCCCACACGGTCTTATCATGCATTTTTTTTTTAAGAAACCATCTCCCTTGTCCTTTCTTATAGTACAACGGTACTCCATCACTATCATATGCCACAACTTGTTCAGCCATTCCCCAACTGATGAGCATTCTCTCAGTTTCTAATTCTTTGTCATCACAGAAAGAGCTACTACAAATATTTTTGTATATATAGTTCATTTTCCTTTTTCTTTGATCTCTTTGGAATACAGATCTGGTAGCGATATTGCTTGGTCAACAGTTTTATAGCTCTTAGGGTGTAGTACCAAATTGTTCTCCAGAATGGTTGGACCAATTTACTGCTCCACCAGCATCTGATTAATGTAACTATTTTTCCCTTATTCCCTGCAGCAATTGCCATTTCTGAGATGGTTCCTGAGTTTTTTAATTTGCATTTCTCCAATCAATAGCAATCTAGAGCATTTTTATATGACTATAGATAGCTTTGATTTCTTATTCTGAAGACTGCATATTTGAAGTCTTTGATCATTTATCAATTGGGGAATGGCTCTTATTTTTACAATTTGACTTGATATTCAGTATATATTAGAGAAATAAGGCCTTCATCCCAAAAACTAGCTGTACAATTTGTTTATATTACTTCATTGTTTATGGTACCTTTTAGCATAAAGTATTTTCTGAAATTATCTTTTTTCATTAGGCCTTTTTTTTCATTTGCTTTGTCTGAGGTCATGATTAATACTTCTGCCTTTTTTACTTTAGCTGAGTAATAGATTCTGTTCCAGCCCTTTATTTTAACTCTTATGTCTTTCTGTAACAAATGTGTCTCTTGTAAACAACATATTGCTGGATTCTGGTTTCTAGTCCAGTCTGCTATCTGCTTCTGTTTTGTGTGTGAGCTCATCCCATTCACACTCACAGTTATGGTTACTATGTTTCCCTCCATCTCATTTTCCCCTTATTTTCCACCTCTCTTTTTATCCTGTCCTTCCTCAAAAGTCTATTTTGCTTCTAACCACTACCTCCCTTAATCTGATCTGCCTTTTGTCATCTTGCTCTTTTTCTTATCCCCTTCCTTCCCTACTTCCCTGCTGATTAAGTTATGTTTCAATACACAATTGAGAGTGCACACACATGCATGCACACATGCACACATGTGTGTACGTATATACATACATACATACATACACACACACACACACACACTTTTCCCTCTTTGAACCAATATAGGGAGGGTAAGGTTCAAGCATTGCCCACCAGCCTACACACCATATTCTACTCAATTATAAAAGATTTTCTTGTGTGCCTCTTTTTTTGTGAGAAAATTTTCGCCATTATACCTCTCCCTTCCCCCTTCTCCCTATGCATACTTCTTTTTCACCCCTCCATTTTTTTTAGATCATTCCAACATAATTGACTCATACTCATGTCCTTTGTCTACGTAAACTCCTTTGAAATTCCCTAATAATAATAATGTTCTTAGGAGTTACATGAGTAACATTTCATATAGGAATGTAAACAGTTTAACTCTATTTAGAGTCCTTTGTGATTTCTCTTTCATGTTTACCATTTTTATGTTTCTCTTGAGTCTACTGTTTTAATGTCAAATTTTCTCTGGTCTATTCATCAGGAATGCTTGGAAATCCTCTATTTCATTAATTGTCCTTTTTTTTCCTGAAGGATAACACTCAGTTTTTCTGAATATCATTTGCCTTCTAGAATAACATAAGACCTCTCCTCCTTTATCATGGAAGCCACAAAATCTTGGGTTATCCTGACTGGGGCTCTACAACACTTGAATTATTTCTTTCTGATTTCTTGTAATACTTTCTCACTGACCTAGGAGTTCTGGAATTTGACTATAATATTCTTAGGAGTTTTCATTTTGGGATCTCTTTCAGAAGGTGATCAGTAGATTTTTACAATTTCTATTTTACCTTCTGGATCTTAGATATCAGGGCTACTTTCCTTGGTATCTAAGATAAGAGGTCTTGATATCTCATGGAGTCATTAGCTTGCCCTTGCCCAATTCTAATTTTAAGGAATTATTTTCTTAAATGAGCTAGCTATCACACCTCTTTTTGCATTTCACCAGTTCTTCTTTTTAGTTAGTTCTTTTCTTCAGTGAAATTTTGTACCTCCTTTTTCATTTGACCAATTCAGTTTTTTTTAAGGAGTTTTTCTTTCTAGTGTATTTTTCTGACTTTTTTACCATTTGACCAATCCTATTTTTAAGGTGTTATGTAATATTTTTCTTGCCTCTTTTATTAAGACATTAATTCTCTTTTCATAATTTTCTCATATCACTCTCATTTCATTTCCAAAAATTTCCCTACCACTCTTATTTTTAGCTTGACCACTTCCAGGAATTTTCCTTCAGCTTGGATCCAATTAGCATTTTTCATTGAGGCTTTGTTTGTAGCTGTTTACACATTTGTTGTCTTCTTATGAGTTTGTGTCTTGGTCTTCCCTTAAAACCTTATTAGCATTTTAATGGTCAAATTCTTCTTTAGTTGCTTGTTCATTTTTCCAGTCTATTTTTTCACTCTGAACTTTGTGTTAAAGTTGGGCCCTGCTCATCTCAGGATAAGGAGGCACTGTTCCAATCTTCAGATTTTTTTGTGCTGCTGTTTTCAGAACTAATTCTAGGGATTTATAGATTTTCATTGCTTCCAAGGTCATGTGATCCTGGGAGAGGTAAGGTCATTGTTCTTTTTGTCTACCCCCCTGGTCTTTACCCAGGAAGGGCCTCTGAACCCCTGCAGCTATGAGTGCTAGCATTCCTCTTTATTTTGGAACTGTGGCCCTGGTCGTGGTTTTCAGCTATACTGCCTCTTTCTAAAATTATTTGCAAACAAATGACCATATGGCACTTTGGAAAGGGTAAAAATGTTCATTTTTTTATCTGAGGGAAAATGGCAACACCAATTATATCTGAACATGGTTCTCAAAGCAGAGAACCAGGACTTAGGTGCCAAGTCTTCAACCTGAAGCTTCTGGTTATCTTTGACAACCTGAAGACTAGATGTTTTGAGTTCTGCTGATGATATAATCTAAATTAAATTTAAATAGATGCCTGGAAAAGATCTCAAATTATTTAACATAATTATTTTTTTAATTTGTTCTTTCAGTGTCCTCATAAGTTTGAGAGACCTCAGGTCACAGGAATACAAATGTAAAGATGGAAGGGTGATTAGAGACCATGAAGCCCAACCCTTTCTTTTTATAGAATAAGAAACCTAAATACAAAGAGGTTAGGTGACATGCCCAAGGTCACATAACTGATAAGAGATAGAGGCAGGATATGAACTCAGGTCTTCCTAGCTACAAGTCCAGTAGTCCATCCGATACACCATCTCTCTGTGACACGCTTCGATAATTTGGACGTTGCTTTTAATGAATACTAGAGAAGGAAATGACAAACTGCCCCAATATCTTTGCAAAGAAAACCCCAAATAAGGGTACAAAGAGTCTGACTCAACTGAAACAACTGAACAACAGCAAAATTAATAAATAACAAAATAATTTTGATGGGTATAAAGAAACAAATTGGGTAAAAAAAATAGTTATGAATTCCCTTGGTAGAAACAAGTTTTGCAATATAATTGAGTTCTAACACATTTTAACATGGTGGGGAGGGAGGTTCTTTTTGAGGCTGGGGAGCTGTCTGGACCTATAATTTCATCAATGTGGGGAACTTCCAATACAGAAACTTCTACCTATGCAAATTGATAACTATATTTACAATCCTATAGATTTTCTTGGGACTCTTGCTGTTGGTCACACAGAAACAGAACCTGAACCCAGGCTTTCCCGCCTCCAAAGCCAGCCTTGTAGTCAAAGTAGTGATTCAGATCCCTTTATCAAGTGGGCTTCCTGATGGGCAAAGCCATTGTGTCAAGAGGAGAGACTCCTTTCAACTAATATTGGCTTACTCTGTCTTCTTTTATGGCACTAATATATGATTTCTTTATTCTATTTCCCCATAAACTTGGAGATACAGGGGTTGTTCTTATGCCCTGCCATTGGGAAGATTGCTAAGGACAGATACAAAAGTTGCCATGCATCCATGGTGGCAAACTACTTTGCATTTACAATTCATTCCCCAAATTAATAGACAACATAAATCCACCTCTTGTTTCCCTTCCATGACAATCTCCTGCAGAGAGATCTCATATCTGTAGGTTAGCAAGACCCAGACTCTGTTCTACAGCAGTTTTTGCCTCCACAAGACAGCAGGAAAAGAAGTAACCTTGGGCAGGTTGAATTTTTCCATCTATTTCCTTTCCTACCAGTGTATTTATCCAGTGGAGATTGTAGAATTTTACAAGATAATTATTTCTAAAGGCATATAATCTGTCATGCATGGATATACTTCCCTCAAGGAAGGACAGAAGCTATCCTCCTACACTGGGAGGTCAATAACAGAACTACACTATTCCACCATGATCAAGGAGAACTAAGCTCTTTCTTGAGGATGACAATCAGCTGCCTTTAACAAGAAGAGTGTGGATTTCAGTGAAAACAACTTTCATCCTTCTTTCTCAAGAGCTAACAAACAGAAGTTTTCAGTTTCCTGATCTGGGCCACACATGATGGGTTGCTTCCTAGTCTAGAGATTCAAGAGAGAAACTTTGATCTTCTCTAACTTTGGAGGAAAGTGAAAAATTTGAGTTAATAATCAGACCAGGGAGGCCTAGTGAGGCCTCTGAATTGGAGGATTTAATCAATCTGGGGAGATCTGAAAGTGGAAGGGAATAGGAATTTATGAAGGGCTTAATACATGTCAGGTATTGTGCTAAGTACTTTACAAATATTATATCATTTGACCTCACTATTTTAGGAAATAGATGCTATAATTATGCCCATTAAAAAAACACAAATAAAAAAAAACACAAATGAAGAAACTGAGAAAGACAGAGGTTAAATGATTTATCCAGGATCTTACATCTATTTTAGGAAGTCCCTGAGGGTGAATTTTCATTCCTATATTCTTGACTCTAGACTAAGCACTCTATTCACTGCACCACCTAGCTGCTCTTATCTGAAAAAAAGAGATTAGAGTGTAAAAATTCTTCTTCAGGTAATATTTATAATCAAGGTAGCACAGTGACCACCAAGTTGTCTGGGAAAATTCTAAAATATTAGACGAATTTTGCTGATACCTCTTCCATCAAAGTTTTCCCAGTAACTCCAGATAACACTAAAGTGCCACAGCAGTATTACACCATATCGTTTTAACAAACTCTTCTAGTAAATGTTGTATTACAAGTCTGGACGCAATTTAGCATTTAATTATCTATATCTATATGTACAATAGATAATGGATTGCTTTATACTCCAATGAAGACTTATCAGTGTGGCATTGTCCTCTACAGGGTTTCTCAAAGGCTATTCTAGCAGTACAAAAAAATAAAAATGTTTTGGCAGGTCCTCCTCCCAAGCTTGAGTAATTTGAATATAGAATTAAGTAAATTTAAAGACCCTCACACATTTCCAAACCAAGTCAGATCCTGATTTCCTAGACTACTTCTCTCTCTTCTTTTGAGACTCTCACACTGGTAACACCTATAACCTTCTACCAACTTCCTCCAATTGGTGAATTTCTTCCCAATACTTCCATGTGAAGAAATACCCATCCAATCATGCTTACTTCTAAGCTGAGTCATTTTGTGACTCTCCAGACTAGTACTGCATCTTGTTTCCTCACTTCACTTTCTAGCTTCTATGTGTTTTCTTCCTCCACTAGAATATATACTCCTTGAGGGCAGGGGTTGTCTTTCTTTTACTTGTATTTGTATTCTCACTACTTATAGCACAGAGCCTCACACCTAGTAAATCCTTAATAAATGCTTTTTCTACCATCAGAGGTGGGGAACCTGTGGCCACAAGACCACATGTGGCCCTCTAGGTCCTTAAATGAGGTCCTTTGACTGAATCCAAGCTTCACAGAAAAAATGCCCTTAATAAAAGAATTTGTTCTGTAAAACTTGGATTCAGTCAAAAGGCCACATTTGAGGACCTACAATGTCACATATGACCTCAAGGTGGAAGGTTCCCCACCCCTGAATCCCATCAACAATTTGCGCAAGAGGTGATGAATTTTTCAACCACAACAGCACTCAAAGACTGTCTACCCAATGATAAAAGGATTAGGACTTGTAAAAAGTGTCATCATATTATATAGCAGAAGTCTTGGGTTCAAATCACTCCTCTGACACTCAGTTCCTGTTTGACCTTGTACAATCTACAGGGGCTTCAGTTTCTTCACTTTTAAAATGAAAGGATAGAATATATGATCTTTTAGATCCTTTTCAGCCCGAGATATCTATGATCCTATGATTCTCAATTATGTTTCATGTGTGTATCTCTTAGCTTTTGAAAATCATAAGCTCCTTGAGAGGAAGGATTATGTTATACTTTCCTCCCCCATTAGCACCTTAGTATAATAGGAGAGCCATAGAAGACAAGCAATAAATTCTTGTTGATCAAGTTAATGTGACAATTCACTGTTTTCCCCTCCTTATTCTTGTTCTTTCTCATCTCAAATTCCATAAAAACCATAGGGCATCCCAAATTATTTTTTTAACTGTCTGATAATATTCCCACTTTCGCTAACTGTGGGATTTGGGTTGTGGCTTGCAAATCAGAGGAATCCCTTCTCTTGAATTGTGCTGACAACCTCAATCCATCCAAAGTTTAAAGGTTGCACACGAGTTGGTTTTCTGAGTGATTACTACCTGCTATCTCAGAGCCATAAAGAAAATTTTAAATTTTCTTGACCTAGAAAGATCAAAGAAATCCTCAATTTTTTTGAAAAAGTTTCTCTTGCCCTCTACATGTCATGATTAAGTTCAAAATAACACAAAACATTTAACATGGCAAAACCAAACTTTCCTTAAAACTAGTTCACCTCTGTAATCTTTTTTTTTCTCTTTTTTTTTAATTTTAATTTATTTTCTTGGTTACATCATTCATTTCCACAAGGTTTTGAGTTACAAATTTTCTCCCCTTTTTGTCCCTACCCCCCAGCCCAGAACATTGATCCCACTGTAAGACCCCTCCCA
>CM053598.1:116216238-116234262 GCA_028646575.1 Pseudocheirus occidentalis | reverse complement strand
TGGCCTGATAAATGTGGTAACTGTGCCTCCAGTGCAGCCGATCTGCTCTCCTATAGCCGCGGCTCCCTGCCCGATGCCCCAGGGCCTGAGCGCGGGGGTTTCAGAGATGGGTCCCAGACTGCTGCGAAGAGCCCCGCCTGCTGCGCTGCCTGTAGCAACAGATGTGCTTTCTGTCTTGTGGAGGGTTTTGGAGCTTGAAAATCTGTTTAGTGTCCCATTTTATGAGTTTTTTAGCGTGTTTGTGTGGGAGCTGTGGCCCTTTGCTGCTTCTAAGCCGCCATCTTGGCTCCGCCCCTCTCACCTCTGTAATCTTACCAGAAAAAATGACTAAAATCTTTTCTTAGAGGAATCTGCGTATATGGTCAAAGGTTGGCCCTTATTTATAAAACCCCTTCTTCAGGATAATGTGAGTCCAGTGACATTAGGGCTAAATATATTACTCTCATTTCTTTTTTCATTAAAAATGTGTTTCTCAATAGCTTATGTTTTTACATCAGTTATTCCTTTCTCCTTCCCTTCCCTGTTTTCAAATTGAATCCTCCCTTATAACAAAGAAAAACAAGCAAGACACAAACAAACAAAAACTATACATAGTGATTGAGTGAAAATCATGGACCGGGAAAATATTTTCAGAGCAAGAGAATACTGCCACATGGGGTGCAAATACACCTAGCTCATGTTCTAAACTCACCTGTGAACGTACACAACTTTCTGCCCTAGTAGTTAACTCTCTAAGAGGAGGGAAATATGTTTCATTTTCAGCTTTCTACAACCATTGCTCATTTTTCTAATTAAAGTTCATCTTCCTTTCAGTGACTTTTAAAAACAAAGTTGTCTTCATATATATTGTTCTGCTTCTGTTTATTTTACTCTATATTGGTTCACAAAATCTCACATTTATCTAAATTACTCACATTTGTCATTTCTTGCACATAATAATACTTAACAGTTTGTTCAACCATTACCCAATTGATGGGTACTAATTCCGTGTCTTTCTAGTTCTTGGCTGCTAGGAATATTTCAGTATCTATTAGAATATGTTTCTTTCTTTGATCTTGTTGGGCTATGTCCCAAATATTAAGATCTCTGGATCAAGGGCATTAACAATTTAAGTCACTTTCCTTGTAAATGCTTTTTGATCAGTTCAAAAATTTATATCCAGAATAACTGTATTCACAGATCTACCAATAATGAGTACCTTTATTGCTTTAATTTCTTAATGAATTGACTCATCTCCCTGCAAACTAATATCTTTTCAAAATTACCTTTCAAGACAGTCTTAACATTAGTTTTCTTCCTCAGGTATCCACAATTTCAATTATCTTTACATATTATTCATTGAAGATTCTGAAATGGGGGGAAGGGTGGGATTTCTACTCATGAACGAATCTACCTAAATCTTCTTCAAATCTATTTCACTTCTTTGCTGGTTTTCTGGTCATTTCACATGGACTGCTTCCTCAATTCTGGGCCCTCAAAGTATCATGCATGCTGAAGAGTCCACTTATCATATGTCTTCTTGCTTAGATAAATTATACTATTTCAGTTGTTCCTGTTTGCTCTTGACTTTCTGAAGCACACAAAGTTATACCCTTTTCTAAAATGAGGAAGATGTGATAGCTTCCTCTCTGAAGCCTTTGTCACTCAACAGTCTAAAAAAAACTAAAGGAACATAGAAATCAGGCAAGTGAATGTCTTTCCCTTAGCAAGATGGCCAGGTAGAATAAGCCTGGTTTGAGTACCTACAGCTTCACAAAGACTATCTGTAGCCTCAGTAGTACTCCAATACCCCCTCAGGAACTAAGTACCCTAATGCAATCTTTCTTTTAAAATGTTAACTTTATAATAAAGTGTAAAAGATTAATAATAGCTAAATATTATATCTCAGAGAATTTGCATTTAGAAAGTTAAATGAATGAATCTTTTATTCTAGATTTTCCTGTCCCAGTGAGCAGATGAGAGAGGCTGAAGGACCTAAGGAATAACTTTCTAGGACTCCTGAAAGATTACACATAAGATCACAAGTTCATAGATCTAGAGTTAGGAGGGACTTCAGAGCCCATCTAGTGCACATCAATCATCTTACAGATGAGAAAATTGAGGCCCATGGATGTTAAGTGACTTGCCCAAAGTTTTACAGATAGCAAATTCTTGGAGGATTGAATGCAGGTTCTCTGACTCTAGAGACAGTCCCCCCCTCCCAGTCCCTTTCAAAATAGAATGATGCTTGAAATTATGAAATAGGAAACATTCATTGTATAGGACCACTTACTCCCTTTACTTCTCTGCCTCCTTCCTTTCTGCCCCCTCCAGCAGTAGGCACCTTCTCACTGTCTCTTGTTTACTCAGAGCACCCTACTTTGGCATCTCCCTTTCTCTCACTACTCTAGATTTTCTGCCCCCCCATCTGCATCATAATTCACTTACTCAAAAAAGCACTGAATGTGATTTATCTGGGGCAAATCACTTTCGCTGGACCTCGGTTTCTTCCTTTGTAAAGGTATGGGATTAGACTAGCTCTCTATGGTCCATTACTGCCTTAAAATCCTATTCATAAATTGGAAAAGAGAATTGTTTTATATTCTCTCACTTCATGGTATGTCCTATGTCAGTTAAATTGATAAACTAGTTAATGTTCTGCTGTTAGTCGTTGATAACAGTTGGATTTGATTCTCCTTTATAGAAAATATATTTGATTGTAAAAGAGATCATCAGTCCTTTAAATCAAAGAAGTAATAGGAATGATGTGTTCTAAGGAGGACTGATAAGGGAGGTACTGAGAAGGTTGGATAAGAGTCTTCTGGTACATTTCAAATGATTCATTGCTGACATCTTGCTATGATGGCAGTGTATTATTTATGACCTCAATGAAACCAGAGCTCTCACAAACACCCCAGTAAGATTCAAAACTGCACCACAGGAATCAACGATAAAGAAGACTAAAGAGAAACAGGTATAGGTTCCTACTTACCAAGAGCACTAACAGAAACTTAGAGAGGTGCCAGGTGGATAGGATCCAAGAGAGAGAATATACACAGTGTATAAACAACCAAGACCCACATCAGAAAACAGGGCCAGACCAGAATTCAGGCAGCACAAAGCCCAAACATTTTATCAGACTTATAAAAGGAGATAAGACCAGACTAGCACAGAGACATTTCAATACCTGGTCCCACAGAATGCCGCACCCAGGGCACCATAGGATGAAGGGTCAGTATAGCACCTGGGAAGTTTAGCACTTGGAATCCCATATGAAACCTGCTCCCAATACAATTACCAACAACTTAAAGATGTTTTTCAGACTCATATTGAGGGTCAAAGCCAACTCTGGTTAATGAAGATAGAGAAGGAGAAATGGCCAAGATCTAAATTGAGTCCCTAGGATATTGAGCCAAAACCAAAAATTCATATGGAAGGCAAAACTTAGTCTTAGCCACCATATCCAGGACAAAAAAAGGATCTGATCTATCCATATTATCCAAGGATATAAGAAGTAACAGAATCAAACCAAAACAAAAACCCTCAATCCACAAAATGAGGCTAGTGATACAAGCAAATATTCAATAACATTGAACGCAGTGGATAAATACTATAATTTGAGAGAATTGAAAGAAGCAAATCAAGAAGAGAGTGTGAGAATATATAAATGAAAGAGACTATGTAAAGGAAATGAAGAAAAAGATACAAAATGTGATTTTAAATTAAATGAGAGTTAGGAATGAAAGAATAGGAAAGACAATTAACAACTTTGAATAGGAAGTGATAACCCTCAGCCAAGAATCATACTCCCTAAAAATCACAATGGTCCAAACAGAAAACAATTATCCCATGAGATGAGAAATATTATAATAAAAATTAAAGATTGAAAAATAGAAGAAAATGTAAAGTATATACTATCAAAAACAACAGATCTGGAAAACGGGTTGGGAGATATTTTAAGAATTGTTGGACTACCTGAAAACCATGAACAAAAAGAAACCCAAAGCCTGAATACCATTTTTCCAAGAAGTTATAAACAAAAACTATCTATTAGGAGTAGAAGGCAAAGAGAAAATAGAAAGAATCCGCTGCTCACTTCCAAAAGAAATTCCAACATTAAAACTCTTAGAAATGTCATAACCAAAATCCAGAGCTTTTGGGTCAAAGAAAATACAACAAACAGCCAGAAAGAAAGAGTCCAAGTACCAATGAATCGGAGCAAGGATCACATAAGATTTGGCAGCTACTACCTGAAAGAAGAGAAGATCCTGGAATATTATATTATTAAGGTAAAAGATAAAGACTTGCATCTAAAAATAACTTACCCTGAAAAACTGAGTATAATCTTATGGGGATGGGGGTAAATGGGTCTTTAACAGAGGAGAATCATTTCTGATGAAAAGGTAAGAGATAAATACACAAAGCTGGTGCTAGGTAAAAATAGACATCACTTATAATATAGAATTGTAGGGTAAGAAGTGACCTCAAAATTCATCCACATAAAATCCACCCCTTTAATTTTACAAATTAGATAACTAGGTTAAATAGAAGTGAATTGACTAGACAAAGGTTACACAACTTGTTATGGCAGACCAGATTAGAACTAGGACCTCCTGACTGCCTATCCCATGCATTTCCCACTTAATATTGAACCTGTATTTGTGTATAAGTTTATTCATTCATATACTCAATCACTAAGAACATTCTTTGAAAAGCATTCTCTTCTTCCTCATTGACATGAAATATTTGAGACAAAACAAATCACTTTATATCCTGTGGATTTTCAGGTCTCCCGCCAAAACCAATCCAGTCATCTTTCCTGCTGTGCTTTTTGTTTATTTTGCTTGCACAGTCTGCACCAAATTATCTGATTTTTCTCCTCTTGGTTTGAAAACTGCTTAGTTACTAGGGGTACAAAAGCCCAGTAAATACTGTGATTACTAAAAGGAGATGCCAGTGAGGTTCCAGCTGTGAACAGGAGAAATCTAAGATGACCCATCATCTAAATACTGGTACAAGTGCCATGTTATTCAGGATGAAAGAAAGAAACATACATAGAAAAATATTTCATACACCCTCAATTTCTTCTTCTTGCAGATCTCAACACAAAAATTCTGGAGTTTCTCTCTTTATTAAATACTCACTGATGCAAGTTTCCTTGACTTTCCACATGCAAATGATATATGCTCATGGACAATAATTCACCTATTCGTGCATAGATAGCCCTTAGGGGCCTATACATTTTTAAGTAATCCTGCCATTGTTTTTGCATAGTAATTGGAAATGTACATTCTATTGGGATATGATTCTTATTAAAAGAGAAAGTAGCTGGCTCTCTCCTGCAGTATCCCTATTCATTTAGGGTTAACAGTAGTTTTGAAAAAAGGCTGCATTTGAGCTCAGAATGGAAAACTGTATTTAGCTCAAGAAAGTTACCAGCCTTTATTAAAGGTCACTTCACTATCCCCTTTCTCTGCCTCTTCTACCCACTTCCTATTACTCATTTCACTCCATCTGACATTGCGAGCTATTCCCAAATGACTGCTAATAACTAGTGTTAATTTAGACATGTAAGAGTAGTAAATTATAAAATGGTAGCTTTGTTTATTAATAGGGGCTATACCATTCAAAATGCATAACTTCCCATTATAAGCTAGGAGTCAGGTTGTCTAAAGTATAAGTTCTTCTTGCAACAGTTCTGTCAGTAATTCAGTGGTTTTTAGGATCCCAGATTTAGACCTGATAGGGGCCTTAGAAGACATTTAGACCAAACCCCACTTCCCTTCGTATGCATTTGTAAGGTTGCAAGGGTTAAGGACATGAAGGAAAGCAAATCTGCCTCAGGTAGGGAAAATAAAATCAGTAATATTGGCCTTATTCGTTCTAGCAGAGCCAATTAGTTTTTCATATTGGCCTAGGGGTTTCCTTTTCATTCTTTATTACTATGAAGAACAGCATGGCGGTTCAAAAGAACTTGATGTGTCAAGGCAAAAAAAAGAGAAAAACCAGTGAAGGGAATGGAGGGAAAAGGGAAGGTGGAAGGAAGAAAGAACAAGTGTGAAAGGAAAATAGGGAATAAAGAAGGCAGAAAAGTGGGAAAGAAAACACACTAAACTTAGAGGGAAAAATAAAGGAAGGAGCTAGCCAATAATCCATTGACTACTGCCTAGTGACCAGTCATGCCATAGCACAACTTAGTGGTTGGAGGACTTTCTGTATATGATTATGATTGTTCTTCTATGAAACTTTGTTCACATCTCTGCTTCTCCACTTATTTTGTAGTGTACTCTCAGCCTGGCCCCAGGCAGTGTGATCCTGCACCCACCAAGAATGGACTCCTGAAAAGCCAAACCTTAAACAAATCATCTCAAGCTCTCTAAATCTGTTTCATAAGTCCAAGGCACAGTTGATAAATTCTGATCTTTGGCTCACCTTAAAATGACAAAAGGTGACTTACAATGATCAGACTTTGGAACACTTGTATACAATGGACCTGAGCTTTGAAGGGAAATATGAGTAAAATCCATCAATAAGCATTTAAATGCCTACTCTGTGCCAGGCATTGGGGATACACGTACAAAGAATGAAATAATTCCTATTTTCAAAAAGGTATTCTATTCAACAGGAATAGAGATAAGGACATATAGGACAACTATAAAAAGAATAAATACAAGGGAGTTAAATTTAATGTGACTACTGTGGAAAGCATTAGCAATTGCAAAGAGGAATTAGGAAAGGTTTCATGTATGAGGTGATGTTTGAACTTCATTTTGAAAGAAAGGGAAAAGAAGAGAGTGAAGATTTTTCTTGTGGATAATACATTAACCCAGTCAGATTGATGGCTTATGTGGGAACAAAATGGGGAAAAAAGAAAACAAATCAAGGTAGGCCAAAGCAGAACTCAAATGAAATTTATCTATTATTGGGGTGTTGTATTCAATTAGATACAAGAGGGCAGGAAGTACACCTAGGTACCTATTCCACATATGTATGTATGAAGAAAATAGTGTATTCTACATAACAAAACATAATCAATGGGAGGATTGAATAGAAAATGAATTTCAGATCCTAGGATCATCAGATCAACAGCTGGAAGAGGAATATGAGAGGAAAGGAAAAACAAATGTTCCACTACAGTTTTCAGATTTTTCCTTTGATTTGGTGTTACAAAGTCACAACTTGTGCTTTTTTGCTATAGTCAGATGTTTATGCTGGGAGAGGAAGAAGGAGAGGGAGAGGAAGGGGGACAGAGAAGGCCAACAGGGGGGAGGGGGAGAAAGGAAGAGGGAAAGGAGAGGGAAGAGAGTGGGAGAAGGAAAGATTGTTATGGTTAGGGAGGAGTGAAGGGGGAAATTGCATGGTCTGGCAACATAGGCAGGATGATGTACATTTTTCAGGTTAAATTGCTATTGGCTTTAAGCAAAGGGACAAGGAGAGAGCATAGGGAGGCTGATGAAACTTAATACCTATTTTCACAACTAAATAATCATTTCTCTATCTTCTAGGAAAGTTCCTTCTAATGCAAAAGTTATTTAACCAATACAGCAGGGGTTCTTAACCCAGGGTGTGTGGTTTTTTTTTATATTCTGATTACTATTCCAATATAGTTGGTTTCCTTTGTAATATTACTTATTTTTTTATGCTTTTAACTACATTATTCTGAGAAGGAGTCCACAGACTTCAACAGACAAAGGGGGCTAAGACTCACACATACATACAGGTTAAGAATGCCTTTAAGAGAGGCTAGCAGAACTCTTTTTTGTGGTGATCAAGACTTGGAAATTGAGGGGATGCCCATTAACTGTGGAATGACTAAACAACCTGTAGTATTTGAATGTAATGGAACATTATTGTTCTATAAGAAATGATGAGCAGGTGGACTTCAGAAAAACCTGGAAAGATTTATATGAACTGATGCTGAGTGAAGTGAGCCAAACCAAGAGAACATTGTACACAGTAACAGCAACACTGCGTGATGACCAATTTTGGTAGACTTAACTCTTCTCAACAGTGCAATGAACTAAGATAATTCCAAGGGACCCAGAATAGAAGATACTGTACACATCCAGAAAAAGAGCTCTGTGGCATGAATGAATATCAAAGCAGACTATTTTCCATCTTTTTTTTCTTTATCATGGTTTTTCCTTTTAGTTCTGATCCTTCTTTCACAACATGACTAATGTGGAAATATGTTTAATATGATTGCAAATGTATAGATAGATTGTATGCCTTCTTAAGGACGGGGGAGTAGAGGGAGGGAGAAAAACATATGGAGCTCAAAATCTTTTCTTTTGCCTTTTTTTGAGGGGGTGGGGGGAAAGGCAGGTCAATTTGGGTTAAGTGCCTTAACCAAGGTCACATAGCTAGTGTTAAGTGTCTGAGGTCAAATTTGATTTCAGGTTCTCCTAAATCCAGAGAATGTGCTCTATTCACTGAGTCACCTAGTTGCCCCGAAAAATATTATGGAAGTGAATGTCAAAAACTATCTTTGCATCTAATTAGAAAAAATAAAATACCATTAAGTGGGAAACATTTTTTTAAAATTAAAAAATAGAGACCCTAGCAGCAAGAATAAAGCAAATGTACCTCCAAAGGTGGAATGAGGGAATATATCAAATGAATATGTATGTATGTATATGAGTGTGTGTATGTGTATTTTTCCAATGGATAGCATGAACTGAGTTAGGAAGGAAGGATATAGTTGAAAATCTAGTTCATCAGAAGGCAAAATATAGTCATTAAATTTCTTTCCCTTAACTAAGGTAAAAAAAAATACAATTCAACCATTCATTCTACCATTCTTCAAACTAACTGATTTATTAAATTGTTCAATAAGCATTTATTAAGCTCATGCTATATGCTAAGTACTATGCTAGGTATTGGTGATGGAAAAATAAGAATCAACTAGTCCCTGTCTTCAAGGTGTTTACATTCTGTTAAAAAACTCATTTGTCTGATGAGATCATTTTCACCTTTGGAGTGGGTCACTTAGGAGGGTAGGGAAACAGTATCTATGTCCCATCATATCTTTTCATTCCCTTTTAATGAACCAGTAGAAGTGTATCTCTTCTTGCAATGCAGTTTAACAAAAAAGGAGTTAAAAAAAGACAAAACCTGAAACTAAAAGTAGCATATGAGCATTTGCAATGCATATATTGCATTATGATTGGGGCCTCCAAAATAAGTCATGGCATTTATTTATTCATGCACCACATACTCCATGGTCCTGTGGGAAAAGAAATGTTTAAATTAAGATGCATTATGAAGCACAATACAGTGTCTTATGCATTCAATTACAGCTCACTAACACGTATCTATTTACACGATTTTACCAACTTGCTCTAATGCAGGGCTTGACTTTAGACATTTTGATTCAGGGTAGAGTGAAACTTTTTCTCCATCTCCATCCAATTTCCCAAAAGCCTATATTTCTTTTATTTCATTTTTAAATGGAATATGATTTCTATATTTGAATTTTACTTTTAGGTTAATTTCAACCAGGGACATTCAGTCATGTGGACAGGAAACTCATGTCAAAAAGGAAATGCACATTTCCTTCATAAACAAATTTAAAATGCCTTTGCTTCATTTATAATTTTATGCAAAAATGAGTACATAATGTATGAGGGAAGTGAGGGTTAAGTGTAGAGCTAGGGACCGTCTTCCTAATAAATAACTGTGTAGAAAGAGACAGCAGTTTTACCAATGATCTTAATGAGGGGAGACAGAGGGCAATCCTTCAAACCCTGGGGTCAGCTTGTCCCTTTAATTTTACAAGGGACAAAGTCTTTAGAAACAGTCCGAATTAAAGCAAGGTTCACAGTTCAAATATGGTTAAATGACCATACAATAACAGGGCTAAATGACAGTGACTTCAAATCTGTAGGAAATCTTGTTTCCTCTCCTCCTTTATTTTTTTATGCATAAGACAGAAAACCATTTGAAGCAGTCCAAGCACTTAACCTCATTCTATAGAAAAGGCACTGGATTCCATGGGGTAGCTTTCTCAGTCACTACTTCTGTCTTGCCCAAGGACAAATCTCACCTTCAGAAGAGGAGACCTTGACCCAGCCAAGGGGAAATGGCCACCATGATGGCAGGGCCCTTATTATTTTTCGGACTACACAGGCCAACTTTAATGATTCCCCCATCCTGCTCCCGCCCCAGAGGATGGCAGGAAGTCGGAGTGCACCTGCTGCATCTCCCTTCATATCACGTTGCTGTTATGAAAAATAGTTTGCTATTTTGGAACCCCCTGGCAGCCAGAGTGAATCACCGAGGGCCCATAGCTCGTTTATCTTGTGTCAGAAGCAAAGCCAAATGAACGCCACCTCGCCCAGCACCTGAAGAATGGGGAGAAGCTTTGCCCGAGTAAAAATAACCAAGGGCTTGCAGATATGGAGCAGAGACAGGCCACTCCTCACAGGTTAAGTAGGGCTTCTCACAACTCACTCAAGCTTTTTAGAGCACATCACTTGGAGCAAGAGGCTGTGAGCTTCCCTTACCCCAACTCAAGCAAACTTTTTTTTTTATTGGCTCATTGGATATAGGAGACTGCCTCTGCTCAGTAAAAAAAAACATCTGGGGATGACTATAGTTCTGATGGTTCCACTTGGTATTTCCATGCCTGTATCGGTAGCAGCTAATTTATTTTGTCAAGGGGTTTGGCTTGGTTTGCACTGAAGCTGATAGAAAAGCCCCGGGTCAGCCAAAAGCAGAATGGATGATACTTGAAGGTTACTGTTAAGCTGATATTAAAATATTGAAGGGAAAGGGTTAGTGAAAGACCAGTTGACAATAATGTGTTCCACTGAAAGCCATGAAAGTCAGAAGGCACCAGCATGTTGAATAGAACCCCTGGATAAGGAAAGGACATGGACAAGAGTTACCTCATTATAAGACAGCATGGATGGGTTGTAATTTACATTCTGAGAAGGGAATACCTATTTCAGTGAGATCGCATATCCACTTAAGTAAGGATGCATTCTGTGTCTCATTCTAGACAAAACAATTCAGGAAGATATAAAGGAAATAGAAGACAGTTCTTACTATGGTGGAGCTAGGAAGACAATCAAAACCCATGAAACAATTAGAATCTAGTTAAGTACTAACATGATTGACAGTGTTAGTACAATAGGCCTTCTGAGAAGGAATCTGATAATGTGAGCTAAAGTAGTCAAAGAAGTCTGCCTGGAGGAGGTGAAATAGAATTGAGGGATGGGTAGGATTTGGAAAGCTAGAGAGAGCATCCTAGACTGAATAATGGTATGAACCAAGGAATGAAGGTAGATATTAGTACAGAATGTGAAGGGACCATGAGAAGACCTACCTGACTGGGGAAAAGGCTGCTTAATTTTGCCTATGTAGTGTCTAGCATAGCCCTAAGTGCCATAGGCCTTTAAGTTACACTAATTCAGCTGTACAACTAAGGGCAACACTTTATTGATGTTTCCACCTGCCTACTTCCTCTCAAAAACAATCAGGCCAATCTTTAAAAAAAAACAAATGATAAATAAAATTTAATAAAAATTTAAAGCATGCCTAGTAAGACTATATACTTGTCCAGTCCCTAATCTTTCCTGATATCCCTATGGCTCTTCCAATTTTGGAAAAAGTTCTGTAGGTTGATAAGAATGTTAGTGATTTGAGTGAAGCCTCAAATTGGCTCCTCGGATGAAGATCACGTGATTTGCTCCAGTTTAATTCTCTTCCAAATGAAAGAAAACACTTTGCAACAACCTCAAGACAATTACAGTTTTACAATTACTTTCCAAGAACAACCAAATGAAGATTACAGCTCGGGAAACTGACCATGTGAAAACTTCAGGTATAGGCCATGACGTGGAAATTTGATCATCATCAGCATATATGTTAGTCCCACAAGATTCTTTGTAAATCCACCCACATTTATTAAGCAACTGCCTGAAGTACTTCAGAGTATCCATGTTCTCCACCTTTGAGAGGTTTAATTGACTAAACAAGCATCAATATGGATCCAAAGCTGGTCATTTATGGCTGACCACTAGCAAAGATAGGGGCTATAGTGGTTTTACTAATGGTATGATATATACTATAAGGCCCAGGCGGTGAATGTGAATTGGACAACTTTAGGTATTGATTTGTACAATGAAGAGCTGCAACTGGCACTGGGAAAGAGTTTTCCCCAGGAACCAATATGGAGAGGTCCTCTTTCCCCTGCCATTGAGCACAGTTCCTTTTTGTCATATTATCCAGCATCAGCCATCCAATTGACCTGTCCCCTTGTTCACCTTGTGTGGTGGCCATCATTCCCCTTCCCTATGTTTTGTCTATTTGCCAGGGTAAATTTCCCCAAACATGCTTGGCCTGGAACCTAGGCCTAGTGACCAAAAAAGTGGGCCACTGATGCTACTTTACTTCCTACCCATGACAAAGTCAGCCAAAGTCCTCCTTACTTCCCATGCTTCTCTGCCATCCCTCTCTAATGTGTCTCTGGAAGTCTGTAATGTTCATTGTCCCTTCTGTCCAGCATAGTTGGCTACCTACTGCTGTGAAGGCCCCACCTTCTAAAAATATTTTCCCATAGCCTAAATGTGGATACTATTAAAAAAACCAACATAATTTCTCTGGTTTGCTATTTTATCCCTTAACAAAAGATTCGTATCATTTGGTAGACTGACACCTTTGTTTTAATGAATCTGTTATAATTTTTATAAAGAGAAGTTTGCCTTAGGGGAATATTCATTACTTAGGTAGTATTTGTGGTTTACAGTTTACTTTCTTTACCACAATGTGAGGTAGATAGTACAAGTATAACTTGTTGTATCAGCAATGCAGCATTCACAATGCCTACAGTAACTATAAGTATGCTGATATGGTTATTAATCACAAAATGTAACAGGCTCTCTACATGAGAAATATAGTCAAAGCATTTATTCAAGTACCAGAAGACTGAGTCCCAAAACCAGAAAGTCAAAGCCAACACAGTAGTTATGAAGTTGGCACATGTAGTTAAAGTAGTAAATACCCACATTCTCAAGGCTTCACAACAGGACAGGCGACCTCAGGCAAAGATCCTTCTCTCCTCACTCACGGCAACGGCTCAGTGTCCAGGCAGCTTGCTCCCAGCAGCTCCGGCCCCTCTGCAGTTCTTGTCCCTGGAAGTCCTCAGCAAGAGTCCTTAGCAGAGATTCTGACTGGCTCAAAAAAAAAGGAGTTGGCGCCGCTGCCGCCACTGCTGCTGCTGCTGCTTCCAGTCACCAGCACGGAAGGTAGCTTGGTTCCAGTGTTCTCTTGCTCCACCCCTTCCTGCTACATCAGCAAGTTCAAGGGACATGGAAGATCTTCAAATCTCAGTATCATTACACTTGTATAAATCCTTCATCATTGATTTACTTATATGCCAAGAGTCCTTGGATCTGTGTCCAGCAACTCCTAGAAGTGACCCCCATATACCCATTTCTACATATGCTGTACTGCTGAAACAGAATTAAATATGGAGAAACCAAGGCACAGGGTTTAAATTACTGGACCACAGTGTGTAAAGACCAATACTGTTACTCAGGTCTTCTCATTCCATGCCCAGCAACATTCTTCACTACACAAAGTAGAAAAAACAGCAAGAGCATAGAACTAAAACTAAATGGATTTTTAATGCTGTCCAGACTGCTCATTTGACAGATAAGGAGATAGGCATCAAGGGAAGTGACCTGTCCAAGGTCACTTGGTTACTCAAGTGACAGAGGTGGGATTTTAACTCAGATTCACTGATTCCAAATGTACCACCACTCTTTCCCCTGAAGCAAAGTTCCTTGGACTCTAAAAGGGAAAGGGTGAAAAGTCAATGTATTGCCAGGGGAACCAAGGGGGAATAAGACCATGAAAGGTGAAATAGAGAATAGTGAAAACCAATTTCACAGTTTTGTATAGTGTCAGCTCTGCCTGGAGCCATAGATGATAATGAGTCCAAAGGACACTGGCCTATTTCTAAAGCCATCCTGGCCCAAATGTGCTTATGGTACATTCCACTGGACACTTGGAAGCAAAAAAGGCTATGGATAACAATAACTGAAAAAAGTAGGAATAATGCTGGGCTCATCAATGAGATCTCACATCTCAGCTGTGTGACTCAGCATTTCTGGTGCCAATCATTTACAGTAATTAAACAGTGAGATAACACCAAGGCTGTGCAAGCTAGAAATAAATGTGGATCCTAAATGGTGACCCAAATATGCTACAGTTGAAAAGTATAGTAAGGAACTGAGATCCTAAGACACCCATCCCATGACTCCAGGTCAACTTTAGCCTGTGTCATTAGAAACCTGAGTGTTTGGCATCTGCATGTTCACTTATGGGAGATAGACAGCTATATGACGTTCAGTTTCAAGAGGAAAGGGATTATTTCTGTCACTACCTAATAAACTCTTTTGATTATAGTGTAGTTGGTTCCTTATGCTCAAAGATGAACTGTGGACTGCATGCTGGCTTCCTTAGAAAGTCAACATGGTATGATAGAAGGGATTGCCAGACTTTAGAGAATTGGATTTGAATGGAGCTTTTGACACTAATTAGCCAAAGGCAAGTCATTGTCAGTTTGTCTCATCCCCTCTCTCCCTCTGTCCCCACCTCTCTCCTTCTCTCTCTGTCTCTGTCTCTCTGTCTGTCTGTCTGTCTCTTCTTCTCTCCTCTCTCTTTCTCTCTGAATCTGTTTCTACTTCTATAAAATTGGGATACTAATACCTATAATATCTACCTCATATGATTATTGTGGGGATTAAATGAAATAATGTATTTTATAAAGACTTTTTAAACCTTATGAAGCTACCTTGAAAAATACTAGTCAACAGTAGAGATGATTTCACTAAGACATTCCTCTCCTACAATCTTATAGCACCATCCCCTATGTTTTGACACGAATAATCTAGTCTGCTCACTATTGGCTAAAGTGTCATGGTGATATGATATTCGATAAGCATGACAGGCACTTTTCAGCAGTAGAGATTGTTTAGGGAAATCTATTCTCTCTTTATACTCTCTACCCTTTGGTGATTTCATTGATTCGAGTATCACCTGCTTCTCTGTAAATGATTTCCAAATCCATATCTCCAGCCTTGGCTGCTCTCCCAACTTCTAATGCTGCATTTTTAACCGCCTCATAGACAACCCTTCCTAGACACCTGAATTATCATTTTAGAAAGTATATGTTTAAATGTAAATAGTTTTTCTTACATTAAAAAATCCTAAATCCATGAAATACTAATGAGAGAATGGAGCTACCCAAGTAACAAATAATAAAATTATATCAATGTAATTGACCAAAGGAGTAATAAAAATAATTAATAATAATAGCTAGCAAAGTAAAGTTTGCAAAAAGTTTCATGTGTTATCTCATCCAATCATCACTACAACGCTAATACGTAGGCCCTATCATCATCAGCCCCACTCTACAGGTTAAGAAACTGAGGCTCAAAGTTTATATAATTTACTCAGGATTACAAAGCTAGTAAGTATCTGGGGAAAGATTCAAATTCATTATGTCATCTAGCAAACTACATAAAATATTCTTCTGGTATCTCTGATAATAATAAGAGTATACATTTTTCGTAGATGTGAAGCTGGGATTGCTGTAGAACATACAGCAGTATTTACACCTCAGGAAATAGGAGTAAAGATAGAAGTGACCCTTCATCAATGAACTGATTTACAATGAGTTTCCTACCCAGATTCTGAATAATCAGATAGGACAAATCACTGAAACTCTTTGACCTTGTAAGAGGAGACATAAAAATGAGCCTTTGGGCTCCCCTCAGAAGTTTTATCTCCTTCCAGCAAGTTTTTTTCCCTAGCCCTGAGGGTATATCTTTAATAGATCTGGCTCTTACATCCTTTTCTGAGCTGATGACTGCCTCAGTCCAAATAGGATATTACATACAAGGTCAGTAAGTACCTAATACTGGGTATAATTTCCCCAAAATATATTCAGGCATTCACAAGCATGTACTTAGTCTGCTGCCAGATAGTTAAAAATTTCTTTCTGTCTCTGGTCCACTGTGGCTTTCTTTGAAATAATCCAAGGATCTTTTAATATTGTGAGTATAAAAGGATTCTTTCTAATGTTGTAGATTTTCCTCAGACAGATCTTAGGTTGTGTGCACCTGGTTTTTAGACATTTGAATGCAGATGGATCCCATGAGACCACAGTACTATTCATGATACATTAAGAATCCAAGCTTGAAGGAGCCAAGATGGCGGTGTAGAAGCAGCAAGGATCAGCAGCTCCTGCACAGCCACCTTAAATACACATAAAATAAGAAATTTTAGACCTCCAAAATCTACAAAACTACAGAAAACACATCTCTTGCTGAAGGTAGTTCAGCAGGAGGGACCCATCGCAACAGGTCAGGAGCCCAGGCCAGCCCAGCCTGAAACAGCGGTCTGGCGCCAGGGTGGTTGGGAGAAGCTGCAGCCACAGCCAGAGCCATTCTATCACTAAATGCTAAAAAGTGAATCTGAACGAATTCAAGAGCGACAGAAATCACTGAGAGACTGAGCGAGGCGGATTCTCAGCCCAGGAAAGCGCCTACTCAGGTTGGGGTAAGAAGAACGCTGAGCACAAGGAAGTCGCACCAACGTGGAGCATAGAGTAGAGAAGAGCGGACCGAGAAAAAGCCCCAGCCAGGCATCCAGCAGACTCACCCAGCCTGAGAGGTTTGCAACCATCTCACCAGAGGACAGAGGATCATCGAACCAGGTAGGAAAAAACTTGGGGTCCACAGCAGGGGCAGCAGTTTCTGCGGGGGCAATCTGGATGTTTAAACTTATACACCCATACTGCCAGAAGCCAAGATGGAGGAAGAAATAGATTAAATAAATAGAATAAATAAATAATAGAGTGGCTCCTCTAAATCCCTCCCAGACCAAGAAAAGTCCAGAATTAAATGTTCTAATCAGAGTAAAATCTTGAATCAGTGGAAACAGCCCGAGGGACAGCTGAGGAAAGGGCAAAGAACACAATACAGAGTCTAAGCCCAGTAGGGTGGAGCCAGCAAGCCCTACCAAGAAAAGCCAATTTAGCACCATAGGCCCAATCAGCAAACAACAGCTCTTCCTCAGGCCTTCAGCTGTAGCCAGCTCTGAACCTGCTTGAACCATAGCTCAGGGACACAGGCTCTGAAACCTGAAGGAACTGGACGACCCGAGCCAAACAAGTTACTCTGTAAGCCTCAGGGTAACTCAGGGGAATCACTGAGAGTCTTGGTATTGGCCGCAGGCTACACACTCAGATTTACAGCTACCAAGCCCCTACCTCCTAACCTGAGAAGCTTAACACTCCAGCACCCCAAACTTGGATATCCACTCCAAATTCCAGGACATAGGTACTCACAATGGGGAAGAAGGAAACTGCAAAGGCAAGGACCATCAAATCTTTTTTATACTGAGCAAGAACAAACAAATTCAGAAGGCAACAGGGACTCTATGTCCACACTGGAAACCACAGAAGGAAATGCACATTGGTCTCAAGCCTAGAGAGCCTTCTTGGAGGATCTCAAAAGAGATTTGAAAAATGAAATTAGAAAAGTAGGAGATAAATTCAAATCTACAGTGACCAAACTGGAAAAAAATCTCACTGAAGAAATCAAATCTTTGAAAAGCAAAATTGGAGAACTAGGACAGGAGGTCCAAAATCTAACCGGAGAAAATACCTCCCTAAAAATGAAAAATGAACAGAAGGATAAGGAACTCCAAAAACTAGCTGAGGAAAATAACTCACTAAAAATTAGAATCAGACAAATTGAAGCTAAGGAGTCTATGGTGCAACAAGAGACAGTCAAACAAAACATAAAGATTGAAAAATTGGAAGAAAGTGCAAAATATCTCACTTGAAAAACAATTGACGTGGAAAACAGGTCCAGGAGAGATAACCTAAGAATTATCGGCCTACCAGAAAATCATGATGAAAAAACCATCCTGGACAGCATCCTCTAAGAGATTGTTAAAGAGAACTGTCCTGAGGTCCTAGAATCAGAGGGAGAAATGGTTATTGAAAGAAACCACCGATCTCCTCCT
>CM053598.1:116176855-116215738 GCA_028646575.1 Pseudocheirus occidentalis | reverse complement strand
TACAACCAGACTATTGTACAATGTGAAAGAGTTTGCAGATCCTATACATGATTGTAGGCTACCATGGTGGGGGTGGGGGATGGGGAGGAAGGGGAGAAAAATCTGAAACTCAAGTGACTCTGGAACTGAATCTTGTAATCTAAAAGTAAACAAACAAGTCAATAAAAATAAATTTTAAAAAATTCTTCCTTTCTGAAAGAGAGAGCATATTGGTCTGGATTACCCAGGGCTGGATCAACTTTGTTATTTTTTATTCTCAGTCAATAATAAAATAATAAGTTATGGGTAACAAGAAGCCAAAATATTTTATAAGGGTGGGAAGGGAAACTGGTACATGCTAAGCACCTGGCTTGTTCATTAATTGAACTGCTGCTCTCTCACCACCATCCCCACTCCCAAGGCCTCCATTCTTAAAAGCCCAGAGAAGCCTCTATCCTTGTTGCCACTTAGTCCCCACAACACTCTTTCACAATGAAATCCAGTGCTACCTAAGAACAAGAATATATCACACACAGAGGCCCTTCATTTTCCTGACTCAAGAGAGAAGTCACATGAGAAAGTAATCCCTAGAAACTGACAAATTTTTAAATATTTCTCAAATTTGAACTGTAATTAATTTGCCAATATCAGTCACAAATATATTTATGACTATTATTCCAGAGTTTACTGCAGTACTAAAGTTGTTTTTACAAATACCAATTAAATGCACCAGTTAATTACAATAATTTGCATAAATAAAGGGAGTGATTTTACATTTATGAGCAACAGAAATTACTCCTTCCTGCTCTAGAGACCTAGAAAGTCTTTTCACACTCCAAGTGTCAGATGACTGGCTGAAATGACATCTAGGGTATAATGTCTAGACCTTTTCCAACACAGAGTGCTGTTGGTTAACTCAGCCCATTAGTAGAAGGTGCTAATGAGGCCAAGGTTAGACTCTTGATCATTGTTGTTGCCAAACATCTTCCTCTGTCTGTACTGTGAGGTAGGAAGCCTACCATCTAATTACCCATAAGTCTACAAGTTTAAGGCTGCAAGAGACCTAAGAGATATCTAATATTCAACAACTTAATTTTATCTTTGGGAAACTAAGAACTAAAACAATTAAGAGACATTCTCTAATAAGACTATCCATCCAGTTTGATATGGAGACAGACTTACAAGTTGTATAAATTTAGGTAGGTCATTTGATTTCTCTCAGCCTTGGATATCTTTCTCTCCATTAAAAAAATAAATTTCAGTGTAATATTTTGGGTTTTTTCATATCACCAAAATTTCTCCCAGTATCCCCTCTCTTTCCCCTTTCTAAAGAGTCATCCTATATAATAAATAATATTTTAGTGAAAAGAAGAAAGGAAAAATCAGCAAAATTGATCAATACATTTAAAAAGTCTGAAATACATGTGATGTGTAAGACCTGTGGACCTTCCATCTCTTCAAAGTCATGGAGTGGGCGAATCTCATATCTCTTCTTTGAAGCCATACTCGCTCTCCATAATTCTGAGAAATTTAATGTTGATTATTTTGCAATAGGTCATTCCATTTAGCTTGTTGTAGGTGTTTAAAGAAATATGTTTGCCCTCTTGTTTCTGATTGCTTCATGCTATAGCATATCATTGGAATCTTACCGTCCTTCTCTATGTGCATCACATTCATCATTGCTTACAAGACAGTAATATTCCATGGCATTGATATGTAATAATTGTTTAGCTGTTTCCCCAATCAATGGACAACTGCTTTGTTTCTAATTCTTTGCTATCACAACAGTGTTGCTATAAATATTTTGGTGCATAAAGAAATTTTCTTTTAATCAATGACTTCCTTAGAGTATAAACCTCGTAGTGGAATCTCTGGGTCAAAAGGTAGTAACATTTTGGTCACCTTATTTGCGTAATTCTCAACTGTTCTCCAAGTCATTTCTATTTTAATAGGTACTATACTTCCTAACCTGTCTAAAGAATTCCTTGAAGATCTTCCCCAAGAAGTATGGTTTCATATTTTACTTTCAAATGGTCACTGGGGAAACTGGGCAAGAGAGTACAGTTGGATTACTTCAAATTTTCCCTCAATCTTGGAAACATATCTCAAAGCATACAGTCTGCTTTTGAGGGGTCATAACACCATCTTCATGCACAAATGACAGTGTTACTTATTACTATACTGAATCTTAAAAGCCCCAGGTGAGAAAGAATAATTCTTAACTGAAACAATGAAGTTAATTAATGGGCAAATAATAGTTTCCCCAAAGTGAATTCTGGCAATTGATGCAGAATTGCCATGCATCCTTAATGGGCACAAAAAGGAAAGTTCTATTTTAGCAAAACATAATCTACTTTTTCAAAAGTTCTGCAGGAAAAAAAGAATAAAGGTACATGCGTTTATAGTGAGAAATCCACTGGACATCTTACAAATTCAGATTATGAATTTTTTAAAAATATAACATTTTCCAATATTGTTGCATCCATATTTCAGTTTCTACTATAGAAACAGATTTGCAAAAACTGTTCTTCACCATCAATGACTTGTACCGGGTCGCTGGTTTACTCATTAACATCTATTGTCATAGTAACAGGATGTTGGTAGCATCTTGTGCCATGCCTTATACATAGTAGGTGATTTATGTATTTGTTAAATCAGATTATTAGAACCACCCATCAGGCTTGGCCATACTCTCTGCATGCCTCATTTCCCACCAGCTGCACTGCTTTTGGTCTTTGTTGGACTTCTCCATCACACCATTATGACCTAGGAGCCTCGTCACTGGGAAATTTCATCACCCTGCAACATCTGATCAGCTTTGGTACTCACATCTCAGTAGTACCCTTTGCCCCTCTGATTGGAGGGTGGAACCATGAGTACCAAAACCTCGTCTCCTTATTTCTCACCAGCTGGACTTAGGGACTTCTACCTGTTCATGCCCTACACCAAGAAACTTCTCCCTCCCCTCCCTATGCATCAATTTCTTTTTATGTGCTGCCTTCCTCCATTATATTGTGAGTTCTATGAGAACATATTTCTATAGATTTATATTTTTATCACTTTTAGATAAATAAGGTGCAGCCAGACTGTAGAAGGCCTTAAATGTCAGGCACATGAATGAGCCAGTAAGCAATCTTTATAAATTTTGAGCAAGAGTGGCCTCTTAAAAGAGACATTTTACCACTCTTTGTTCTTAGGATATGTCAGATGTCAAAAGAGAAGGGAAATATGGATTTGATTTGATTTTTTCCTTGATGAAGGCAGAGATGAGAGTAAGTGAGGGACACAGGAGACCTCAGAAGGAGGTCAAAGGATATAAACTTGATCACAAAACATGAGCAGTAATTCGTTGCCTTCCAAACAGCTAATACCCTGGAATTTGAGATGTCTGCTAACCCAAGATACTGAAACACAGGGACTGAAGAAGCAGGAAAACAGGCCAGTGAATACAAGTAGATCAGAGCAACAAGCAGCCAAAGCACTTTGGGACCAGAAGCCTCACACTTCTCTGGCAAATCACCAGACAGCCAGTGTGACGACCACTCTACCTCAGTGGTAACTGGACATGCAACCAGCCAAGGCCATTTGAACAATACTTAGTTTCCCAAGTTAAGAAAGAAATAGAAGAAAATATTTCCCAATTGTTGTAGAACAGTAGAAACAAATATGGAAGTTCTACCCCCAGCCATTAATTGTTAGGTGGTCTTGACTAATTCGTGGCAGAGTAGAAAGAATTCTGGATTTGGAGTTGAAGACCTAGGTTCAAACTCTACCTCTTCCATTTAATATCTGTATATTCTGGGTAGGGGAGCAGCTAGGTGGCGTAGTGGCTACTCTTCCTAAGTCCAAATCTGGACTCAGACACTTGCTGGCTGTGTGACCCTGGGCAAGTCACTCAACTCAGTCTCCTCATCTCTAAAATAAGCTGAACAAGGAAATGGCAAAGCACTCCAATATCTTTGCCAAGAAAACCCCAAATGAGGTCATGAAGGGGGCAGGCATGAGAGAAACAATCCAACAACAACATCAACAACAAATTAGGCAAATCACTTAACCATTCTGGATTCAAATACCTCACTGGGAAAATGTGGTGGTTTTACTAGATAATATCTGATGTCCTTTTTGACTCCAATTCTCTGAGTCTCAGTTTCCTCACTAGGAAGATGAGATCACACTAGATGAGCTATATTGAAAGCACTTGGCAGATCCAAAGATTCTATGATAGTGTCAAATGTATCCGAAAACATTTTGAATATGAGAAAGGCCATAAAAAAAGCTTGAAGCTGTGAGGTTGAGTCTGAATCCTCAGTCTTAATTATTACACATTCCTGTCCCCACCTTTCAAATTTCCTTTAAATTGGCCAACCCCTCTCCCACCAAACTGGACTTACCTGGAATGAAACTGCCAAGCAACCTGCCGGGGTCCACCTTTGCCAAGCCGTAATCTCAGATTGCTTTCATGTGGCATGTTAGGACATTAAAGCCCATTCAAATCAGGTTAGACTTCTGTTGAACGGTCACTGCCACCCAAAGGCCTTATGCTATCTTAATTATTAACAGATCCGTTTGATGCAACACTGTGAATTGCCTTTTGACCCATGGAGACAGCCGTACCTTCAGAGATCTTTAGCAAGTAAACTAAAGGGTCTGTTGAGTGATTTTTGCTTTTTGCCATGATTAGCAGCAGATGAGCGAATCGTTTTTCTATAGCCACCTGTCAGCCAAAGGACTTTCTCCTTAGTTTCTAGTTTCTAGAAGGAGTAAGATGAAAATAAACTAAGATCTTTTGCTTGGAATATACTTGAGGGTCCCAGATGTAACAGGATCTGCTAGGGGGCTGACAGGCTTCAAGATATGGCCACTCAGCACCACTCACTCTTACCTCAGAGAAACATGGCCAGAATGAGGGGAAATCATGATTTCCCAGCACATTGCACATTCCTTGGACAGCGGTTACTTTATGAAAACCTGTGCAATCAATCTGGAGCCAGTATTTGCTGAAATGTCCCATTTGCTGACCTCTTTCAAGCCATTTGAAAACATAAACAGAGCTCTTGCAGGGTAATTAGCCACCATGCCTCTTAATACCTGCTTTCCAAATTTGACCATAATGGACATTCATTAAAATGGGATTTGACTTAATAGCAAAAGTTAGCAAGAAATGGAGGAGTCACTCTGTCACTGTCAGCTCTTATTTTCTGGGTCATTTTTCCTGGAGGAAATAGGGTCCATAACTGGATGGATGCTGGGGCTCCAGAGATAGCCCACAAGGAACAATATAGAGGATATTCCGAAATTGCCACTATAATTTCCTTAACACACACACACACACACACACACACACACACACACACACACACACACGCCAGACTCCCTGAAAATATAGAGACAGTCACAGTATAACTAAAAAAGGCCTCACTTAGCACTCTTGGGTTTAAATCTGTCCCCTACAGTCCCTTAACCTCTTTCATAGTTTTCACAGAATTTAGAGCTGAAATGAACCTCTCATTTTATAAAAGCAGAAACCAGAGAAGTTAACTTTCTTACCCAAGATCACAAATAGCAAGTTTCATAGATTTGGAGCTGGAAGTGATCTCAGAAGCCATCCAGTTAAAGCCTCTCATTCTATTTTTTTTCCAACTCCTTCATTTTACAGATGATAAAACTAAGTCACAGAAAGGTGAAGTAACTTGTCAAAGGTCACATACAGATAGCGAGTAGGATGTACTTGAATTCAAACTCAGATCCTACAGTTTCCAGTCTAATGCCCTTTTAATAACATCATGCTTCCTCTTTCATCTGTCAAGGAGGGATAACAACAGCTGCCGTGCCCACCTGCCAGATGAGAGACGCAAAAGCACTTTGAGAAAATATGAAGTCTACCAATAATAGGTATTGTTATTAAATACATCTTCAGATCCCAACAAGCTCCCAGATGGCCTTTCACTGAACAAGTCTAGTTTCATTGTGATTGCCTTGTTCTAGATCCAAGGATACATGGCGGTTGTCTCTGTGGCAGGTTAAGGCTCAGACAAGTTATCTCTTGAGTGAACTCTCACCAGGCATACAATGAAAAAAGGCCTTTGAAAATGAGCTACAAGTGAAACCAGGCACCAGGAGATCAGAGAACTAGCAATGACATCAATTGACACTAACAGCAGTTGGTCAAGGGTGTTTCTGGTGTTCCCCTCTTTAAGCTACACCAGGGTTAAAGTTCAAGTCACAGTATAACCCAGTGCATGGGGCAAGGCATTCAAAAGTGGGATTGGTGATCATCATTTGACTCAAGAACTGAGGTCAGTGCCAGAGAAGCAAAAGAGGTCAAGGTCAAGATCTGAGGTGATAACTAGGATCCCTCCCAGAGGGCCATGTGTTGCCAAAAACACAACATTCAATTCAGCCTTTTGGCTGCAGCATCTCAGGGCTTCCTTGTCAGGCCCACACCTGAGTAACCTGATGGTCTTCAGTCTTACCCCTTCCATGAGCCCTCTGTGTCTTTCTCTGATGAGATTAAACAGAGAAAACAAGTTAGTTGATTCTTTTTTGCCTCTAGAATGTCAGTCATATCTTTCCCCAGGGGTGCATACATAATTCTGATTCATATCTTGACACCATCTACCCCTTCTACCAATCTTTTCTCAGCCTCCATCACCCTCAAGTTGGTAAGTGACCTAAGTACTGGTGGTAAAATGTCCATACTAGATGGACATCATGGATATAAGCAAAAGGTTCTCAAGGCAAATGCTTAAAACTATACCCCCTCTAATCAACTAAGTTTTAGAGCTATTTCTATAAGTCTCAAGTCTACGATGACCTCAGTGTCAAATTCCTCCATTTACTACATGGTGTTTAGTTCTTTCCTCTGACATGTACTAGAAGTATCACCCTGGGTAAATTATATCTTCTCTGTGCCCTCACACAATGCATTAAGAATGTAAGGGACAGAAAAGTTGGCAATATTCACTGATAGAGGTGCTTTCTTCACCAGTACTTTCTCTTTCCCACCCCAACCAACCACCTATACACATACCAAAAAACTTGAACTTAAAGGAATGGTAGATATATACTGAGGATAAAGTATGAGATTGTGAGAAGGTTGAAGAGACCAATCAAGTATTCATTTTTAAAAGAATTGGATGAACTCTAATATTTCATCATGTGATGGAGATGATTCTGGGTTTTTAAAAACTATGGCCATGGAGGAATACTTTTACCATGTCCCATCAAACTGGAAAATCTTCAGGTTTAAGACCTGTGATAAATTGTGTATCCATTATATGGGGACCAGTCTGGCTAACCTCAAAGATGCATCACACGAGGTTCACTTCAAGGTGACACATTTTCCAACCAAAGTGGTTGTGATCCATATTGTTGAAAAGAGTAGCCACACTGATGAAATTATAGATTCCTAGAGCACTAAAATATTGAAGTCTTGAGTAGATTATTAATATTACATAAATCCAGGTTCATTTCCACCATTCTGCACAGATTCTCTTAAGGATGTATTTTTCTTTGATCCCTGGAGAACTCTTAGGTTTATTTGTTAATTTGTAATTTGGCCCAGAAGAAACAGCATGGTACAATAGATAGAAAACCAGCCATGAAGGCAGGAAGACCTGGGCTCAGGTCCTGTTTCTGACACATACTGGATGGGTGACTCTGACCAAATCATTTAATTTCTCAATATTCTATGTTACTATCTAAAACAGAAGTTTTAGAGAGGGGAGCCAAACCTGCACTGGTAGAGCTGGGGTTTCCTTAGCTGGGAAGACCCAATAAGAATGAAATCACATAAGCAATTCCCATCCCTAATTTGAACTAGATGATTTGGAGAACACTGGTAACTGGACCAGGAGGGTAACAGGAAGAAAAAGAGAATAAAGTATGGCAGGTGAAGTCATAATCAGAGTGAAAGGAGATCCTTCTATAAAGGTTAATGGCTAACAATCTAATGAACATACTTAGAGTGGGGAGTAAAGAGTCAAAGTATTCTGATAAGTATATGGAATAGCTGTAGACATATTGCTCCAAGATATAGTTTATTCTTCTTCAGATGTATTAATTTCAAAATAAGTTAACTTCAAACAGATAATAACTTTAGCCGTAAGTATAACATGAATTGAGGTCCATGCCCTATAATAACTTGGCGAGAATTCTATAGTCATGAAAAACCGTCCTAGATGGGATTCAGGTCACTTAGAAGACTTAGAATGAGAGAAGAAAGGTACCATTTTTAAAGTCAGGTCAATGCCCATGAAGATAGTAGTCTATTGCCAAGAATTTGTGATTACATTAATGCTGAAGGAAGTCTGTTTTGCTCTATTTATATGTACAAAAAATCTTTGTTTTATCTATATCTATATCTATATCTATATCTATACACAGCCCCCCCTAAATATATATATATATATACCCTGAGGGCAAGGATTTTTTTTATATTTTTGTACTCATAGGGCCTAGTATAGTTCCTTGCAAGAAAGGTACTTGATAAGGGCATGCTGCATTGAATTGAACTATGAGACAACCTTGAAAGGAATCAAGAATGATCTAAGTAATTGGAGAGAGATTCACTGTGCACTTACTACACAAAGCTATCATGAAGTGATAGTACATTTGTAATTAAACTGAATTATGAATGAGGAAACTGAGTCTTAGAAAAGTTAAGTTATATCTTCAGATTTTCTGACTGGGGTACTTTTCAGTTTAAATAAAATAAACATCTATTCAATGCCTCCTATATAGAAGGGACTATTCTAGGTATCCAGAGATCCAAAAACAATAATTAAACAGTCCTTGCCTTCAGGAAGCTTAAATTATACCTAGGAAATGCAAATGTGCCCAGATGAGGATGAGATAATTTGAAGAATAAAAGAGCACTGACATCTTCAAAAATCAAGAAAGATTTTGAGTAGGAGGTAGTACATGAGCTGAGCCTTGAAGAAAGCCAAGGACTGTAGGAGATTAAGGTAAGAAGGGAGTACATTACAAGGAAGAGAGACAGCCTGTGCCAAGGCACAGAAAGAGAAGGTGTCATACCGAGTTCAAGTAGGTCACTTTGGCTTTAATGTAGGGAGAATGCCAGGGAGTAATATGAAATATGTCTGGAAAGGTAGCTTAGCATCATATGGTAGAGACCTCTAAGTGCCAGAATGAGGAATTTTTATTTTGTAAGAGTGGCAAAATAGTCACTGAATGTTCTTGAGCTGGAAGAATGACATGTTCAGATCTGTGCTTAGAAAGCTTATTTGGCTAGCTTCCTTTTGGGCTCAACTCTGTTGCCATATTCTAGGCAGAGTCTTTCTGAATTCTATTAAGTTGTTAGCAAAGTTCTCTCTTCCTCATCATGGGGGTTAGGGGTGAGGCACTCCCAGGATCTGGAAAGCTTGTGTAAAAGTTTTTGGCCCTCCCTTCATACCAGAGAAGGAGTCTGATTTTTCCTTTTTCTTTTATGGTGTGTTTATAGTACCTTATTGTAAAATTTGGGTTAAGTATTTGATCATAGGCTCAATGTAGATCAATGTCAAGTAAAAAACACTAAACATTTATTTTATGCACTTCTGAGTTTCTAAACTTTTTCTATGTTGTCTGCTGACCTTTGCATGCCATCAGCAGCTTCTGCAATACTTCTCCAAAATTCCCATTTAACTTTTTTTGCAACTTGCACTATATCAATGGAGAAAGTCATGATATGGAAAGGATTACTTTCATCCACCCTTGCTTTGTCTATCTGTCTGTATATCTATGTCTATATCTTTATCTATATCTATATCTATACCTATATCTATATCTATGTCTATGTCTATGTCTATATCTATATCCATATCTATATCTATATATACAAAGTGTATATGTGTGTGTACATATACAAAGTTTTGCTCTGTCTATATGTACAAAGTATATCCTGTCCCCAAAATATTGAGGAATTTTTTTTCTATTTTGTCTTTGTACCCATAGGGCCTATCTTTGCAAGGAAGGTACTTGATAAATATATGTTAAGAATCAAAAAAGATCTAAGTAACTGGAGAGAGATTTACACTGCATTTGTCTCACAAAATTATTGTGAAATGATAGTACATTTCTAATTAAGCTGTCTTATGAATGAGGAAACTGGGTCATAGAGAGATTAAATTATGTCCTCAGGAATATACTTTAGAAGACTCAAGGTCAGGATATGAACTCACTAGGTCTAAATGCTCTTGTCACCATACAGTAAGAATCAGTGTTTTTGTAAAGCCATAAGTCTATCAGGATCTTGAAGGCCTTCTGAACATCAGAAGACCAATGGAAAACTGGAGTTATATCTCTTTTACCCCACAGAGAATATCTCCTAAGGAAAACTGAATGGTACAAATTGTCATAGCTACATAGCACTTCCAGGATTTGTCTATACCTGGTATTAACAAAATCAAAACTTAAAAAAGAAAGATAACTATAATAGGACATGACTGCTTCTATTACGAAACACTGACCAATCTAGTCAAATATTGGCTGGCGACAGATAGCCATAGAATTAGATTATCATTTATCATTCACTAACTCTCCCAATGAAGGAAAAGGAAGGAGCAGAATCTGTGTCTGAATTGTGGAACAAAAATAGCTATAGACTCAAATACACCACCCAAGGGACATAGAGAAAGACAGATCATCAGCCATGGAAACACAAACACAGATAAACTGTTTAGGGGGACCAGACAGCTATGACTGTGACCCTCCTATTGCTTGAATTTTTCTGACAAAACTGCCTTCAAAAGTAGCATCTTATATTCAGATGTGGGAATACAAATTCTCACTTTAAAGCTCTACCAGCACCAACTTTGAAGAGAATAAACACATTGGGCCTCTATTTGAAAGACCCACCTAAGCTTCTCCTGCTTCCATACCCTGCTGGTTTATAAACTAAGAGTTGAGTCTTTTACAATACATTGTCGAGTAATGGTGTTGGTTTCACAAAATCACCAAAATCCTGGAGTTGAGAGAAAGTTCAGAGGTCAGGTAGTCCTAACCTCCTACAGGAAGTCCTTTTATACCTCCCAACATTCGATCATCCAATCTGAACTAGAAGACATCGCCACCCCACTCCAAAGAGTGGGAATTTACTAACTCCAGAGGCAGCCCATTCCACTTCTGGACAGCTCTCATTGTTAGGAAGTTTTTCTTTACATCAAGTCTAAATTTGTCTTTCTACAACTTCCACTCATTGTTCCTAATTTGGTCCTCTGAGACTAGGGAGAACACTGATACTTCATCATCAATAAGCATCACGAGACTGTAGTGGAAACTAATGCAGGCAGTTTTTAGTTTCTGTGACATCTTCTGTGCTGAAGTTGGTGACTGGGGTAAACATCTTACAATAACTCCTTGATCCCATCAAGCTCTCTCCTTATAAGGTGCCTTGAAGTCATTGTTCATTGTACAATCATTTTGCTAAATCCAGGTTCATCTCTAAACCAATCAGTTTAAATATCCTCTAATACTGCTGGAATTCATATGTGAAATGTTTGCCCTCATTCTTAATTATGTTTTTTCAATCAAGGCACCAGAACTGTGCCTCCAAGGTACTATGAATAATTGTGCGGAGATGAGATTCTTTTGCTTAACTCTTCTGTGGATGCTCATCTGGCAATGGTTCACAGTTTTGTTTCAATTTTCATACAGAGATGATTTTTGTATATATTTGTCTGCATATTATCTCTCCCATTAGATTGTAAGCTCCTTGAGGGCAGGGACTGTCTTTTGCCTCTTTTGTATCCCCAGTGCTTAGTACAGTGTCTACCACATAGTATGTGCTTAATAAATGTTTATCCATTGAGTTCTACATCCAGTGTTTACTTCCTCAATTATGCCAGCAATCAACAAATCAAGTAAGCATTTGCTAAGTGGTGATCCCCTGAGATTCAAAGACAAAAGCAAAACAATCCCTGCCCTCAGGAGGTTACATTATAAAGAGGAATATGCAGCTTTAGTAGCATGTACAGGACAAGTGGTACAGTGGATAGAATCCCAGGCCAGAAGTCAGGAACACTCATCTTCCTGAGTTCAAATCTGACTTCAGACACTTACAAGTCATGTGATGCTGAGCAAGTCACTTAACCCCGTTTACGTTAGTCCCTCATCCGTAAACTGGAAGAAAAATGGCAAATCACTCTAGTATCTTTGCCAAGGAAACCCTAAATGGGGGCACAAAGACAGGCACAATTGAAACAACTCAACAGCCACAAACAGAAAATGCACCGAATAGATCCATGGTAGCCTTGGGAGAGGCATGAACCCACAGAAACAGTCTATCACACTGTGCTGGAAGCAGAGTGCAATCCAGCGTGGGCCATGCTGGCACAGATATGGCTGGAGAAGGCTTCAGGGAACTGAATCACTGGTAGCTGTGGCAATTTCTAGATATCTCAACCCACAAACATCAAAGACAGCATAGAAGGTCAGTGAGAAGATTCTATCGGATCATGGTGAGAAAGGAGCACCGTCTGGCCCCAGCCCAGGGGCAGCAGAGGTGGTGGGTAGTAGTGAGGGTGGCAGCAGCCATGGCAGCAACTGCCATTTCAGGAGCTATGGGCCCACAGGTGGTGGGGGGTGAAAGTGGCTGATCAGAGGGCAAATTACAAGGATCTCTTTGTGGCTGCTGAAGCAGTATTCTCTTGCTTTGGTCTGCTTAGATCTAGGTTGCAGTCCTAGGTAGCAGCCCTGGGGTGAGGAGGAGAGCTGGAGTGGTGGTGCTTGTGCCAGTGATGGAGAGGAAATTCTCCACACAGTTCCATGGCAGAAAAGAAGAATAAATAACTCTCCTTTGAATATACTACCTAGGAAGAACTGAAATTTTATAGGTCCCTAGGAGTATTTCTGAAAACATCTGTAAAAAAATTCTGAAACCTGGGTCAGTACACCCACCCCCACACCCATTCCCACTGGAAGAAGAGTCCTGCCTTGACAAAGAGTTAGAAACTCGAATATTTGTCTAGGAAAATGAGCAAACAGCATTAAAAATAAAACAAAACATCGGACTATAGAATCTTATTTTGGTGACAAGGAAGATCAAAACATACAACCAAAAGACAACAAAGTCCAAGCTCCTACATCAAAAGACTCCAAGAAAAATATGAATTGGTCACAGGCCATGGAAGAGCTCAAAAAGGGTTTTCAAAATCAAGTTAGAGAAGTAGACGAACATCTGGGAAAAGAAATTAGAGTGATGCAAGAAAATCACAAAAAACCAGTCAACAGCTTGCTAAAGGAGACCCAAAAAATTACTGAAGAATAAAGTATAGCACAGTAGATTTTGTCAAATGTCTTGTTGAGCTATGTATGTAATATTCCCATGTCCTTACCAGCTTAATAACTGTGTCCAGAGGGGAAATTATGCTAGTCTGCTATGTTCTGTTCTTGTTTAACCTATTTTAGTCTTTAGAAACAGTCATTTCTCTTTTCAAACCATCCCCTTATAAATATTTTTTCCTAGCAACTAAAGTCAAACAAATTCATCTATAGTTTGAACAAGCCACTGTCCTCACTTTTGAACTCAGTACCCTGGAGGGAATCCTATATTTCCTTCCATGGAGGATGAGGAACCCTCCATAGAACCTTGTAAAGCATAGGTCCAGCTTTCTCACTGCTGCTCAAAAAGTTTTAGTGGCTCCCTATTGCCTCTCTGACAAATACAAATACTGTGTTTGGTTTTCAAACTCTCTCTATATTCCTTTTGATGCATTTTTTGTTCCAATCAATTTGGTTTACTTATTATTTCTAGTATTCTACCTCTCCCACCTCTGTGCTTTTGCAGACTATTATTTCTCCCTCTCCCTCTTCACTTTCATCTCTTAAGAATTATCCAACTTCCTTAAAAGTACAATTTAAGTTCCACATTAAACCTCAGGCCATTCTTGGGCCCCCTATTTGCTAGTGTCTTCCCACTGAAATGACTTTGTATTTACTTGTATCTTTACATATGTTCTACATATGCACACATTGCAATTCCTTGAGAGCAGAGACTATTTAATTTTTTGTTTTGTATTTTTAATACCAAGAACAATGCCTGAGACATACTCAGATGGATTTGTGATCTCACCCATTCAGAAGTTTCGCCTAAGCTGAGAGACCTCAATGCATCCATATAACTAATCCTGTATGACTCTTCTCTGTGTCCTCCCATAAATTCATCACAAGCAGTCTGCTCAACATGCTGGAGGACTTCCTTTTCTCCTGATGTTTCAAAGATGCCAGTGGAGCAACCTGGTTCTTCACTCTTCGTCCCTTGTTCTTCCCAGGTCACCAGTCCCTCTTCTCTTAGCATAAAATTGTTTGAAGGCAGATTATGCTTTTATTCTTCAGGATTCTTATTGCTTATATGTTTAAACCTGTTCCCACAAACCATGTGTTTCTCCATTGTCCTCTGAATGATATTCATTTTTAATTCTTGGGAATAGTTATAGTCCATGTCTTGCAACATTGGTTGAATGTTGGCTTTTAAAATATAAATTTTTACTTTCACAAAAAACCTTATGGTCAGTAAAGGAACTTTGCAATTTCCTGAAAACAATTCAGTCCACTTTCTTCCTCCAAGTACAACTTTGGGCCTCACTTATCATCCATCTCTACTAATAGCCCCAGGTATACATACTGATAGACAAGTTTTGTAGGGTCTCAGTCCAAATACACGTCAAAACCTGGGCAAAAGACACTCTTTATCCACTTGGTCTTTCCTTTGTGAACAGGTCAAACTCCTTTGAGTGATTACAGATCTCTTCCCAGAGACCCTGCCATGTTTTGGAATTTAATACAGTTGGGACATCAGCAGCAGAAAACAAGAGCATCTGAAGGTCCTTAGGTAATCCATTTTTGACCTGAACTGTGTGTTGGATCTCCTCCTGCACATTGGCTAATACCTTTGGTGACATATATCTCCATATATATATATGTATGTATGTATATATAATTTTTTTACCTCTCTTGGTATTTATTATCAGAGGCTCACTGAATACTGCTGCTTCTATTGTTTTATCTTCAAAGGAATCTTGAATGGTTTTTTGATGTATGGATGGATGACATTTATTTACAGAAGAGCCTATAAAGTATATGTTGTTCTAGTGAAACAAATGCTTTTTGTGCAAGAAATGAACAGCACATACAATGGGAATCTATGTCACCTACATGTTTTAGTTTACCATGATACAGTAAAGATGAGGTCTATTGCTGCATATTGCTTGACATTGAGTATATATTACTCAGATTAACAGATGACTCTCATAAAGTTATTTTTTGATAAATAGTATTTTATTTTTTCCAATTACATGTAAAGATCGTATTCAACAATCATTTTTATACAATTCTGAGTTTCAAATTGTTTCTTTATCCCTCTCTCCCATCCTCTATCCCTAAGATGGCAAGCAATCTGATAGAGGTTATACATGTGCAGTCATGGAAACATGTTTCCATATTAGTCATGTTAGGAAAGAAAAAAAATTTAAAAAAAGAAAAGCCACAAAAAACAATAAACAAAAAACTTGAAAATGGTATCTTTCGACCTGAATTCAGACTCCATAGTTCTTTTTTCTGGATGTGGATAGTCCTTTCCATCATAAGCCTTTTGTAATTCTCTTGGATCACTTTATTTCTAAGAAGAACTAAGTTAATCACAATTGATCAACACACAATGTTGCTGCTACTGTGCACAATACTCTGTTCTGCTCACTTCACTGCATCAGTTCATGTAGTTTTTCCAGGTTTTTCTTAAATCTGCCTACTCATCGTTTCTTATAGAACAATAGTATTTCATTATATTCATTTACCACAACTTGTTCAGCCATTCCCCAATTAATGGGTATCCCCTCAATTTCCAGTTCTTTGCCACCACAAAAAAATGATGCTATAAATAGTTTTGCACGTCTGGGTCCTTTTCCCTTTTTTATGATCTCTTTGAGATACAGACCTAGTAGTGGTATCGTTGGGTCAAATGGTGTACACAGTTTTGCAGCCTTTCATACAGAGTTCACTGATGGCTTGTTCATTCCCCCCCCCCACGAAAATTGGGTTAAGTATGTTATTTCATCTTCTGCTAATTTGGGCAACTTATATTTTTGTAAATATTCATCCATTTCACTTCAGTTGATAGATTTTTTTTTGACATTTATTGGCCAAATAGCTCTTATTGATTTAATTTCCTTTTCATTTGGTGGTGAATTTAAACTTTTCATTTTTGATAGTGGTAATTTGGTTTTCTTCTTTTTAAAAATCAAATTAAAAAAGGTTTATCTATTTTTGGGGGTTTTTTTCATAAAACCAGCTCTTAGTTTTATTTATTAGTTCAATAGTTTTTTATTTTCAATTTTATTAATTTCTTCTTTGAGTTTCAGAATTTCTAATTTGGCTTTTTGAATATTTTTAAATTTATTCTCCTTCTAGATTTTTAACTGCATGCCCAATTCATTGACCTACCGTTTTTGTATTTTTTTTCATGTAAGCATTTAGAGATATAAAGCTTCCCCTAACAACCACTTTGACTGCATCCCATAAATTTTGGAATGTTGTCTTATTATCATTATTCTCTTTGATAAGATTGTTTCTATGATTTATTGTTTAACCCATTTATTCTTAAGGGATAGGTTATTTAGTTTCCAATTAATTTTAATCTATCTTTCCATGGCCCTTTATTGCATGTTATTTTTATTGCATCATGATCTGAAAAGGATGCATTTAATTTTTCTGCATTTTGCACTTGTTTGTGAAGCTTTTATGCCCTAATACACGGTCAATTTTTGTGTAGATGTCATATACTACTGAGAAAAAAAAGTATTTTCCTTTCTATCCCCAATTTTCTTCAGAGGTATATCATATCTAACTTTTCTAAAATTCTATTCATTTCCTTAACTTCTTTCTTATTTATTTCATGATTAGATTTATCTAGTTCTGGGAGGGAGTTGAGGTCCCCAACTACTATAATTTTGCTATTTATTCCTTCCTGTAACTCGCTTAACTTCTCCTCTAAGAATCTGGATACCATACCACTAGGTGCATATGTTTACCATTGTTGCTACTTCATTGTCAATGGTACCTTTTAGCAAGATGTAGTTTCCTTTCTTGTCTCTTTCAATTAGATTTATTTTTCCCTTGAGATCCAGATTGCTACCCCTTGCTTTTTTTTTACTTCTGCTGAAGCATAATATATTCTGCTCCAGCCTTTTACCTTTAATCTGTATGTGTGCCTCTGCTTCAAATGTCTTTCTTGCAAATAATGTATTGGAGGATTCTGGTTTTTAATCCAACCTATTTACTTTTTTTTATTGGAGAGTTCATCCCATTCACATTCATAGTTATGATTACTAACTGTGTATCTCCCTCCATCCTATTTTCCCCAGTCTTTATATTTTTTCTCTCTCCTTTCACCCCGTCCCTCTCCTTACTAGGGTTTTGCTTCTGACTGCTGCCTCCCCCCAATCTGCCCTCCCATTTATCAGCCCCTCCTTTTCTTTCCTCTTTCCCCTCCTACTTCCCTATAGAATAAGATAGATTCCACTGATGAACCACTCTGTTTCTGAGCCAGCACCAAATAGTTTTGATGACTGCTATTATATAGTTTTAGATATAATATGGGTAGGCTACCTTTCTTTCCATTTTTAAAATTAACTGCCTTCATATCCTTGACATTTTGTTCTTACATACAAACTTTTTATATGTTATTCACTCTTTGAGCCAAATCTAATGAGAATAAGGTTCAAACAATGCTAATCTCCTTCCTCTCTTCTTTCCCTCTACTGTAATAGGTCTTTCATGCTTCTTCATGTGATATAATTTACTCCATTTTGCCTCCCTCTTTCCTCTTCTTCCAGTATAATACTGTTTTCCATCTCTTAATCTTTTTATCATCATGCAAAAGTCAACTTATACCCACACCTTCTAAGTATACTCTTTTCTAACTGACCTAAGAGAAATATAGTTCTTAAGAGTTACTAGCAACATCTTCCAATATAGGGATGTAAACAATTTAACCTTATAGAATACCAGACTGTTGGTGTTTTTTTTTCTTTCCCCTTTACCTTTTTATGTTTCTCTTCAGCCTTATATTTGAAGATCAAATTTTCTGTTGAGCCCTGGTCATTTCATCAGGAAAGTTTGAAAGTCCTTTATTTCATTGAATAGCCGTGTTTTCCCCTGAAAGATTATGCTCAGTTCTGCTGGGTAGTTGATTCTTGGTTGTAATCTGAGCTCTTTTGTCTTCCAGAATATCATAATATAAGCCTTCTGATACTTTAATGTAGAAACTGCTAAATCCTGTGTAATCCTGTCTATGGTTCCTTGATATTTGAATTGTTTCTTTCTGGTTGCTTGCATTATTTTCTCCTTGATCTGATAGTTCTGGAATTTGGTTACAATATTCCTTGCAGTTTCATTTTGAGATCTGTTTTGGGAAGTGATCAGTGGATTCTTTCAATGAATATTTTGATATCAGGACAGTTTTCCTTGATAATTCCTTGGAACATGCTGTCCAGGCTCTTTTTTTTGATCATGGTTTTCAGGTAGACCAATAATTCTTAAATTATCTTTCCTGGATTTATTTTCCAGGTCAGTTGTTTTTCCAATGAGGTATTTTACACTTTCTTCTGTTTTATTTTTCATTCTTTTGATTTTGTTTGATTTATTCTTAATATCTCAAAGTCATTTGCTTCTACTTTCCCAGTTCTAATTTTTAAGGCATTATTTTATTCAATTAGCTTTTATACCTCCTTTTCCATTTGGCTAATTCTACTTTTAAAGGAGTTGTTTTCTTCAGTCAATTTTTGTGCTTCCTTTTCCAAACTGTTGATTCTCTTTTCATTATTCTCTCATATAACTCTCATTTCTTTTCCGAATTTTTCTTCTACTTCTCTTGCTTGATTTTTAAAACCCATTTTGAATTCTTCCAAATTGACTTTTTGGGATTAAGACCAATTTGTATTCCCGCTTTGGGACTTTACATGTAGTCATTTTGACATTGTTGTCCTCTTCTGAGTTTGTGTTTTGAGCTTCCCTGCCATCATAGTAGGTATCTGTGGTCAGAGTTCTTTTCTGCTTTGTGCTCACTTTTTTTAAAATTTAAATTGATTTGTTTATTTACTTTTAGTTGACAAGATTCAGTTCCACAATCCCTTGAGTTTCAATTTTTCTCCCATCCCTCTCCCCTTACCCTCACCCACAGCAGCATGTAATCAAGTATAAGATCTAAAAATATTTTCACATTGGACATTAGTTTGGTTGTATAGAAGGGTTGTAACCAATGGAGTGAACAATGGGAAAGAAGAAACAAAACCAAACATGGAAAAGAACAATAGCATGTAGATTTCTTCAGTCTCCATTTAAACTCTATTCTTTCTAGATCTTTCTCTGAATGTAGAAATCTCCTTCCATCCTGAAACTTTTAGAGTTGTCTTATAACTGTGTGTTGCTAAGAAAAGTCCAGTTTATCAAAGTTGGTCATCACACATATGATGTGGCTGTGATTGTGTACAAATTTTTCCTGGTTCTCCTCTTCTCACTTTTGTGATCACTTTTTTAAGGTGAGCTTGGCTTCTGGGGTATGGGGGACACTGTCTCATGCTCCTTGCACTGGGGGTCAGCGGTCTGGTCACTGGCATTCTGTGCCAGAGCCTTTGGAGGTGGCCACCTGCCCACTTCACTAGGGTGGCCAGGCCTAGTCACACCTGCAGTGCCCCGGGTTCTGGGGCTGCCTGTTTGCCTGCTGTGCTTGGCCTGGAGGTCTCACAGCTGTCATGCTGTGCCACTGACCTGCTGAGCCAGAACTGCAGGTCTTCAGTTGCTGATCTGTGCTGTGGCTAAGAGCCTCCTGTTTACTTGCCTGGACACCATTTGAAGTGGGCTGTGCTCCCTTTTTACACAATTGAGACAGACTTTTCCTTCTGCCTTCTAAGTTATATTGGAATGTAATGTTTGACTCTGTCTTTTTGTGGATTCTGTCACTCCAGAATTCTTTAGAGGCTTGATTTAATGTTGTTTCTGACAGAAACTGGGGAGAGCCAAGGCAGCTTCCTGGTTTCTTGCCACCAATCTTGGCTCCACCTCCCAAGATTTTATATAAATGGAAGGGGAATTTGCCTCATCTCTTAGTATATCTGGGACTGAAATATGAAGGTCCAAATGTGGGGCTTAATAGAGAAAATAATTTTGCATTTTTTTCTATTTTTCCTTCTGTTTGTAGTCCACCTTCCATTTTGATCTTTAAATACCCTTTTTCATAAGATTTTACAAATAAGCTTACATCATAAACCAAGGTTGCCTTTGGTTTCCCATCTCTATCCATTAGCAAAGTAAGACAGATATTGACTATCTAAGTTACTTTCTGGAATCTTTGTTTCTCCTTGTTGTGGGAAATTGATTCACAGTGGTTAAATTTATGGTTTAATATACATAAAGCTGACCTCAAAGCCAAAATCCTTAGGTTCCAGTCCTTCTTCTGACACTAAGGACACCATTACAAGTCTTTTTTGCCACTCTTTATAAGTAAAGATAGTACTATTGACTTCTGGTCAGTAGGATATGCATTTGTAATTTTTTTTTCCAATTTGCGTGTATGTCTTGCAATAAACTAGCCACACTTCCACTTGTTATTACCCTGGGAAAGTCATACAAACTCTTTATGTTACAGAATACTCTATAAGATTATACAATCCATAAAAATGTGCTGACTTCAACTGGTAAAAAGATATCTCCTCGTTTAGGAGTTCCCTGTACCAATTAATAGCAATCCCTAGCCTCTATTCCCTAAACTTATGGATAAGATTATTATAGTATTGTAAATGTCATTTCTGTTGTAATTTTCCCACTTAAATTTTTTTAGTTACTTGTTTAAATAGTTGAGGTTTAAGCTTTTTTTCAATTTTTCAGTTCATCTTGTATTTTTTCTTGTTTTTGTTTTTTGTTTCTCATTTTTGATTGTGTTGTGCTTTCTTTACTAATTATGATCTTAGTTCTGATGAGTTAATACCTAGACTATATACAGATAGCTAACTCAGTGATAATTTCCAAATCAATAACATGCATTCTCCTGCCTAACAAAATATCATCTTTTTCTTTTTATGATGTTATATGGTGCTCACAATGTTTAGCATCTACCACTTCTTTTCTCAAACAAACCATTTATGATATAGATGCATGAGTCTTCTTGTAATCTGCAATTCTTTCACATCTCTCATTCTTTTCTTGCTGAACCATGTCTTCCCATATGTTTCTCCTGATCCTTACCATTTCCCATCCCTGCAGTGAAGTCACCAAGAATCAGAGTGCTTGCTGATTTAATATGGAGGGTCTTGTCAAATTCATCATAGAATTTTTCTACCTCAGCAATTAACATAAGAAATAATTATTTGAATGGTGGTATTTTTGCAAATACATAACTAGAATTACAATACCTTATTTCCAAATAGTACTTTAAAATGTTTCTTGTTGATTTTTATTATATGATATAACCCCTTCTACCAATTTCTTTATTTGAAACACCAAGAAATAGTCATGAACCATAATTCCATTTAGCTACAATCTCCTTTTTTCTTCTGGTTTCATTCATTACAAGAATGCAAAACTCAATATAATTCAGATCCTCCAGGAGTATGGTCACTTGTTGGCCTCTAGACAAGACTCTCACATATAGCACATATATAATCATATTGAGCTCTATTAGCAAAAAATGTATGATTTATGGTCCTCTCCCCCTTTTCCAATGATTCTTCTACAGTCATAGATGAAGGAGGCCACATAAGGATGAGACTCACTTTTCATTTTTATTTTTTCATGGGTTTTCTTGATAAAAAAAATATTAGCATATATTTGGCCTATCAGAGATATGTCTATCCAGGGTTATTGAATTTAGTGTTTCACATAGTCATATTCATCCTGCTTCATCATGGTAAGGAAGAGTCCCTGGATTCTTGGAGATTATGCCAGTATAGCAAAAGCCCTAGAAGACTCCACCACACTGAAAAGACTTCTAGCATGACACTGGCAACTGGTCAAGCCTGGTACATAGTAGAAGCTTAATAAATTGTTGAATTGAATTAATTTGAATATTCATCAAAGCACCAGAGTCACATGACTAGGTCCAAGAAGAAAAGTTTTGCAACTAAGGGGGAAAGTTCTTTGACCAAAAAAGAAAGGGGGGGTAGTTTTTGGACCAAACAAGAGCCAGAGTCCAAGAGCAAAGGTCATAAGTTCCAATAATTCATTTAGGAACTTAGAGGATATCTTGAGATCTGTTCTACTACCCTTTACTGCTAAGACACTTATCTACAATCTTAAGGATTAACAGCTTGTTATCTGGGAATTGAGTTGGACTAGAGAAGGTAAGATGAAAAAAATGATAATTAGGAAGAATTATAGCTACTTCAAGAGACTAAGGGAAGCTAGACATAAATGTGAACTCCAGGACAAACAGTGACTACCATGAAGCTAACTGTTGTCCAGAGGTGGGGGTAGGGGCTCTGCTCCATTTTAATGGCCATATGATAAGGATAAGATACAGCATAGAATAAGACTCTGGTCACAGAGTTAGGAAGGACTCGGTTTAAGGTCCACCTCTGATACATACTGGATATATGACCCTAGGAAGGTCACACAATCTCTCTGTTTCCCCGGCAATACTCTAGTATAGTAAATTACAGAGAAGATTTCATCCCAGCAAAAGGACCAATTAAGTCATGTGTTAAGTAAAAAATAATGCAATGAAATCATAGGTGTGGTCTAATAATAATGATAAATGTAAGCCCAATGAAATCACAGATCTAGTATTTATCCCTGTCCCTAAATATAAAAACAACTGTGGCAGGAAATCTGAAACAGATGATGAAGTTACATTGGGAAGAAAGAATGGGAGAGGAATAATCCCTGAACATATCCTGGGGGTAGGAAAAGCAAGGAATTTGACTTAATGAACATAATGATCCATGTTCAGATGCTCAAGTGGAATCAGGCTGTGTTAGTGCTTCAGGCTGATCTCCATATCTACTTGCCAGAGCTAAATGGAGTCAATAAATGGATAAGCAGGCTCAGTGCCTGTAAAGGACATGGTATGGACCAGGGAATCAAGGGGTACCAGGAAAGACTCACAAAACTAACAGTATGAATCTGTCTCATTTTCCCATGGGATAATGACATGCCTCAAGAACTCTTCTTTGGTCATTCTGAAAACACCTTTCAAGTTGCTCATGCAGTTGGCACTGGTGGAGGCAGTCATTACCATACAGACAGAAATGGTGGGCCCTGCTGAGCTCTAAGAGTCAATTAGAAAGTTATCAAGGTATGTGATCACTGACTGAGATTCAGCAGTTCTTGGGGAAAAAGAAAAACTCTTATGAAGTACTAGAATCCTGAAGGAACATAGCTAAAGCTGAACAGTGTTGCTTTAGATTCATAGATTACCATAAAGTGGCTGTATCATATCCATATCATGAAAGTTCTTCCATTTATCTTTCACTTTAATCTGAATCAGGCTACACTTGTCATTTTATTACTGAAAATCATTTGTTCTAGTAACCAGTAACTCTTCTCCTAAAGTGTTGACAATCATCCAGAACGATCTGATTTTTAAGGTAATGTACAATCAAGTACATGGTCAGCAATGTAATTTATACAGTTTGAATATGACTAACCAGTTATGAGAAAGACACAAAGAAGAGAAGGAAGAAGATTCACTATCTCTTTAGGGTCTATGGGCCCTGTTGATAGTCTTTATTAAGTGAATACAAGGCTATATAGTGAAATGCTGCCAGCATTTGGAGTTTTGTTTCATTCTGTTTTGTTTCTAATTAGGGCTTACATCTTGCACCAAACCAACCACATTATGTCACTCAGTCCACCGTGACCAAAGGGAAATGTTTGTCAAAACAGCTTACTTAGGGTAGGGTCACAGTCTTTTGCTTTGGAACACAGTGATATTACTTGCCCCCTCAAGGATTAAACACAAAGTCTTCACCACAGTAGCACTGTACTTTAAACACCCTAAGAAAAGTAGTTCAGATATTTCCCTGGTACAATGATTCAAAAAACATTTTTAGTTAAAATTTCTTACTATGTTTTGAACCATTATGTCCTTGCCACATTCCCATATCAGCATGTGGCAGATTTTTCTTTTTTAACTGAGTTAAGATGAATTAGGAAGCCATCAAGGCACAATAGAAGTACTGAGATGGAAGTCAGAAGGTTCAGGCTCTAACCCTCTATCACAATCTAGCTGTATGACCATAGACAAGTCACCTCACTTCCTTAGGCCTTAGTTTCTTCATCTACAAAACAAGAAGACTGGAGTAGATGTTCACTAAGCACTTTCCCAAAACTACAATTCAATGATGTCCTAATTGTTTCGAGAATTTCATAATAGTCCCTGAGATAGATGGGGACACCATAGGGCGTCAAGAACTCTGGGTTAGGAATTCCTGCTCTCACACATTAAGTGGGACTCAAGTTGAGTGGCCTAGAAGAATCAATGATCCAGTTAACAGCATATTCTCTGGAAGGATCTGGCTGGTTGCCTGTAGAGCTCTTCAAATGCCTTAGAGGATAGGCCCCAGCTGTGTGACAAAGCATCGTCCCCATCAGGATGCCAGACCAAAGGAAAAGAGAGACCACATATTTTCTGAGGACACTGCTGAGTCACTCTAATAGTTGCATTGGGTTTTCTTCCGTATCAGTGCTAAGGCACATTCCGTCCCCACTGCCTGTGATTGCAAGTGTGTCCTTTTTCCAGCTGACAAGCATTTTTCTCCTTGGTGTAAAAAGAGCTGAAGTTGACATACTGCACTTGTCTCAGTTTAATGGCAACAACTTCGGCTTCCACAAGCACATCATGCCGAGTCCGTGCCTGGACCTCTTTGCTTGTGACACAGTATCATCAAAATGATCCCAGGACAGCCAAGAATCCTGTTTCTTAATTAACTGCTTCTGCTAGGGTGCCAATAGAGGGAACTCAGAATTAGTCTGGGGAATGAGGACAGAGCATGAAGGATGAAGAAAGAAAGGAGAATCTCTAATCATGGAGATGTGGTAGGAAGAACACTAGACAGAGAATCAGGAGCCCTTTTGTTTGCTTTGTAGTTGGTCAACCATTATTGATTATGATGATGATGAAGATGGTGATGATGATGGTGGTGATAATCCTTCATTCTCAAAGAGAACCAACAACATCAGAAGCCCCGGGTTCTAGAAGGAGGTAGTCAGAATGGTAGAAGGCCTTGGGTTTATGTCATATAAAGATCATTTGAATTAACTAGGAATGTTTGACCTGAAGAGAAACTTCAGTGGGGGACATAATAGCTGTAAGTGAGAGGTAATTTGGTGTATTAGAGACAGTACAAGAGTTAGAGTTAAAAAAGAACTGGGTTCAAATTCCACCTCAGAAACTTATTATCTGTGTGTTGTTCAGCAAATTTCTCAGTTTTTCTGGGGCCCAGATTCCTCATCTGGAAAGTAGGGTCATTGTATTTAATGACCTCGAAGGTTCCTTACAATTCTAAATCTATGAATGAATAAATTTAAAACTATGTAATAAGTGTTTACCCTGCACCAGGCATTGCACAAAATGCTGGAGATAAAAATACAAAAAGTGAGACAATGGCAGATTTAATGAAGCCTCTCTCTCTCTCTTTTTTTTCTCTCTCTCTAATATGTATGTATGTATGTATGTATGTGTATGTGTGTATGCGAATACATACATAAATATATAAATATATACACATGCATATATATATAAATGTAGATACACAAATAGATACATATATATGTATATATGCATATATAAAAGCCTATATAAGAGGAACATAACACAAACAGGGGAGTGGTGACTATGGAGCAGTATTTTGGTCTGAGAAGCCACAAGACAGTGAATGAGTCACAGAATAACTGACTGACATGCCCAAATCCAGTGTTGATTTGATTATTATTCCCAGAACAAGAGGTCCAAGTAGGGGGAGGGCATAACAAGAGTATGAGTAGAGGGAGGAGGTAACACTATGGCAGAAAGATGGCCAGAGTGCCAGCTCAGGTTACTAAGCATCTGAAGGGCTATTAGGAGTAAGAGGAATTATACTTACTGTGTTTGAACCGAGAGAGTAAAACCAAGAAGAATGGGCGGAAGCCATGAAGAGACATATTTATGCTTGAGATTAGAACGCCTTCCTAATGATTAGAGCTAACTGTCAAAGGTAGTGGTTGCCATCTCGTTAATGGTCTTCTAACACAGCTTGAATAACAATTTGTTGGGTATGCTGCAGTAAGGATTCATTCCACATATGGATTAAATAGGACGGACACTGAGATCTCTTCCAACTCTAAAATTCTCAGATTCTGTGAATTATGCTGTACCCTTGAACAAGTCACTTTAGCTTACTGGGCCTTGGTCACCTAATGTATAAAATGAGGGGATTTAATTAGGAGGTCTCTAAATTCCCTATTGGCTTTAAAATTCTATAATTGCAACCATCTGTCTTCCCTGCTCCACATCATACCATTTCCTTAACTTGATAAGTCTCTAATTTGATAAGTCAGGCACAGTTTGTGCAGGCAGCATATGAGATTTGGAGCCAGAAAATCCAGATTCGAATCCAACTTCTTTGTGAAACATGTATGACTTGATCCAGAGATTTAACCCGCTGGACTTGTCTTCATCTGTAAAATGAGAAGATTGAACTAGATCAGAAGTTCTTAACCTGGGGTCTCTGAATATGTTTGGATTTTTAAAAATAACTATTTCAATAACTTAGTTTCTTTCATAATCTTATGCATTATATTTTGTGCATCTAAGAAGGGGTTTGTGGGCTTCACCTGATGGCCAAAGGAGTCCATGACATAAAAGGTTAAGAATCCCTGAACTAAAACAATCTCTAACATCCTTTCACAGTTATCATATCCCAACCTTCCTGCTTCCTGCACTTTATAAATCCATAACATTAAAAAGAAAGAAAAACACTGCACCACCTCCAGACTACTGCAGTTCTTTACTTCTTTTTTGACCAGTTCAGTTCACTGCACCGGGAATTCTCCATCCAGACTCCCAAGAACGATAAGGTCTTGAAGAGCTGGGTCCGATACATTTCCTAAATCACATGTGAAAGAAATTGAGATGGAGCATTACATTGTCAGTGGCCTGGTGCCAGGAGAAACTGACTGACAGAGCAAATCAGACTTTTCTCTCAAGAGGCTACACCTCAATAGACATGCTATCTGCTTTCTAAAGGCAACGCATTTCCATTCAAGAAGAATGAGGTCTCAAGGAGTAGTTTTGCCTTTGATCACTGGGGCACATTTCATGTGATCGCTTGTCCTCTGAACTAGGGGATGTTTGCTAATGTTCCAAAAGGTCTCCCCATTCAAGGAGCTGGAAACGACCATTTACCTACAAAATATGCTATTTGTGAAGATGAAGAAAGATTAGTCAAGTTGGGGGATTAGGGGAATGGTGATGAGAGGCAACATAAATAATTAATATGATGATAATTTAGACTGACTGGGGTTGTATTTTGAGATTTTTTTAGAAGCTGCAGTGGATTTGGAAAATGTTAAAATAGTACCTCAAATAGGCATTTCATTTAGATTTAATAAGACTGATTATTAAGAGCATATTTCACAACGATTAAGAATTCTGACATTCCCTCATCTAACAACTTTAATGTGTGCCACAAAAATTAAAATACTTATTTATACAACTAACTTGCTAATAAGTTCATTTTGAGGAATTTTTCAAACTTGCAGAAGGCCTAATTTTTTATAAGAAGTACAGAAAGGGTTTACAGGATTTGAGCACCATAGGAAAAAATGTTATTTAATTTATCATCTGAAGCCCGCACTTCTCCAATCACTTCATACATATCAAGGATCTGTGATTGAGTTAGTGTGGTCATTCCCTCTGTGGGTTGCTTCTGTGTTCCACTGATATCCACACAATGTCAGGAGAACTTAAGGAAGGTCTCCAGCCCATTGTGTAGATCCACTGTGGCAGATTTATGGAAGGACATGAACAAAAGTTGTATGGAATGAGCAGACATGGCTGAGGCATGATCTGTTTCTTAGAATCTCTAGATTCTTTCAAAATTCAAGTCATGTGTCTTAGATGAAATCTTTTCTGATTCCCTTAGCTGTCTAAGACTTTCTCCTCAAATCTTATATTTGTTTGGTATATATGTTTGATATGATATATATGTATATATACATGTATATACATATATGTGCATGTATATATTTACATGTTGTCTTCCCCCAATAAGAATGTAAACTCCTAGAGAGTGGTGTCAAACTCAAATAGAAATGAGGTCACTAAACCATACACATAGAGACCCGTGGATTGTATATTGACCTAAAAAAATACATATTATCATTATTTCTGTTCTATTATATTTTTATTTGTAAAATATTTCCTAATTACATTCTAATCTGGTTCAGACAGCACTTGGGAGTATTGTGGGCTTTGTGTTTGATATCTCTCCTAGAGGACAGGAAGTATTTCATTCTTGTTTGTATCCCTAGTGTTACTGGTACAGCTCCTGGTACGTTGTAGGCATGTAATCAGTGCTTGAGTGATTGCAAGGATAACATTGATCCTTTGAAGGATTGCAGTACATAAAATATGTATGCCACCAAAGCAGATCATAGCCCCCTCTTTCATTCTGGTAACAGGCTTCAAAAGTTGCACAGGCCAGAAAATTCATCAGCAGTTGGCAACGAGTTTCTCTGACCCTAATTGAGCTAGCTATCAGATGAGAGACCTAAAATCCATCCATAGGCCCATAAATGAAGCCTTTCTAGCTTGGGAGAAAGCAAGACCTGTCCAAGCTTGTATTCTGCTGGGAATGTCTTTGGGAACCAAAGACTACCTCCATGCCATGAAAAAGTATCAGAGTAGGACTTCATTCTCCAGTGCCATGACTGTAAAAAAATAATGATGGCTGAAAGAATGGCTATGCTAGATGCTGGGTCATCCACTAAATATTCATGGATGTTTAATGTTACTGATCAGTAGAAATTCCATGACAGAAGATACAAGAATAAAGAGATATAAGAGAAGAGTCATAAGATCTTGGGAATATGAAACTAGAGGTAGAAGGAAACTAAGAGGTCACCTAATCTACCCCCTTTCATTTTACAGAGGAAGAAACTAAAGACCAGGCAAGGGAAGGCACTTGACCAAGTTCACATAGGTAGTAAGCATCAGAGGCAAAATTTTCAATCCAGGTCCTTTGACTCTGGTGTCAGATGTCTGTTGGAATGGGTGGGATTCATTGATGACCTCCAACTTCTTCTGGATAGAGGGATCAATCAATTTATCAGAAAATATTTCTTAATGGCTTAATATATTCCAGACACTGTTAAGTGCAAAATGAATGAAATGATCTCGTACTTGCAATGACTTACATTTTAATGGAGACAACAAATACATGTACAAATGTAAAGTTTTGATAGATAAACATACATAACTTGTAAATATATGCATATCTATATATATGTATATATATATATATATATGGTGTATATACAAAATATACCAAAAAAAATAGTACACGGGGTGAGGGGGAGTCAAGAATAGTGTCATGGTTCAGATTATACCTGTACAGTTTTTACATGAGTTTAGCTGTGTGGGCCAGTTAGAATATTTTATTAATGCAACTAGAATGGCAGATCTAATGCCCATCTAGGCCACGCCTAACCCTGAAAAGTCACCATAAACACAAGAACTTGTCATGAAGCAAACTAGGTAAGAAACTTCAGGTGGATGATCACAAACTCACCACCATTTTGGAAAAGCAGTTTGAAACCCATTAAAAGATCATTCAAAGCTCTGAAATTATGTCAATCTATGACTACATTCTGTATTATCTTCCTGCAAGATAAAACCCAAATTCCTTAACCTGGCATTCAAATCCTTCTGTAATCTGATTCTAATTCTCTTTTTGACCTTAACTCCCAATAATGTCCTACATGCTATGGATAGTCCCCTACCTCAGTCTTTGATCACATCATTCCTCTACCCCCTAACTTTTTTTCTCATCTATGCTTATCTGTCTCACTCTACTCTGAGAACCAGCATAAGATCTACTTACATCATTTATTTTTTAATAAGAAGATAGATTTAGATCTCATAGGGATTTCTGAGGTCATCTGCTCCAAACTACTTACTTTACGGATGATGAAACTGTTATTAATTCCATTTAGTGTGTACTAAACATATGCTTATTGGTCTAGATCTGTGATTTCACCAGTGTGGAGGACTCACTGAGATGAAAACTACTTCCGTGGACATAGAATTGCAACTAATCTGTAACTTACAGTCTGAAAGTCCCCTTTTTGGTGACCTTCCTGATGACATTCAGAACTCAAGATGTTGCTGACCCTTTTTCTAGATCCCCACCTCTGTTGTAATTTTACAGTATAAAAGGTTTTCTGGGGTGAGGGGATTTGTCCACAAAGACAATAAATATAAGGAGGAGTATATTCTTTCAATATTCATTCAATAATCACTTATTAAGAATCTGCTATATGCTAGACACTGTGCTAGTTGCTGTAGGTACAAGGATAAAAATAAAACAATCCCTGCCCTCAAAGAGCTTACATTTTAATGTCTTTCTTACTCAAAAGCTAACACTGTATCTACAATACAGGTTTTCTCTCATATACTTTCTCACAACATATTTTTACATGAAGGTTATGTCTTCTTTATTTAGTTGTAAATTCTTTAAGGAAAGAGTGTGTTTTATACTATCCTATTTCCCTAATATGTAGAACAGTACACTGCAAACAGTAAGCAATCATTAAATGCTTGTTGCTTTGTCATTCATTGTATCTGATGCTTCATGACTCCATTTGGGGCTTTCTTGGCAAAAATACTGGAGCAGTTTTCCTGCTTCCTTTTCCAGCTCATTTTACAGATGAGGAAACTGAGTCAAATAAGGTTAAGTGACTTGTCCAAGGGTCACAAAGCTAGGAAGTTTCTGAGGCCAGATTTAAACTCAGGTGGATGAGTCTTCCTGACTCCAAGCCTGGCACTTGATCCATTATGCCACCATAGTCCAGCTAGCTCTAAGATTAACAACCAATGAAACTACCAGAAGTAATTGTGGGCCACGCTCCTCACCATATGTCCTTTCAACTTTTTTCTTTCTCTCATCTTCTCATGTCATTCTCTTTCCTTCTACTCTCCATGTTCTCTGACTTCGGCTTTGTCACATTCCTGTTCCTGCCACCAAACATATCATCACTGGGGATGTGGGATTAAATTCAGTCACAAAGGATCAGTTACTCAGTGCCAAGTTCAATTTGTCATACAAATCATCTCCCTGCCACTACAATCCTCTAGACCACTGGGCTTTATCACCTATGTTATACCTCCTCCTCAAGGACCAACTGTACTTATCACAGAGGCCACAGCAGTGGCCTAGCCACAGGTCCTTGAGCTTTTCCATATGATCTGTATCTGAACTCTTCAATTCAATTAATAAACATTTATTAAGCATCTGCCACATGCCAGGCACTGTGCTAAGCATTAAAAGAAAGACAATCCCTGACTTCAAAGAGTTTACCGTCTAATGGGAGAAGATGACACAGGGATAGAAGCTGGAAAGCAAGGGGAGGGGCACCAAGGTAAACCCAGTGAGGAGTATGGTGTTCCATGGAGCTGAAACCAAGCAGAGATACTATCTGAAAATGGAGAGTTAATCCTTCTCAGTCTGTTGTTTCCCCTATTAGAATAGGAGTCCCTTGAAAGCCAGTATGGCCTCACCTTTCTATTTTTAATATGGGAGGAGAGAAATAGAGCCTAGACCTGTGACTTTACTGGTATAGGGAATTCACATTCCTTCATATTAAATATAGATCAGCCAGAGTTGCCTAGAGCAACACATTCAATGACTTGCCCAAGGTCCCCCACACAGCATGTGTAAGAGGCAGGACTGGAATTTGAATCTTTTTTCTTTTTTTATTTAGATTGATTTGTTTATTTACTTTTAGTTTACAAGATTCAGCTTCACAATCCCTTAAGTTTCAAATTTTCTCCCCCCCTCTTCCCCCTCCCCATGGAGGCATACAATCAAGTATAGGATCTATAAATACTCTCACATTGGACATTAGTCTGGTTGTACAGAAGGGTTGTAAGCAATGGAGTGAACAATGGGAAAAAAGAAAGAGAACCAAATATAAAAATGAACAATAGCATGTAGATTGTTTTAGTCTCCATTTAAACTCTTCTTTCTTTCTAGATCTTTCTCTGAATGTAGACATCTTCGTCCATCCTGAGACTTGTAGAGTTGTCTTACAACTGTGTGTTGCTGAGATGAGTGCAGTTTATCAAAGTTGGTCGTCAAGTTTCTATACAAACAAAGCCAATGTAACCAAGATTAAGAGGGAAGAGGGCAATTGGGAAAGAATTTTTACAAACAGTGTCTCTGATAAAGGCCTCATTTCTAAAATATACAGGGAATTAAGTAGAATCTATAAGAATACAAGTCATTCCCTAATTGATAAATGGGCAAAGGATATGAACAGAATAACATTTTCAGAGGTAGAAATTAAAGACATCTACAAGCATATGAAAAAATGCTCTAAATCATTATTGATTCAAGAAATGCAAATCAAAACAACTTTGAGGTACCACATCTCACCAGTCAGATTAGCTAAGATAACAAAACAGGAAAATGACAAATGCTGGAGAGGATGTGGAAAAAATGGAACACTAATGCATTGTTGGTGGAGCTGTGAACTGATACAACCATTCTAGAGAGCAATCTGGAACTGTGCCCAAAGGGTTATAAATAATTGCATACCTTTGACCCAGTAATACCACTTCTGGGGTTGTATCCCAAAGAGATCATAGAAGTGGGAGGAAGACCCATATGTACAAAAGTATTTATTGCAGCTCTCTTCGTGGTAGCAAAAAACTGGAAATTAGGGGGATGCCCATCAATTGGGGAATGGCTAAACAAGTTGTGGTATATGAATGTAATGGAATACTATTGTGCTATAAGAAATGGGGAAGAGACGATCTTCATATTCACCTGGAGAGGCTTATACAAACTGATGCTAAGTTAGAAGAGCAGAACCAGGAAAAATTTGGAATTTGAATCTTACTGCAATTGAGGATACACTCTCTATCCACTCCACCAGAAGTGTCATACACACAGGCCTAGAAAATTTTGGAATGAAGCTCAAATCAGATTAAAGTGTAATTGGCAAATATTTAACAAAATAAATAAAAATACAATAATAGATAACATTCAATGATATGCTCTATTAAACAACTGATAATATTAACTTGTGGTTTTCTAAGTTAATATGTGGCCAATAAACATCTTTATGTATGAATTAGTGATCCCCTTTTTGGTGACTCTCCTGGTGATATTCAGAACTCAAGATGTTGCTGACCCTTGTTCTAGATACTGTTTATGACAATATCGAATGCTACTAGTTATATGATAACTGGTAACAGAAGCCATGGAAATAAGTAGTCCCTCAGTTACAAATGACAGTTAAAAATAGGTTAGTGGATGAATGTTTGGCTGAGGAGAACGGCTGGGATGCCCAGACTAGACCAGTATTGACATGAACTCTACAAGTCACAGAGTCCATTAATGCCACATTTCTGGCAGTGCTGTAGGGCTTAAAATAGGCCTGTGTAGTTAAGGTAGACTAGAAACAGCATAAAGGTTTTGAGGCAGAAATAAAATTATTAAAATATAGTCTACAAAATGTTTCCAAGTTATTTATGTCCTATGATACTGATGGTATGATATGAATTTTTCATTATGGAGTCACTCTACCTTTCCAGTCTTTTCCCATACTACCCCCTTTCAAGTACTTTATGTACTATCCAAACTAAAATGTTTTGTCCCCAAAACATGTCCTGTGATTTTCTATCTCCATGCCTTTGCTCATGTTGTTCCCAGCATCTGGAATATCCTTCCTTTTCTTCTTTACCTGTAGAATTCCTACTGATTCCTTTAAGCCTAGCTTTAATGCTACCTTCCCTGACCTCTTTTTTCCCCTAACTTGACAATCTTCTTTTTTCCCTTGTGCAGAACACTTAGTTTTGATCTCTTTAATGAAACATCATGTATTATTTTGGATTACAGTTATTTTCTTATGTGTCCTATATTCCTAGTAGACTCTATATTCCATCAGTGGAGCAATAATCTTATCTGAACTTTGTGTCTCCTTTAGTACCCTCATACAGTATTCTGTAAGTAGTGGGTAATTAATAAATGTTTGTTTAATTGAATTCTAAGAAATATTATACCAGTAAAGAATACAATTTAGACAGTGTATATCATATTTCATGCTCATACACAACTGAGTTTTCTTTTTTAAAATCTAATAGCCCACAGGTAGATTTATTATGACAGTACATCTTTGAGTAGAAATCAATGGTGGTTTGAGAGCTTCACCCACAGAGGTCAAGGACAAAGGAGGAACAGATGTTGTTGTTAGTGAATATTGTTAAAGACTGTGAGTGAAATAATAAAACTAACTCATTATTTTAAAATAAAAATACAATTGAACTCAGAAATTTCTATCTCTCTGGAACCTGGACCCTCATGCATTAAGTTATTTAGTCAACTAGTTCTCAACTAGTTGTTACTGAAATGGTAATAGGTGATAGTGGTTTAATTTGTTACCCTTCCCAAATAACATTTGCATTTTTAAGATAAACCTTCAGTGCCTTATTCCAAAACAGTGACTCTTATGACGAAAATTTCAGGCAAAATTACATAGAAAGATTTCTGGAGGCAAGTCAATCTCTGAAAGCCTCGAAGGATCTGATCTTGGTCCTGTGCCGTCTAAAAAATTTGCCAATGACTTATGCAGATAAATGCAAAGATGACATGCTTATCAAATTAGCAGAAGACATAGAACTGGGAGGAATAACTAATATATTGGATAAGAGTCCACAGTCAGATATGATATTTCAAGGAAAATGGACAAAGCCATAATCACCTTAAACTAACTATAGAATTTATTGGTAACATATAAACCACCAGCTGAACCCCTATTTACACAAAAAGTAAACAAGGAGACATATACTTCCATTTCACTGCTACTCTTGAGTCCCAGTACTGGTGAGTCATTCTATCCAGACATAGCCTAGTGATGGATGACCCAAAGATTAAGGGGCTATACAATTTCACAGTTTTATACCTAAGTAGACAAACAGAGCTGATGCCCTTTATAAACGCACCAGTCTGGTATAAGCAGATCCAAAGGACTTTTGAATACACCAGCCATGAATAGTTCAGATACAGATAAACATAGGGATTGGAAGAAGTCTTTTTGTGCATCCACTGACATCATTTGTTCTAGGTGCTTTCTTATATATTTCCTCTACTCTCTATGAAGGAAGGGATTGAGGTTAACCAGCCCACATTATAGGGTGAGAAATAAAAAATATAAGCTAGAATATTGTGTTGAATTATGATAAAATTTAATGGAGAAAAATGTAGTCATACTAGGTTTTTAAAATATCGAATTCATGGATACAGGATAGGGAAAGCTTAGCTAGAAAGCAGTTCATTTTTTTAAAAAGACGATTTAATGGCCTGCAAGCTCAATATGAGTCAAGAATTGGATATGGCAACCAAGAAAGTGAATTCAATGTTAGGTGGCATTAGGAGAGGCATAATGTCTTGGGCTAGGCAAGTGACAGTCTGGTTGCACTTTGTCCAGGTCAGACTACATCTGGAGCAATGTGTTCAGTTCCTATCAATGGAAGAGTGTCCAAAGAAAGGAGTTAAAGGGTTTCTGGTTGAAGGACCTGAATATTTAGCATGCAGTAGAGAAGACTTGGTTTTATGTTTATTATGAGTGTATGTGGGAAGGGGCTGAATGGGAGAGAAAAGATAAAATAGCCATCTTCAAATACTTGTCATTTGGATGAGGAATTAAATTTGTTCTCTTTGATCCCAGAGGGCCCAGCTACAGATAGTGGTTACAGGTTACCACAAAGCAAATTTAGGCATAATGTAAGGGAGGAAATTGCAAATAATTAGAGCTATTCAAAAGTGAAATGGGCTGTTTCAGGAAATAGCAAGCTCTCATTAGAGGAAGTCTTCATCAAAGAAGTCTTCATCAACTATTTGTTGGTTAGGTTGTAGAAGGGATTCCAGTCCATAGATGGGATGGACAAGATGGCCTCTTCCAAATCTGAGAAGCTACTATTCTTTGAACACCCAATTGGATTCAAGCTGAAGGTGATACAATTTTTTCATTCATACCACATGGACAACTAACCTTGTCATCTATGAGTAGAACTGGTCCTGCTTATGTTGTACAGACAAATTTTCAGTTCTATAGTAAGGACACTTTGTCATCAACAAAACCTTCTCCCTTCTCCCACAAAGTAAATACTCCTATATAAGTTAATATGTAAGGAATCATCAGTTCACATTAATGTATGCCCAGCTCTGGAAATTAGGAACTTTTGTAACTTTGGATGCATTGCTTAACCTTTTTGGGTTGGAGTTTCCTCATACGTAAGATGATGGCTGTGCTGTGAGTGAACTGGAAGGCCCCTTCTGGTTTTGAATCCATGTTCCTATCTCCAATTTGAATGAGTGATCCTTCAGATACCAATTTGAGCAATGGAATCTAGGAAAAGAGATATTCACTGGTAGCCACTACTAATATTGATATGGCAGACCACAACCTATCCTCTGTCATTAGCAACAAGCCTCCTAGACAGAGCAGGTGTCCTGTAAATTGTATATTTGGTGCCATGGTGACAAAGAATGAGAAAGAAGAACAAAAGTCAAAAAAATCACTTAGAACTTATCTTGAATCCCAGGAAAAAGCAAAGCTATGAGATAGAAATTTGCTCAGAAAACTATCAAACATGTAGTCTTAGAGGTGAAAAGTTTGTATTCCCTTCTAATTTATGTCAAAAGTTATTTTTGGGAGAATTAGCAAAGTTCCATCTTTTTAAATGTCAGACTAGATGACCCATAACTGTGTAAGAGTTTGAATCTAAGGTTATAACATGACTAGGAAGGAACTAAAAAAATGTTTTGCCACTGTTAAAGTATGATCGAAACACATCATTTGAAGAGTCACAATATTTATCATTTTAATATTAATAATGTCATTTTGCATGAAGTCCCATTCAGGGAATAATTCTATTAAGATGATAAAGTTTTTCATACAGAGAAAAATGTAAAATATTCAAAAGGTGTCATAGACAAGGAAAAGCAGCAGCATCACTAACACAGAAACCAACTTTTTTCTTTGCAGATATTTAAGGCAATCATGTAGTCCCAAAGATAAGGGAACACACTGACAAGCAAAAGGAAAACTGTTTATGAGCTATCTATCAAAAGAGTATAATTTACTAAAAAAAAAAAAACCTTGCATTTTATATGTTTGGGCATTGTAAATGAAGGCATGAAAACTTTATGAAGGATATTCATAACAAAACTCCATAAATTACCACCTAGTCAGGAGCAAGTCTCCATTCTTCCATGGCTTCTTTACTCAGTGTCATTATGTACTGAATGAAAGGGAAGTAAGGCGGGGAAAAAGGGTCATCCCATATGCAACAGCTATGGTGATGCAAATACAGCATTACCATCCCCAATACAAGTGAAGCCATCTTAACAAATGGTGATTAATGAAACTGATGAAACCTTTCAGTCCTGTGCTATTATTCCCTTGTGCTGATTAGAGAGACAGAGTCTCAAAAGTAGAATCATTTGATGCTGTCTCTCTTCCACATACCAATCTTTTCAGATCAGGCACCCAGAATAAACTCCCAGCATCCATATTAGTTTCATGTCATGGCTCTCATTTCTAACCTTTATTCAACTTGCCAGGGTTTGATGAATGGGTCCCTTAGTTCCTTTCAGAGAATGGTTGCTTTCTTCAGCAATGGTTTTAAATATACAACATCTGCTATGTCTGCTTTCAATGCCAAACAAATGCCACGTCCATGAGGACACTTGTGTGCAACTAACACCTTAATAAGTCATACTTTCTCAAAGAGCTGGGGATGGTTTCAGATTGCCACTGCTATTGGCAAGTAGTCTTTTGGCATCCTCAGGTTATACTCAGCAAGTACTTACAACACCAAAAAGAGTTCAAGCTATCAAAGTTCATCTCCGAAAGTCCAGTTTGGTTATTTCAATGGATCAGGATGCTTCATCCAAAAATTGGTTTGGAGTAGATCTTGACTTCTTTAAGTCAAGTTAACAAACATTTGTTAAGTACCTACTGCATTCTAGACAATATGACATACAAAGACAGGAAAAACTAATTCTAGCTCTCAAATAGCTCAGAGTCTAGTAAGGAAGACAATAAGCAAACAACTATACAAACAAGATACATGCAGGGCAAACTGGAGATAATAGAGTCATTAAGGGATAACTGGAAAGACTTCTTACAGAAGGTGGGATTTTGAGAAGCCAGGAGACACAGATGAGAAGGGAGAGAGTTCTAGTCATAAGGGACAGTCCATGGAAGTGCCTGGAGTCAGCAAATGGAGTGTCTTATTCAGGAAATTACAAGAAAGCCCTTGTCACTCGATCACAGAGTATAAGAAAGGGAGTAAAGTGTAAGAAGACTGGGAAGGCAGGAGGGGGCCAGGTTATGCAAGACTCTAAAAGCCAAACAGAGAATTTTATATTTCATTCTGGAGGGGATGCGGAACCACTAGAGCAAATGGCATCAATTTTTTTGCAGTGAATATGAGTCAAGGAGGGGTAGCTAGGTGACACAGTGGGTAGAGCATCAGCTCTTGAGTCAGGAGGCCCTGAGTTCAAATCTGGCCTTGATTTGACTCTTATTAGCTTGTGACCCTGGGCAAGTTACTTAATACCAATTATAAGGAAAGGAAGGAAGGAAGGAAGGAAGAAAGAAAGAAAGAAAGAAAGAAAGAAAGAAAGAAAGAAAGAAAGAAAGAAAGAA
>CM053598.1:116157200-116176355 GCA_028646575.1 Pseudocheirus occidentalis | reverse complement strand
AAGAAAGAAAGAAAGAAAGAAAGAAAGAAAGAAAGAAAGAAAGAAAGAAAGAAAGAAAGGAAGGAAGGAAGAAAGAAAGATTTTCAACTAAGAATGTGGGAGAGAAGGAATTGTGGGACATATATAGGGGTATTTAAAAGATTTGGAAAAGCCACTGTGATGATTGGGATACTGAGTCAATTAGGGTGGTATAACAGGATTGCCTTTCCACAGTGAGACTTTGTGACTCCATTTGGGGTTTTCTTGGCAAAGATACTACAGTGATTTGTCATTTTCTTCTCCAACTCATTTTACAGATGAGGAAACTGAGATAAACAGGGTTAATCAATTTGCCCAGGGTCACACAGCTAAGAAGTATCTGAAGCTGGATTTGAACCCAGGAAGACTAGTCTTCCTAATGTCAGGCCCAGTTCTCTATCCACTGTGCTCCCTACTTGCCCTAAAATAGTAGCTAGTAGGAATAATCCAAGTCTGAGTCTTAAAAGGGTCTTTAACAGGATAAGGAGGCAAAGTATCACCGAGTGAAAATGTAGAAATGAATAGAATATCACCAAGGTGGGGATGATGGCCTGGGAAAAAAACTGAGAGGTGGAAGGTTTGGAAATTATGGTGAAGGTGAAGATCAGAATTAGTGGAGAAGGAAAGGGAATGAGTATTTACAGGGTGCCTATGTCAGGCACTGCACTATGTGCTTTAAAAATATTATTTGATTTGAACCTCATAACAACCCTGTGGGGTAGATGCTGTTATTATCCCCATTTTACAGATGAAGAAACTGAGGCAAACAGCAGTTAAGTGACTTGTTCAGAGCCAAACAGGTAAAAAGTATCTGAGATCCAATTTAAACTCAGGTCCTTCCTGACTCCAGGCCCACCAGTGCTCTATGAGGAATTGTAAGGAAGCAGAAGTGGATTGAAAACAGATTCTTATCAGAGAAAGGTATTTCATAGTACATGAACTTTAAAGTGAAATTCCTGTGGGGGACGGCAAAATCTCTGTGTGTAGCTCAGGTGAAGTACAGTAGGGGGTCATGGGAAATGAGCTAGGAGGCCAGGGTGTTTGAGAAATGATTAATGTGCATATTGAAGTTCCCTAGTATGAGAGCAGGAGTTGGGAAGAGAGAAAGACACCGAATTCACTAAGAAAAGCAGGAGATTGTCCTAGAAGTTGGTTGACAGTAGCTACCAGAATCTTCATTGGGTGGTAAATATAGATTGAGTGAATGAAACTTAAAAGGAGAAAGGTTATTGAGCAATGGTGGTAGAGAGAGAACTTTGAAGGGGCCATGGAGAAGGGAGTATTCCAGTTCCCCTACCCTGACCTGTGAGTTTTGGAGGTGGGGTTGAGGTGGATGGAGTATAAGTGAAAGTATAAACAGCTCCAGAAAGAGAAGCCAGGGAAGCCCTGTCAGCAAGGGAGAGCCAAGTCTCAGTTTGAGCAAGAAGATGACAAGAGTAAGAAAGGAAAAGGTTTAAAATTAAAGCAAGTGAGTTTCCTATGGAACAGGCATTCCAAATAGCACCAAGAAGGGGTAGGTCAGACTACATATACTTTACTATAATAATATAATTGTAGCTCTCAAATTTGTGGTTCTAAAACAAATTCGAGACAATGTCTAAACTCAAGGAAATATCTAAGGTAAATATATGTCCATGATGAAGTCAAGCAGTAGCCCTCCTAATTCTCAAAATGCATCCACTTCTGAACCTGAGGGCAACACTTGCTGACACATCCATTGGGTGACAAACCACGGAAACTTAAGGAGTATTTGAAAGACTCAATGGAACTAGAGGTTATTGATTTAGGTAACTGAAAGCCAGGATCTGGATCTGAATTTCCTGGGGTTCATGTTGTTTATTTAATTTGGTTTCTGTGTGTGCATGTGTCTGTGTGTATGTATGTGTCTGTGTGTATGTGCACACAGATGTGTGTATGTGTGTATATGTGTGTGTGCACACAGATGCGTGTATGTGTGTATGTATGTGTATGTGCACACAGATGTGTGTATGTATGCATGTGTCTCAGAATGCCTAGTCAGCCTTATATAGGCAACCTGGGATTTGCAAGAGCATTCACAGCCAGTTTCAAGGACTTTGCAGGCCAGGAGTAGAGGGAAGAGCTGCTAGGAAACTGTTGTTCCCCAGAGTGAAGGGACAAAACAGAGCAGGGTCCTTTGCTGACCAGGCAACAGCAGAAGTTCTAACTCCTGAGAGGCAGCAGGTGATTTATCCCAGTGCTCAAAGATGCTGCTCAATGAGCAATTTCCAGATGTACTTGTAGTCAGGGATATTTATATTAGATGTGATTTTTTTTAACATCTTGCTGGGATAAAAGAAACTACATCACAATATAATTAATCAGAAAACCAAGAAATTAAAAACTAAAAAAATTTTCTAAAATTAAGTCACGTTAAGCACTTAGGATTTTTGATGACTTTTGTAAAGAACAAAATAAATTTAAAACTCTTTTCAAAATATTAAAGATGTTCCTAGATAGTCACCAATATCTACAAATAAGTGGTCCCTCACAATTCCTGTTTCTTCTCTTCTTTTTCTCCTCCTCCTCCTCCTCCTCCTCAAACATTTATCTAGTGCTTTAAAATCTGCAAAACACTTTTATCCTCACATCAAACATAAGAAGTAGGTGCTAATATTATCCCCATTTTAAAAGGGAGGGAACTGAGGCAGGTACCTAGGGTGACACCACTCATGTCGGAGACTGCATTTGAACTCGGATCTTCCTAATGCTAAGCCCATCATACTCCTTAGTTGCCTCTTGTATTTTCCTGTCCGTTCTACCTGAATTATGGCAATAGGCTCTTAGCTGATATCTCTTCCTCTGGTCTCTTTCTGTTCCTCCATACTCTACCCTTCCACCCCTGCTACAAGATGCATCTTCCTGAAAGAGCCTTTTTGTCATGACTCACTCTTCCTGCTAAAACAAAAAGCCTCCACTAATACTACTGCCTATTATGATCAAAGGCAACTTCTTCACTTTCCAAGGCTCCCATCAACTGAACCACAGTCAAATTTAGCTTCTACTCCTCTTCCTCAACATAAATCTTCTATTTCATTCACACAGCACCTTAGAGTGTCCTGAAATCCCAGGGCTTATTCTCATACTTCCATGCCTCCCAACCCCTTAGCCACTCCCTCCCCACTTCTTACCTTCTGTCTGTGAATCCAAAACTAAACCTTCCTCTAAGGTTCAGCTTAAAACATGCTAGGTCCTCACTTGAGGACCTTGATAGCCACATGTGGCCTCGAGGTCACAGGTTCCCCACCCCTGTAGTCTACTCCAATTCACACTCATCCTTCCAAATGAGGATAATAATATTAAGGACTGTTGTGCAGATCAAATGAAATGGTATGTGAAAGGCCTCTGACGACCTTACATGTACTACATAGCTAAGAGCTAGTATATTATTATTATTATTATTATTATTATTATTATTATTTCCTGATTTCCTATAGCACTTCTAGTCCCTTCACACAAAAGAGCACTAGGTTGCCTATATAGTGAGGCAGGCTGGCATACTTGGAGTAAGGAATACCCACGTAGGTGGAACTTCTACTTCAGACAATCACTACCTGTGAGACCCTAGGTAAGTCACTTAACCATTCTGAGGCTGCTTCCTCATGTGTCATATGAGAGCTTTACAATTCCTTCCAGAAATCTATGATCCCATGATTAACTATTGCTCTCTAGACTGCCTTAAAAATAAGACTGTAACCTTCTTGAGAGCAGGAATCCTATCTTCTATTTTTGTATCCTGTTTAGCACATAACATAGCGTTGAGCAAACACTGGGAGCTTAATTATTACTTCTTATTTTTAAATGCATATATTGAGTTCCTAAAGTGGCAGAAGGGATCTCTAGAAGCCTCATTGTATGGAGGAGAAAACCAAGGCCCAGGGGAGCTAAATGTCTTGCTTGTGATCACAGATGGTATTTTCACCAAGGTCCTACAAGCCTAGAACAAGTTTCTAGAAAAAGTAAACATACTGATTGCCAACTGCCTTATCTAAACTGTGAACTTTCCTCACCCTCTAGCACAATGCCCTGCACAGAGAAAACATATAATGTATGGTTGTTGAATGTCAGAATAAAAGAAATAACAATTTGAGACCAAATGCTAATAAATACTTAACAAAATGGAAGTTGAAATATGAGCCAGAAAGGTCGCCATACTGAATAATCTGATTAGGATAACTAGACCATCACTTATATCAACATATAATCTTGTTCATTTGAAACATAGGGGACTGAGGGGGGGAAATGAGCTTTGAATTATTTGTATTCCGGTGACCAGCACATTTTATTTTGTATTTATTTTATTAGAGCACAACAAGGCATCTAATCTCTTTAAAATTTGTACTCCTTGAATAAATAAATATTGTCCTAATGAGGCTTTTACATTATAAATAAAAGTTCATTCTTCAGGAGTCATTGGTCTCACTCCCAGCCTCTAATAGAACAGAAGGGAAAGTTAACAGCTTAGAAAGCCCAGTCTCTTCTCTTCTCTCCAAGGGAAGAGCTTAACTATGTATCTCAACTAGGTTCTAAGATCTGTGAAAACAGGGGCGGCTAGGTTGTGCAGAGAATAGAGCACCGGCCCTGGAGTCAGGAGGATCTGAATTCAAATTCAGCCTCAGACACTTAACACTTACTAGCCATGTGACCTTGGGCAAATCACTTAACCCCAATTGCCCTGCCCTCTCTCCCCCCAAAAAAAATAAAAAAAAAGATTTATGAAAACAAGCAGTGAGGGGGGACCACAAGAAGACCCCATTAACTTGCGGTACAAAAGGATATCCTGACCTTTAATTAATTAACCTTCCCTAGAATTCAAGACCAGCAATCAAAAAAGCATAATAAAGAAGTTCTCCTAAGCCACCCATTATTCATGGGACACCTACTGCAGAAGGGTTATCACCATGCTATTGTGAAAGTATGAATAGAAATCATCCTTTGTATAAACTGCTTTCAATAGGGTCTCTAAAGACATGCTCATCTCGATCTGTTACCGTTTTTTTTTCTGCATCTCCATAGTCATGGGATGTAAATCTGGAAGGGACCTTGAACATCATCTTCCACAACTTTCTCATTTTATAGATGACAAAACTGGGGTCTATGGACACAAAATGACTTGACAAAGATACCTCGATGAGAAGATGGAGGTGTTGTAAACTCAGGTTTTCCAGCTCTCCATCTCATGCTCTTCTCCCTCATCACCCAAGCTGTCTCATCCCTTCCCTGTGCCTTCTGTCAACCTCTTGGTTTATAACTAACTGCTCCAACCTTAGATCCTGCAGTCCACCTAACCTTTACATATCACATTTGCCCACTTCCTATCTATTCAGCAAGTTCTAAATAATGGGTTTTCCCTGATCCCTGCAGTTCTACTTACTTATTCATTCATTCATCTAGCATTTAATAAGCACTAAACAAGCAGAGAATTGCAACAGGTGCTAGGGGAGATATAAAGTTCAGATATGTCACAGTCCTTGCTCTTACCAACTAGTAAGGGTATGTGACAAAAAAGAACAAGAGAAGATTTTAGGTTAAAGGTATTAGAGAGAAAGCATGACACAGGAGATAATAAGCTGATCTTGGCGTCAGAAAGATTTAGGTACGCGGCCTGAGTTTGGCATGTGCTGCATCTGACCTTGGGAAGGTCTCCTAAGTCTGTCAGGGCTCTAAGAAAATCTTGAAGACTATAAATTTTAGAGAAGTTGCTCAAGTGCCATCAGTGAAGGAAGTTTGCAATGCAGAGTAGTTCTCTAGGTCTGGACCGAAACAAAATGGTGTGTCACACACTCCCACTTGAGCACGTGTACGTGTGTGTGTGTGTGTGTGTGTGTGCATGTGTGTGTACGGACAGATGGATAGATGGATGGGTATATATAGACATATTTTGTTGTTGTTGTTCAGTCATTTTAGTCATGTCCAAATCTTTTTGACCCCATTTGGGATTTTCTTGGCAAAGATACTAGAGTAGTTTGCCATTTCCTTCTCCAGTTCATTTTACAGATGAGGAACTAAGGTAAACAGAGGTGAGTGACTTGACCAGGGTCACACAGCTAGTAAATGTCTAAGGCTAGATTTGAACTCAGGAAGATGAGTCTTCTTGACTCCAGGCTTGGCATTCCAACTACCATACCACCTACCACACACATACATATATAGAGAGAAAGAGAAGTGCATGCATATATATGTGTGTGTGTGTGTGTGTGTGTGTGTGTGTGTGTGTGTGTGTGTGTGTGTGTGTGTATAGGCATATTACATAGCGATACTTTTCTATATATGTATACAAAGGAGAGAGAGTGCATGAGAGTTAAAGAGAGGAAGAAATAAACAAAGAGAAAGAAATACAGAGAGAAATGGAGAGGGAGAAGGAGAGGGAAAGGGAGAGGGAGAGAGGAAGAGAGGGAAAGAGGGAGAGAGAGGGAGAGAAAGAGAGAGAAAGAAATGTAGAGGCAGAAGGAAAGGGGAAGGAGAGAGGGAGAGAGGGAGAGAGTGGGAGAGAGAGAGACAGAGAGACAGAGATGCACTCCCAGCCTGTAACTATCTGAACTGTTGCTGACCCTGGGCCTTACTCAAGATCTTGATACCTTTCTTCTCCTCCTCCCCCACCCCCAGACCTTATAACAGCTCCCAATGTCCCAGCCACCTACTTTGCATTTATAATCGCCAGCTACTGCCTAATGCTCCCCTTAACAGGAAGGAAGAAGGGAAAGGCATTATAGACATGATCAAAATCAATATCTGCCTGGCCAGACCAAGTCAGACCAAACTAGAGCAGACCAAGCATTTTTGACAGTTTGTTTCCCCAAGACTATAGGATCAATTCTGTTTGAAATTTTACAAGATCCAAGATGACTGAGAAGAAGGCAAGCCTACTGGCTACCCTTTGACATTATTGATCTCAGCTGTAAATGCCTTGAGACATGAACCTTTGACAAATGAAAGAAGATGTTGTGGGCCAGCTGGAATGTTACCAGAAGATAGCCCCCCCAAAACCAACTAAACTAAAAATCCTGAGTTATGTTCACCATCACAATGTGACTGTTCCTACACCAAGGAAGGCAAGGAAAGGTGTGAGACTGGATGACAGACCCAAGAAGGGTTTGAGTTTTCCTTTAGCGGGAGTCATATCATCTTTCTAGAACATTTCTCTGAAATAAATGAAAGAACATGACTGCCTAAATAATGACTGCCTAAATGTAACATTCACCATCAGCTGTGCACTAGAAATTGAGATAACTCTAACTGAACCTAAGCTTAGACAGCTTCCAAACCTTCAAAAAACTGTAATACTATTTCATAGGGACATAATCCTAACATCTAAATATTTATATATTATTTATATTATATGTTAATAATAAATAGATACTAATAATACATAATTAACAATTAATATATATTAATATGTGATATATTATTCCATTTGGACATAATCCTAACATCTAAATCAATTTAAGGAAGATTTATTCTGACCTCTTTATTAATCAACCAGTCTGCAACATGTATTAAGAACCTACTATGTGTCAGTCATTGTGTTTGCTAGATGCTAGGGATAAAGACAAAGTTCCTCAAGGAACTTAAATTTTAACATGGAAGATAATAAGCACAAAAAATACACATACACACACACACACACACACATACTAAATGAGTTAGTTTAAGGAGAGGGGGAACTAGGAAGATCAGCAAAGCTTCATGCTCCAAGTGATTATCGAACTGATCTTTGAAGGATTCTAAATGAAGAAGTGATTGGGAAGTGCGTTCTAGGCATGAGGGATAGACCATGTGATAAGATGATAAGTTGTGCTTGAGGAAGAATTGGTCAGATAGTAGTACATGATGGGGAGTAATATATATTAAGACTAGAAAGTTATGTTAGGTTGTGAAGCGCTTTAAATGCCAAACACTGGAGTTTGTAATTGGGTCTCAGAGTAATTAGGGAATCACTAGAATCTGAGTGGGGTGGGGTGGATCAGAACTAGTATTTTAGGAAAATCATCTTGGAGAGGAAAGGCAAGTTGGAAAAAGAAAAGAGAAGTCAGGAAGACCATTTAGGAGACTATTTCAGTAATCCAGGGCAGATATGTTGAGGGTCCTAACTGGGATAGTGGCCATGAGATCAGAGAGAAGGAGATGAATGTGGAAAATGGTATGGAGGTAGAATTATTCAGCTTTGGCATCTGACTGGATATTTGGGATGACAGAATGTGAGTTGAGAATGATCAGAGATAACAAACTGGATTACTAGAAAGATGAATGGTAGTACCCTCTACAGAACCAGAGAAGTTGGGAAGGGGTTTGGTTTGGGCAGGGAGTGGCGTGAGGAACCAGTGATAACTAAGATCTATTTTGGACAAGTTGAGTTTGAGGTGCCTATGGGACATCCAGAATGACTGATGCCTACAGGATGTTCAGAATGACTAATAGGTAGTTGGGGATATCATACTGGAGCTCAGGAGAGAGACTAGGACTTCGGTTTGATATATAGGTCTGGAAGTCATTTGCATAGAGATGATAATTGAACCCATGGGAGCTCTTGTTGGCCATTATCAACACATTTTGGCCTAGGGCCAGGCACATCCAGCAGACAGGATAAAATAGACCACAGAAAAAATAGATGGGGTCCTAGGAGCAGGATTCACCAATGCTATTTAGTAGGCTCTGACCTCCAAGGCTCTCTAGCCTGCTGCCTGCCTAGAACTACAGTCTATGCTTTGCACCTGCATTTACCTGCTTTCACTGCTTTGGCTGACTTCTCCCTAGGCTCAATTTTTTACCTACTTGACCCACGGATCTTTTTAGTCCTATCTGCTCTTCTAGTATTTGACTTTGTGCCTCTTTAACCTGTGGTATTTTCTGGATCCTTTGATGTTTAGCTGAACTCCTGTTTCTGTCTAGCCCTCTTCCTTTGCAGTCTGCATGCTAGCATGATGCCATGGCCTTAACTTAGCCCTTGGATACCTTTATTCTTTGAAATTTAAGCTTACCTCTAGTCTTTTGAAATTTATTTTAGTTTAACCTTCCACCTCTGTTCTACTCTATCACTTTCTACCCTTTAAGAAGTATATATAAATATATGTACATATATATATATATAAAATATATAAAGCACATTTTATTCCCAAGAAATAATGTTTTCAAAAAATAAGAGTTTTTATGTTTAAAGAAGGTACTGAACTCTCGTCCATAGATTTTTTTATCACCTCCACGGGTGTGATTTTAAGAGTTCAGGGCAATAGGCTCCTTTTCAAAAATCTCCCCATGAATATTAGGAATTACTTGAACAAGGGGTAAAGTCCTTCATTCTGTCATGGTCAAGGCTTAAGAGGATAATGTAGCCCATGTAAGTTTGGAGGATCCTTATCTTTACTCCCACTCCTACTGATAAAAGGTGTTTCCAGAACTAGGCTGGCTACAACTCTCCCTTTTCAGCTTCCAGGGTTACCCCTGAGGGGGTATTTATTAAGGCAGTGCAGTAAGAACAGCTGAAATATCCCTACCCCCACCCCATCTCCACATGCATACACAAAGGTCTGTGATATAGTTTCCCATAAGTACATACAGAGTCTAGGGGAAAGTGGGCTCAGGTTTAGAAAGCACATGAGTCAAATGAGTAACTCACACCTCCTAGATGCTAGAAGTCCTTTCCTCCTATTTGTGGAGCTTAAGAAGCTGCTTCCAGGCATGGTGTAGTCTCTTCAAATAATCCTATTTTCCCCTGAAGTATTATACTCGGTTTTGCTAGGTAGGTGATTCTTGGTTTTAATCCTAGCTCCTTTGACCTCCAGAATATCATATTCCAAGCCCTTCAATCCCAGTATAGTCTCTTTGAAGAGCTCCTTATAGAGCTTTGATTCCCAATAATCAATAATCCCAATAATTTGACTAGAGACATTCCTCTAGTCAAAGAAGGACCCAAAGAGATCTGGTCTAAGCACAGGCCTCTCTTTTCCAGTCTATTCCTTCTAAATAGTGTGCTATTCAATGCAAAAAAAAATCAACATAGTTTCTAATTTCTGGAAAAACCTTCTCTTCTCACCTGTTCAATAATTTTGAAATCACTGGGGCATCGTCAAGTTTCCTTGGTTCATCGTCATTTCCTTGGTCCATCCATCCATCATTCTAGTTTGAATGCCTTTTTCACAATTAGTCTGAACTCTTTTGACTGATTAATTGAAACCCAATCTCAACTAAGTTATCAGAGCTAAAAATGAGAAGGATGGTTTCAATATAATAATAGATAAGATTATTATCTTATTTCAAAATAAGAAGATATAACAGAGACCTTGAAGATTATGGGGAAATCCCCAGGAACTGGGGAATTGGAAAAGGCAAACAGACCAAAAGTCCAGACCGTAAAGTGCCAACAACCAGAAAGACAATTCTGAGGCAAATTCCTAGTCTCACCAGAAGACTCCTGTTTCCTACTTCTTAGGGCCAGTCTGTGGGCTGCAAGTAAAAGCAGGAAAATCATAGCACTTGGCTAAAGGGAGCATGTGAGTGTAACATCAAGGCAAATTTTGACAATTTCATTAGTTCTTCAGACAACCCAAAATTGTCTGACACATTCGAGTCTGCTCACACTCTCCTCTTCTGACTAAGAAGGTGGAAAGGAAATTAGACAATTGCATTCAAAGTCAAGTACTAAGCTGCTATTTGGGGCACTTGACCTGGAGATTTGTGTGGAAAGCTGTTCCTGCTAAAGTCATTCCACCTGCCAGCCATTTGATGAGACGTGCTGAGCCTCAGAGTATAACTGACTCTTGGGCAAAGGAGGCAGAAGGAAAAGACTTCATCAAGAGCTAGGAGAAGCTAGAGAGCCCTATGCAAATCAGTCTCAGAGGTTTAAAGAAATCAAATAGTTGTTCTTCAAATGTATGTGTGGGGGGTGAATTTAGGGTCTCTGGGTACTTCATATATCCTTCCTTTATGTAAGCAAGGAAAAAAAACTTACATCATAATCCAAATTTTTAGAGGAATTATCTCTAACTAAATTGGTTTTCTCTTCTTTAAAGTCTTATTTCTACCTTTTTTTTAATCACATTCATCAGAGAATGTGCTCCATTATTTCCCCCATTATGAGGCTTCCTTTTATAACAAAGAGAGCAAAATCCACCAAGTACGACATTCGACAGCATATAGAGCATTCCACATTCCTAGTCCCTTCACCTCTTTAATAAAGGAGAGGTGGATTTCCTCATCTCTTCTCCAAGGCCAAGATTTATGAACTATAGTCTTAACATTTCTTTCAAGCATTGTTTAGAGAGAAAATCATCTTAGAATCCTTTGTATTTACAAAACTGGCACTATCTCTGCATAACAAGCCTGAGAAACATTCCCAAGGTTCTTGTGAAGTCTTTCTTTAATGCTATTAAGATTGCCCTCAGATTCTGTGGAACACCACACAGGCCGTTTTACAGAATGCTTGCACACAAAGCCCCTAGGTGGGCTCTAACCCACTCTTTCTATAGAAACAATATCACAGCTTCATTCTTTTTATTGCTTGGCTTATTGAACTGCTCCACTTGGCTTATTTACTATAGTCATTCACTATGCTGAGGAGTTCAAGAATTTCCCCACAATAACAAACTTACGGGTTCCCAGACTTCCTTTTGTTACATAAGCCACTGTAGCACTGAAGACATCAGCAAGCATTTTCAGACTCTGAACTGAAGAGGAAAAAAGCACGAATTTCAAGCTTATATTATGATGATGATTATTCTTGCTTCCTCAGGAAAAGGCTCCCCTAGCAAGGGGCAGTTTGCATTCAGTATCTCTGCAGTATGTCTTTCCTTTACAAAAAGCAGTCTGTTCTAACCCATGAATTAAACTCACCAAAGAAGGTGAAGTTGAATTTCAATGAGATAAAAACAACAGATGGAGAGTAGTAATAGTAGTAGTAGTAGTAGCAGTAGTAGCAGTAGTAGTAGTAGTAGTAGTAGTAGTAGTAGTAGTAGTAGTAGTAGCAGCAGTAGCAGCAGCAGTAGTAGTAGTAGTACTAGTAGTAGTAGTAGTAGTAGTAGTAGCAGCAGTAGCAGCAGCAGTAGTAGTAAGGGTAATAAAAATAATAATAATGGCTAACATGTATAGAGTAGTTTAAGAATTATAAAGTACTTTATATATGTTATGTCATTTGATGCTCACATAATCTTGGGAGGTAAATGCTATTATTATTCCCATTTTAAAGATGAGGAAACTGAGGGCAAGGGAGAGACCATTAATTGTCCAGAGTCACACAGCTAATGAGTGTCTGAAGGCTTTGAGCTCAGGTCTTCCTTACCCCAAGTCTAGTCCTCTGTCTACTAACTGTCACTGTCTATGGTAGATGAAAGAAATCATTTATTTATGGAGTGGAAACAATATCAATTTGGATTCCTCTCTAGAAGGACCCACCATTAACAAGGTAGTCATTCTCTCAGATAAGTTATTTCACTACTCTAAGTTTCAATTCTTTTTTATCTGTCAAATGGAGACTAATAAAGGTCATCTTAATTACCTCACAGGTTTGCTGGGATGATTTAAAGAGAGATGTGAAAGAATCTGTTTGACTAAAAAAGAAACTGACACTTAGAAAATCCAAGTGACTTGCCCATGATGAAATAAACAACAAATTAAACTTTCATCTCTTACAGCAAGCCTGATTATTCATATTTGACAGATGAAGAAACTGATCCCAGAGAAAGTAGTATCAACCACAATAGGTGAAGAATCCATGTCTCCGGGGCCCCCAATCAGTGCTTTTCCCACCAGATCACACTAATTTCCGCAGCCCCGGGTAACACTTGTTAGCACTCTAATTAGCTAATGACAAAGACAGTTGGCCCAAATTCCCCTCATCACACTCTCTCTGCTTTTCCTCTGCAGCAATCATCTATGGAACCAAAAAGTTCCCTGTCAATATTACATAAAACATCCCCTTAGTCAGACAAAACACAAATGGCCCCGGAAACTTAAGTACTCGTGGTACCTAACTCCATTTAATCTTATTGAAGGATAAACAAATCAGGCCAATCCAACAGCCATTTGAGTGACAACCAACAGTGGGAGCTGCAGGTTGCTTTGCCAAGATATTTTAAGTACTACATAAATTCTCATTAAAATTACTGGAAGAGAAGAACAGTGAGTAGGATCTGAGCACATTCATAAAAAGTCCGCAAATACTCAAGCGTCTCAGAATAAATATTTATACTGAAAACCCACAAATACACAACTCCTCCAAAGCACTAAGGCATATTTTAGTAAGAGCAGGTAACAGGGCTTTTTTAAGAGGATCAGCCCCTAGGTTTGTGGACCAGAGGGTCGGATCAATGCTAAATGACATTATCATCATTGTCATTGCCATTGCCATCATCATCATCATCGCCATCATTGCATCATCATCTGCCATTTGTAAAGTGTGTGGTGCTTTTTCAAGCATTTTGACAGCTGTTATTTCTCTAATGGAGTTTCTGGCACATGTCCAGACTTTCTAAGACAGCATCATTTATGTGGAAGAGCTTTTGGGAGCCTGGAGGACTGAATAATGTGTTGATATTCTGAGATGGCCTACCAGATATTCTGAGCTCCCAACCAGAGGGTTGAGAGCAGCCTTTTTTCATTGGTTGCATATCTAGAACTTGCAATGTCTTTTAATAGCCAGACTCTACATCTGCTGTGGTTTTTGTGGCATCCACATATGAAAGTAAAGGTGATTTCTCCATTTTACACCATGCAGTATACAAAGGTTTTAGGGCCCAGTTTGTTCTGTCCCTGAGATCATGTGGCCTCAAGAAAAGGGCTTGGGTCTTTGACCTTTATGTTCATTTTTTCCCCCACTCTAAGTTGAAGAATCTTCAACTCAGGAGCTCACATCACAGGGATTTAGGAGTTCAAGAATGGCCAAGTATTACAAGCAGCCTAGCAAGACTCTAAAGAACAGGAACCCTAGAGCTCCAGCCCAGCAGCAGCCAACACCAATGGTGGCATTGGACATGAACTTGGTGAGACTAATGCTATACAGTAAGGGAAATAAACAGTGAGCCTAATCCATTCCTGTCACCAGAGACCAAGATGGCAGGTGAGGGGAGGGTTATAGCCTTGAAGTGCTAGGGAAAATGTGTATTTCTGCTAAATCTTTGATGTAAATACTCCTTTATAAAAGTTAATCTGATGGTTAAAACTAAGGCACTAGTCACTGAGTTTTTAAAAATTGGGGCACCTAGCAGGTAGATCCTTGAAATGATGGCAGAGAAAATAGATTCCCCTCAACCCCTTTACAATACCTAAAAACACTAAGGGAGGTATAATATAACAGTCCTGGCCCTGGTTTTCTTTCCTTCTCCTTCCTTTATTTATGTGAGGCCAGAGCAACCATGTTATTTTCATTTATGTCTCATAGATCACAAAATGACAAAGAAAAAGATCACTGGTTTTGGAGTCAAACTCATCTCAGTTTGAACCCTGACTGGCACTAGCCATGTGGCCTTGGGCACATCCTGTTCACTCCTTCAGGCCCTGTTTCCTCATCTTTAAAAGGAGAAAACCAAACTAGATAACGTCGAAGATTCCTTCCAACCCCAAAAACCCCATGATCCTCAAAGTAATTTTAAATTCTTATAAAATGCGTTTGCATGTTATGTTTATGTATATATTTGCTATTCTTTCCCCACCAGATCAGACCTGTCACTCCTGGTGAAATCTTAGGCAAATCAGTTTATGTATCTGAACATCTATTTCTTCAGCTTTCAAATGAGCAGGTTGAATGAGGTAGTCCGTAGGCTTCTTTAGCTATAAACTTCTGAATCTATAACCCTAGTTTCCAAAAACATTAAATTGATTACACATTTTTAAAAAACTAAACACATTAAGCTCAAATTCATATTGTTTTTTCACATTCTGTTTCTCCTTATTCTTTCTTGTTTTATCCTTCTGGCTGATTCTTCTCTTGACTCTTTTAAGCTTTCAACATTTTTTGCTTTTAAAGAGTTCTTACCTCCAAGATTATAATCTCTGGTTTTCTTTCCTTCTCCTTCCTTTATTTATGTATGTGCTTGTTTTTTTCCTTCATTTCCTTACTTATCTGTTTATTTGTACACATATTCATTTATTTGTTTGTTTTGCTTTAGACCACTAATCTCCTCAGTGTATAGAATTTCCAGTGCAAACTCTTTCTGCAGAACTAGACCAGTCATTTGTCTGGAACTTATACTCTTAGAAGATTTCATGAGGCATTGAGAAATTAAGTAGCTTACCCAAAGTCACACAGGATGTAGGCTGTGTCAGAGATGAGCCTTAAACCCAAAACCTTCTGACTCAAAGGCCAGCCCGTTCAGCAGCTCTGCCACCACTGCAAGGCTCAGCAAAAGTCCGACTCTGCAAGAAGCCTCTCCTCTCAAGAATACCCACAGTTTTTTTCTGTTTATCTCTTGCCTGTACATAATTATTTGTGTGTCATCTCCCCCACTAGACCACAAGCTCCTTGGGAGCGGTGGCTTTTGCCTTTCCTTATATTCCCAGTGATGAGTAGATAATAGATGCTTAATAAATGTTGGGTGATTCAACTCTTTTTAAATAAAACTCCATATTTCTTTGTAGCTATATTTTGTCTCACTTTGTAATTTTCCTCATTATCTGCTGCAACTGCCTTAAAATTCTTTTCCATGATGCATTCAGAGACCACATGTGACCGCCTTCTCTTCCACCATAACTCTATGAAGTGTGTCAAGTAAGTCTTATCATGGACTTGCTGAGGCATCTGAGCCACAGGCATTGTTGGTGACCTGCCCAAGATCACACAATAAGTCAGTAGTTGAGTAGAATGAATAGGAGCTAGAACTCAGGTTTCTGGTCTCGTTTTTATTATTTTTTTTACTTCACTGTGTTACTACAGGCTTATTGAAGAAGCTTCAGACTAGGCTGCTAAGAGGATGAGTTAGGCAAATCACATTTCATTTCTGATTTCAAGCCCATGCCCCATGAAAGAAGCTAATACATTACCTTGTCTGCTCCACAGCACCCAATAAAAAGCAGGTTATAATGTCCCTATTTCTGCCAAAGGTATTGATGAGATCATAATGGCTACAGTTGACTACACAATTGCTGCAATAGCGGGACATAATTCATTCCTTAGTAGAGCAGTTTGGGATAAAATATTAAAGCAATATAGAAATATGCACATTCTCAGTTCCATTCTGCTCTATATTAACATCTGCCCTGCTCACCCATGCCGCTAGCAATTACCAAGCCATATAGTAGATCGGGGATCTTCCCTTCATTAACAATGTAGCATCCCTGTTAGAGCAAAGGATTCTAGAAATTCTTTATCAATAATGAAACTTGGAATAAGAAGTAAGAGATCTGGGTTCTAGTCCTGCCTTTACCCCTGACTAGCTGAGTGATCTCAAGTCTTGACTTCCCAGGGCCTCTATTTCTTCACCTATAAAGAAAGAAAACTGTGGCATTTTAATATTTTTTGGTTCTGCAATCCCCAAATCTCCATTATTTTCCATTAAACCTGATACTCTTGCTCTAAGAGGATAAAGTGCTATAGAATTAGGAAAAACTTAAATAAAAAATGCCAAAAAATCACATGGAAATCTAAGTAGACACTGATAACAGTGTCAAATGTTACCAACTAATTGATAACCAGAACAGGGAATAACTAACTAGACAGGACATTGTCCCTTCAGGACATGATCTTACAATGTCTCAAAATCAATCCCAGCTCACCTTATTTCCAGACTGTTTCATCTCTTCATCTGCAACCTATCCTACCTCGAGATGCCTTTGCCCTGAAGCATGCTCTTCTGTTGGGTGAGCCCCTAAACAGGATCATCATTTCATGAGAGGCCCCTGCCATTCCAACTTCACTCTCATCTTCAAATCACTTTCTAAACTATTAGAGGGCACTTTACATCCTCCCCTATCCCCTCCACCCACAAACACATCAACTTCCATCCCTGTTTTCCAGGGACCACCTTATTTTCCTGTGTTTTTATTTCCAGTGCCTAACACATAGAAAGCACTTAGTAAATGCTCTGTCCATCCACCCATCTATCCATCAAAGTCACCATTATGATGTCAAAAACTGCTAAAATTGGTCAATTGGCCTTTTGACTTCCATTCAAGGAAAGGACTGATGGTATTTACTACTCCCTAGAAACCACAGAATAAATAACAGTTAAATGAAATGTCTGAAAAAACTCCAAAACCAGTGGTTTTGGTATCTGTTGTTTAAGAACTTTATGGTGTCCAAGCTACTATAGACATTTGCTGCATTAGATAACCTGTACATTGCTATAAGAATAATTAGCATATTAAGTACATGAATTTCTATCACAGCATGATTTTTAAAAATATTAAGCCAAACTGAGAGAATTCAGTAATCATTTGGAAGGGTTTAGAAGTTAAATTCCACCTTCTGTATATATGAAATCCATTGCTCCATGCCTAGGCAACTAGGTAGTCACCTATGTGGTACGATTTGAAGGCTCGACTTGTTCCTACATTTCTCTCTCACCAGCGTAAGTGGTCATAAAGCATCAGTAGGTGTACCAGTACAACATGGGAAAGCTCTCCAACTGGTCTTTTGACTTCCATTTAAGGAAAGGATTAATAGGAATGGTCCTCAGGTCTAGCTGGCACACCTTGCCAAAGATTCCCACAATGGTGTCCTCTCACCATATTTGACTTGAAATTCATACCACTGCATTTACTAAGACACCAGACAACAATGGTTGGAAGATAATCTCCAGAGAGCCCCTATTAACATGCCTGTCTATTTACCTTGAATCAACAATCACCTCCCACTAGCACACTGGTACAGATTTAGTTGTCAGAGGAGCTAGTTGATGCCATGGGCCCTAAGCATTTCAGATGAAAAGAATAAGAAAATTTCTAAGGGAGGAGAGTATGCTCACAAGAAGTTCTGGACACCTGGGAAGCAAGGTAAAGCATCAGGGCATGTGCTCTATAGACCATAGGATAAGCCAAGGAAAATAAGGCACTTAAAATGAGCCCCTAGTGAAATGAGAGTGACCAAAGCCCAACTTATTCTAAGTCATATTACATGCTGTTGCATATTGCCAACATGTAGTAGTAGCATCCCTTGCCGGAGGTCTTCAGACGTCTAGAACTCCGAAAATTGAGATGAAAAGTCAAATCTCCTAGCACTCCTTTAGTCCAGTGAAGTTAATTCAGTTCTGGAAGTGAATTCTTCAAGAATAAGATGCACAGAAGATGGTGGCGTAGAAGCAGCAAGGGTCCGCAGCTCCCACACAGCCACCCTAAACACCCATAAAATATGACCCTAAACAAATTCTAGGGCTCTGAAACTCACAAAAATACAGAAAACACATCTCTCACTGAAGGCAGATCAGCAGGAGGGGTTCATTGCGGCAGGACAGGAACCAAGGCCAGTCCAGCCTAAAACTGAAACTCAGCCAGACCCCAGGGTGGCCGGGGGGAGCCTAGCCGAACCGCAGCCAGTCTACAAGAGAGAAGATCTACAGCACCTCGAGCAACTCCACATCTAACAAGGCATGAAAAATAAGGATTATAGAAAGGCAGCTCGGCAGGAGGGGCTCATCAAGCAGGCCGGGAGAGGAGGCCAGCTCAGCCTGAAACTGAAACACAGCCAGGCCCCAGAGTGGTCAGGAGGAGCCAAGCCTCCCAAGCTGCAGCTTGAGTCTACCACAGGGAGCAGATCTACAGCATCTACAGCACTGGAAGGGATCTTCACATCTTGCAAGCCAGGATTAGAGAAGGTTAGTGAAAGTGAAACTTTGAAGCTAAATTTGGGGAGGAAAAGCAGTTTGACCTATCTGCCCCCAGGGCAAGGAAACAGTGGGGGAAGGGCAGGAACTGCTGTAACTGGCAGCTGCCCCCACTGGGCTGCTTCAGAGGCCCTGGCCTGTGGACCCCCGCAGGGGGGATGAGTCGATTGATCAGGGCCAAGTGCTCTTGTGTTGAGTGACCTGGATCCAGATTGTGGTCTTGGGTGGTGGTTCTGGGGTGTGCTCTCAACCAGCCAAAGCTGGGGGAGGGCGTCAACACCCCCCTAATAGCTCCGGCAGCTGGGAAAACCCCAGCAATTTTGGAACAGAGCTTTCCCCTCTGGAAGCAGATTTCCACAAAGCTAAAAAAAAAAAA
>CM053598.1:116112780-116156700 GCA_028646575.1 Pseudocheirus occidentalis | reverse complement strand
GATGCTGGAAGCACACACTTCAGTAAAGGAACAAGGACAGGGTAGAGAACAGAACAAGGGGGGGAGGAATAGGAAGGAGGGACATATGATCACTTCCTCAATATGTCCACCATGAAGATGTCCTGTATAATCACACATCCACAGCCTGTATTGAATTGTTTGTCCTTCCAGTGTGGGTGGGTGACAAGGTAAGAATCGAAAGAATCTAGAATTTAAAGCTCTGCAATATCTGCAACTAGGAATTAAGATATACAGGGGCTGGGGTAGGGAGACCTTCCCTGCCCTACCAGAAATTTAGAGAGCAGATCAGGGGAAGGGTTTTACAGTGGTATTGCTGTTTGGAGGTTGGGGTAGGGGAAAGATGGGGAGAAAATTTGTAATTCAAAAATCTCATGAAAATAAATGATGTAAACAAGAAAACAAATTTTAAAATTCATTTAAAAAAAAGAACAAGATGCACGCTTTGGTTTATTTATTAGACACAATCGTTCTGAAAGAAACCAAGAGGGCTCTCTCAACCTTAGCACCATCTCGTCAATTTCTTACTCATCTAAGAGTCAAATGGAAGAAGACACAAATGAACCAGAAGAAGAGTAAGAAGAGAAAGATATATCAGAGACCAAGGTAGAATGATTGTGCTGACCCTGAGGACACTGGAGTAGAGCAAGCATCAAGTCCCTGGTCACAGCTACTTGACAAAGTCTTTGGAGCAGATGCCACCCTATCCAGGGCAATACTGTTTCTCCTACCAGTTCCCTTCCAGAGCTCAAGCCTACCATCTAGCACTCTCACCACTATTTGAATCTTTTGTAAAATAGAACATTCCATCTTTTAATGCAAGACTTCCTTGGCTGAGACCAGTCATCAATTCACTTAGAGATATGTGCCATAAACTTTCTTGTTAGTTGGGACTTATTGTTTGTAACTGAATGAGGCACCTGCCTATAAGTCACTGTCTGCCTTTTATTCTTTGTTTGTTTGTTTGTTTTGGTTTTTGGTTTGGTTTGAGTTTTTGTGGAAATAAAAAGGAAAGAAGCAAAGAGGAGGCAATTCTCATTTGAGATTCATAAACCAAAGTTAGGTCAAAACTCCAGGTGTGGCATTCCAAATAAAATCACTCTGGATTGATACCTAGTTTGTGTTTCATAAGACGTGATTGGTCTCGATCCTTGAAAAGTGATTTTTGAAAAGTGGTTTTTGTATAAACTGTTTGATGATAGTAGTCTTTTAGGATGAAATAAAAGAAGACATTCTGAGAAATATCTTAGGTCATTTTACTGACTGCAAAGTTTCCAAACATTTTGAAAGCTTTCTGCTCAGGAGCTGCTCCTTACAATTAATAAGAACAAGACATAAACAGCTTAGGGCAATCCTAAATTTGTAATGGTCCTTCTTTCATGCCCCAATGAGGAAGATGGTTTCTAATCTTCCAGGCTGGCAGTCACAATTGGGTATTTAAATGAGAAGGGAGAGAGAAAGAGCAACCCTGTCTGCTTTCTCTTTCAAACATAAAAGGTAGAGGCAGTAATGAGAATGTTGATGGTGACAGATGTAAGAAGTTTATTATATATTGCAGAGATCCGGATGAGGAAAAGCTTTCTAAATCCAATTTTTCTGCTTAAAGCCAAAAGCAAATAAGGACAATTCAGCTCCACCACATGGATTCTCAGCACTCATTGACAGTAAGTCTGGAAGCTGTTTGGAAATCTTAGTGTCATGTCAAATGGATGAATTTTTTGAGGATGTAATCATAGGCCACATCTTTCTCACTTAAAAGGAATCTGATTCGGGTTAATCATGGTGAGAGGTTGAGTTGCTGAGTTGTGATTCAGGGTAAAGTGACCAGAGACTAATAAATCTGAAGAGGACAGTGAGTGTGCCAGACAAGGACAGCCTATGCCCCTGTCTTTGAGGAGATGACAGATCACATCAACACGCCCGCCTTGCCTTCTTTCCCCACTTCTTTAGGATTGAATTGAGTGCCACAAAGTGAGGTGCTGTCAAGATTAAACAATGATAGCAAAGAAATCCATGTGCCTTGAAAGCTTTCCAGTTCCCTGATGATCAAACTAATCCTTTTTTTGGGCCTAGAAAGCCAACTCAACTCTTGTTACCAGATCTGAAAATCAGGTTTGGTGCTACCTAATATGATTTTATTTCTGTTGTGATGCAAATGTCAGGTTATGGTTTTGCTTTGAAAATGCTTCAGATGAAGACTATCACAATCACTTTCAAGCTAAGAGTTTGGAATTTACTGGGTAGGCAACTGAAAAAGTGTTCTTTGAAGTGAGAGGATGGGATGAGGAGGAGTATATTGATTAAGCTGCAAATGATCTCAGAGGTCATCTAATTCTTTCATTTTATAGAGGAAGAAATTCAGACCCAGAGAAGGAAGTGACTTGCTCAAGGTCACACAGATAGATAGTATATAACAGAAGTAGGCTTTAAACCCAGGTCCTTTACTTGACTATACCATGCTGTCTCACTGTATTGGATAGTGGCAAGAGAATAATAAGTGAGAAAGGATATTTGTAAAAGATGGCAGAGAGGGTGGTAGGTAGGAGGCTGACTCTGGTGTCATGAGGTCCTAGGCTCAAACACTACTTCTGACATACTAGTTGCATTAATGTAGTGTGTTACTATTGCTATCTCAGTGTTTCAGGCAATTTTCTAAGACTATAAATTACATGTGAGTTGTTGCACTATATAGGTAGAAGGAATTTCCACACTGGTATCTCCCACACAGTGAAGATAATATTTCTGGAGTCCATAAAATCTAGCTGGGTAAGGAGAAAGATTGGAAGAAGAACAGGACAACGGAAATAATACTGGATTTAGAGTCAGAGAGCCTGGGTTCATGCCCCAACTACAGCAATTATTACTCACACAATTTGCAAGATGCCTTACTTCTCTGGAGCCAGTTTCCTCTAACATAAAATGAAGGAGTAAAACTAGATTACCTCAAGGGATTCTTTTAGCTCTAAACCTATGATATGATGAGGCAGAGAAATCAATCAAGAGGCTATAGCAGGAATCACATATGAGGATCACCTCACCTTTTCTTTTTGGAGGTTACCAAAAAAAACTCTTTAATGAGAATATACTCAGCATGGAAAGTCCTGGAGAAAAGTTGTCAGGGAGTATAAACACTTCTTTGGGGCAGATAAGATACCTTGGGTGAGGGTCATCTACCCATTTGGCCCATTGGAGATCTCTATCTGTGTCCTCATGATTAACACTGACATTCGTGCTCACTAGGTTACATAGGTATGGCTACATCTCGCTTCTCCTCTGGCACAGAAGAGCGTCCTGGGCAGTCTTTTTCCACAAACCCAAGTTGTACAGTTCTGCTCTACAGTCTTTTTAAATAGCAAAAAGAATCCTTCCCCTATTCCCCAGAGGTAACTTCATCAACTGTTATTTCTTTTGTCATTTAGAAAGGAAAATAGCCAGCCCGTGCAAAGTCCAATTGGAATCTGCTCATCTAAGGCTCCTGCCATGCATCAGAATTGAAAAACATAATTTCCATCCCTTCTTCACCAACTGAATTGTTGTTATTATTCAGTTTTCCAGATGTGAAAAGCTGTCATCTTTGTCGACTTTCACGAGCCTCCAGTTGTACCCCCGCAACCAGATTTGCAGGTCTGACTACATGCTGTGAATATCAATCCAGAAGGTAATTTTCTCACCCACTGCACTGAAGTGCCCTGTTGCTATGAGTCAGGCCTCCTGTTTGAATATTTGTTCCTATTATTTCCTAATAACATATGTAATGTATCTAATATTCTCTGACTGTGCCAGGAATCTCTGCTAAACTCCTATTTCCTGATATAATGCCAATGTACTGTTATTACCATGCACCTGGTGACTATCATTTTGACTGAGATTGGGTTTGACCCTCAATCCCACTCCCAGGTATGGGGTTGCCCACTGTTGCATTGAGAGTCCTAAAAAGTTGGATGCTACCTTGGTCAGCAATGTAACTTTGCTGGTTATCTCATGAAACAACTCATTAACTAAAACTCGGGCCCCTCTGCATTTTAAATGTTCTGCTCAACACTATCTGACCTCCATTCAGTGCAGATGATGATGATGATGATGATGATGATGATGATGATGATGATGATGATGATGATGATGATGGTAGCTAACATTTATATAGTGTCTGTGACCTTTTTGGTTCAGGAGCAACTCTTTCAGGTCTGGGAGCTACTATAACTGTAGAAAACCAGCACGTCTGGGAACCCTAAATGCTATATGAGACAGCCATTAAAATATTCCTTTCCTCGTTAGCTTTATATCAGTCAGTCAATAAACATTCAATGATTGCCTACTATATTCCAAGTCTTATGTCTAGTGCTAAGGATATTTTTTTTAAAAAAGGGAAAAGGACAGTCCTTGCCCTCAAAGAACTTACAATCCAATGGGAGAAGACAACACACAAAATTAATCTGAAAAGCAGGTGGGTCTGAGGACTGGGAAATGTATTTGGAACGAGGGCAAGACAGAGAATTCCAGATGAGAGTGGCTAGGTATAGAATGAAGAGATGACTGTCCTGGGTGCCTTCCTTTAATTGAAGTTCATAGAGAATTCATGGTTCTTCATTCTCCAATCATTCTAAGTCCAGAGCTCTGTCCATAATGCTATGAAGCCTCTTTTCATTCCTCACCTACTAGAGAAAGGCACTTAGAGTAGAATTTTATTTAGGGGGCTCTCATGAGAATTCTGCCGTTGCTACTCTCTGGGAATCAAAAGTCCATGAAAATGAGAAAGCATCTTCCTATTCATTATTTTTTTCTATTGTGACTGTTGTCATATTCCATTAAAGACACAATTGGGGAGAAGAAAGTGACTTTGCTGCAGTGACTGAGGCTCTAAAAACTGATATTATAGCATGTTTCATGCTGATTGACAGGATGTCTCCTCTTGAAGTGAAAAGCTGTCAGGCACCATATTGTTAAGAGCTTATCAAATTTGTACACAAGACATTCCTTGTTGCATCATTCTATTAGGACCCAATATGCCTTAAATGTCCAATGTAGTATATCCCACAAAATCACACCAACTCCAATATGTACCAAAAGGTTGCCAGTCTGTCTCTTAAAGACCTGGGAGCAAATGGTTCTTATATGAATTGCTTCAAAATCTAAGCACCTTTTTCAGATGTTAATATCCATCATCTTCTCCTTCATCACAAAAATAGAGGTCAACACAGCTTTTGGGGGGGGAGGGTGAACTATTAACTCACACTAACTCCAAGATTCACCAAGATGCTGCCAATCCATCTCTTAAAGACTATAGAGCAAATGATCCTTATGGAACTGTGCCTACAAAACCAAAAACTTTTTTCAGATGTTAATTAATACTCATCATCTCCCCCTTGGTCCACAAGGAAGGATGTCAACACAACATATAAGTAGGAAGCTCAAGATAATAGGCTCAGAGGTCTAGACCTGGACTTCATAGGGTACCTCGGCCAATCTCTTCATTTTACAGAAGAGGAAACTGATGCCTAGAGAAGCTAAGCAACTTGTCCAAGATGGTAGAGTTAATACATTTCAGAGGGAAAAAATGAGCCCAGATTCTGAATCTAGCACTGTTTCTATTTCCCCTGAACTTGGCAATTCCTGAGCTTACTAGGAGGAAGACCACAGGAAATAATATAAAATGGACAGAGTACTAGCTTGGGAATTAAAGATCAGCATGTTAATTCCAGACCTGCCTTTAAGTAGCTATATAATTTGGGTTGACTTCAACCACTTGGGCTACAGTTTCCTCATTAACAAAATGAAGGAATTATTCTAGATCAGGGATTTATTCTAGATTAGGGAAACTGCGGCCTCAGGGCCACATATGGCCCTCTAGATCCTCAAGTCAAAGCACTGCCCTTGAGAACCTAGAGGGCCACATGTGGCCTCAAGTTTCCCCACCCCTGTTCCAGATTATCTCTAAGGTCCATTATATAAAGGCAGCATAATAGAGTGGAAAGAGTACTGCCCTTTAACCCAGCAATACCACTACCAGTCTGTGCCCCAAAGAGATCAAAGAAAAAGGAAAAAGACCTTTATGTACAAAAATATTTATAGCAACTCTTTTTATGGTGGCAAAGAACTGAGAATTGAGGAGACTCCAATCAGTTAGGGAATTGCTGAACAAATTGTACTATATGACTGTGATGGAATATGATTGCATTATGAGAAATGATGAGCAGGATGGTTTCAGAAAAACCTAGAAGACCTATATGAATGAACTAATACAAAGCAAAGTTAGCAGAACCAAGAGAACATTGTAAACAGTAACAGCAATATCGATCAACTATAAAAGACTTGACTGCTCTGATCAGTACAATGATCCAAGACAATACCAAAGGATTTATGATGAAAAAATACTATTCACTCCAAGAGAGAACTGATGAACTCTGAGTGCAAATTGAAGTATGATTTTCTCACTTTTTTGTGACATGATTAGTATGGAAATATATTTTGCATAATTTCACATGTATAATTGGTATTATTTTGCTTGCCTTAGTGGGTGAGGTGTGAAGGAGGGGGAGAATTTGGAACTCAATTTAAAAAGAAAAGAATGTCAAAATAAATAAAAAATAAAAATTTAAAAAGAAAAGGAGCACTGAATCTGGAGTCAGGAAACCTAGTTCAATATCCCTGCTCAAAAACTTGTGAATTGTGTGACCATGGATAAGTCATTCAACTCCTCAGAGCCTTATGGTACTTATCTATAAATTGGGCTTAAAAAATCTTTCTCTCTCTACCTTGAAAGGTCAATGTGAGGTGTCTCAAATTGTTATGAAAATGTGAGTTGTTAGTAGCATATATTATTAATACTAAAATGATAATGAATTATAATACTTTATGGCATATAAAGAAAGGAATCTGGAGGAGCCTCGATGGTTTAATCTTTAACCTTCAGATCTTTTCTCTACCCCTTCTCCCTTGGAAATCACCTTCAGTCTTCCAATGGCTTTAATTTTCAGTTCTACATTGATGTTTCCTAAATTTAAATCTCCAGAAAGAGTCTCTTTCCTTTGCTTCAGTCCCATATGTAGGGAGAAAGGGTCACAGAGTCAAACTGCCTGCTGGACATTTCTTCTTCAACATGCTGCTTTCACTTCAACCTCGACAAGTTTAAAATTGAACTCATGTTCTTTCACTTTTCAGCCACCTCTCCAAATGTTCCATGTATTCATTTATCCTCTTGACGCTGACTATTCTCAATTCCACTTATCCAGCCCTAACTTCTTTGCTGACCTCGAGTCTCCAGCTGCCTACTGGACATCCCAAAAAGAATTTCCAATAGACCATTTTAAGTTCAATATTTCCAAAACTGAACTGATTATCTTTACTATCAAGTATACTACCAACCCTTCCAGGCACCAAAGCTTACTCTCTTACCACCACTAGCCAGATCTAATGTATTGCTTAGTATGGGTTGATTTTACTTTTTGTATATGCCTTCTTCTCTCATCTGACACTGCCACCACACTGGTGTAGGCCTTCATGATAGCTGAACTACCACAAGAGTTTATGCTTGGTCTTCCTGCCCCAAGTCTCTGCCTACTACAATCCATTCTCCACTCAGCTATCAAAGTGATCTTCATAAAGCACAGGTATGACCATTGTTGTTGTTATTCAGGTATTTCAGTTGTTTCTGACTCTTCATGACCCCATTTGGAGTTTTCTTGGTCTCCCCTATTCAACAAACTCCAGTGGCTTCTTATCACCTCCAGGATCAAATACAAAATCCATTTGTCATTCAGTCTTTCATAACATACCCCACCATCTTACTAGTCTTCTTAAGTCTTGTACTCTCCCCTTTCCCTTACTCTCATTTACTCTGAAATCCAGGGATACTGATATCCTTGCTGTTCCATGATTAAAATATTCTATCTCCAGACTCTGAGCATTTTCATTGGTTGCTCTCCATACCTGGAGTTCTCTCCCTTCTCATTTCTACCTCATGGTTTCTCTGGCTTCTTTTGAGGCCCAACTAAAATTTCATCCTCTATAAGAAGCCTTTACCCACCCCATGTAATGCTCACCCCTTCCTTATGTTGATTATCTTCAATTAATTACATACAGATACACACACACACTTTTAGTTCTCATTGCCACAATCCTTGTTCCAGCCTTAATAACCTCAATATTTGAATTATTACAGTAGTTTCTTTACTAATATTCCTGTTCCCTTGGCTTCTCTCCCTAATCTGTCTTATAGATTATTAAGAAATTAATCTTCCTAAAATATCAACACCTGCTTAAAAACCTTTAGTGGCTGCCCACTATCTCCAGGATAAAGTCCATCTCCTCAGCCTGACAATCAGTGTTTTGTAATCTGGCCTCCATATTCCTTTCCAGCCCTACCTCCTATTACCCCTACCACAAACCACCACAATGGTAAGCTCCTCACAGCCAGGGACAATGTCTCCTTCATCTTTTCATCTTCCACAAAATCTTTCAAAGATCCCCTGTGCATTTTAACTAATACTGACTGGGGAGGATCCTAAACTAGTGAGTAGATGAGCTACTCATCGGCCCCCAAATATGCTGCCCACGTTCTTACCTCCACACCTCTGATTATACTATTTCTGGTATATACTTTTCTCTCCTCCACTTCCTTCAAAGCCTAAATTGAATTCATTTTTTAATGAAGTATTTCTGGATCACTCAACTCCCAATGATTTCTTTCTCTCAAATCTCCTATCATGCCAATTATCTATGCCATTTAGTCCCTTGGCATACAATATCTTTATTATATGTTATGTTATTTATACATTGTATGTTATATATGTATATACAAACATATATGTGTATAGTTACCTATCTATTTATCTATGTCCTTTTTAGTTTATAAATTCTTTGTTGGCAGGCTATTTATTTGCATGTATTATACCTAAGTATTATAGAGGCCCCATAAGGATAGAGATTGTGCCTTATCTAAACTTTATACTTCTGCAATATCCAGTGACTAAAATAGCATAAACAGAAACAATATCAAAGGGCAATGAACTGGGATTCATTGTAGAGATCAATCAAAGTCCTTGAGAACTCATGATCAAATACTCCTTCCTCTTCTCAGTATAGAGATGGGGGGGCGCTATGGACGCAGAATGTGGCATTTACAATCACATACAGTCACTGCGTTAGTTAGTTATGCTTAACTGTTTTTCTTTGCTACAAGGGAAGAGTCAAAGGAAATTAGGTTAAGGGGAAATGCCTTTGATATAAAACAGCAGACAGCATTAAAAAAAGAAACTAACTCTGTGCCTACCCCCAATGCTTAGCACAGGGACTTGCATACTGCAGATACTTGATAATGTTGAGTTGAGTGGTATCCCTCCTGGGTCTAGCACAGTAAGGACTGAAGAAATGCTTGCTGCTTCTGAAGATAATCAGCTTCAAGCAAGGTAGTCTGAATGATAACCAAAAGTAGCAAAAGACATAGCGAGTTACTCAGCAGCTAGAAATGGTATGACTCATTTGGAATAAGTGTGGCAGCTTGTAAAATAAAGAAATAGATGCCAAAAGAGGATACTTGGGGCTAACTGAAACACTGACCACATAATGAATGTAGTACAGGAAGGATATAATGTGAAGTCATTTGGGTTGCACTATGTAGCTTGGAATTTGCTCTTGAAAATTGTCAATAGAAGATGTCACATTCAAATTCTTCCTGAAGATCACTAAAATATATCAATTGGGAAAGAAATGTCTTTATTTAGCTTGTTCTCGTGTCATCTTTTAGAATTAATTAGCACTGAGGCCGACTGGGGACAAGATGCAAAGAATGTTGGAATAAAGCAAATTTTGTTTCCTACCTGATAGATCCTAAATGACAAGAAACAAGAAAAAAGGAAGAAAAAACTTCACTCAAATGTGAATAAAGAGACCCTTCTAAGTTTGATGCACCAATAAGATCATCTAAATCAACAAAGGAGAAACCAGTGGAATGGAATTCACACACTTCCTGATTACAATAGTCACAGTGAAACTCCAAGGCATTTTTCTCCAGCTTTTTAATTTACGGGATAAAATGAAAATACTAATAACTCAACAAAAGGAGCTAAAATACCCTGAGAACATTATTTGCATATGCATGTATATATGCATGTATGTATACATGTATATATACATACAATGTATATGGACATATGGAAAGAATAAGACCCAATGGTGAGAAAACACTAACATACCATGAAAGTCTGAAGTCTCTGCCAGGTGGCAATAAGTGACTTCTATTTCTGTCCTTGTCAAGAGCAGTGCTGGTATGACTACACATAAATACTTTTCTGATGAGACACAACAGACTTTTGTGTGTTTGACACCTCATTAGCTCTTCTGTCCAAGATGAGCTCAAGTTTAGACACACTGTTTTAGGCAGTTTGAACAAGACATTCAGTCTTGAAAGCTTCCCCCAAAATGCTCATCACCAGATTGAACATTAGTAACATCACTCAGACTAGAAGTTATTCCATTTGGAACATCCATGTCCAAAATGTCCTGATTCATTTCACACAAAAGGGTTTAGCTGCAGGAACTCTGCAATATGCTTTAGAATTTGTTCATCAGTGAAAGCTTTTCTCCTTTTTTTGCATTTGGGAAATAGGATACAAGGATATGGTGTGTTCTTCCTCATCTTTGAAACAACAAACAAAAATTCCATTTACAACTGAATCTTTCAATGACCTTGATACAAATTTGCATCTAGCTCATAATAGATGCCATTTAACCAGGTCAAGACAATGGTTAAGAAATCAGTAGGAAGCCAACTGGATATTTCAATTAATCCACTCTTTTCCCACCATATGGAATATAGAAAAAAACAAGTCATGACATAGTCCCTACCCTTAAGGAGTTTATATTCTGCATGAGAGACAGAATTCACACATAAGAAACAAGAGTACATTGTTTTCTAAACAATACAGGACAGCATATAATTAGGGATGTGTTGTTAAATGTTTAACAGCCAGGTCACCTTGGAAAATATACATATATACAAATACAAACAACACACTTTTAAAAGGTTAATTTGCATTATTAACATTTTCTTCATCACTTTCTTAAATCTAGAAAATCAACAAAACAACTAACGAAGCTGATTTGTAGCATTTGTTGATTTTCAAGGTTTAAATACTCACACTGAAAATTTAACAATTGGCTCTCCTGAGCTGACTCCAGCACTCTCCTACATATAGTTCAACACCAAACTTTATGCAATCACTTATAATTGCTGAGAGAGTTTGAAGAGTGGGCATGTATGTCAATTAGGCTAAGTAGAGGAAAATGTGATGGATAAGGAAGTAACATGGTATAGTGGGAAGTAAGTGAGTGGGCCTTCACTTCAGTGAACCCCAGATGTTTACATCCTTTCTACCTTCCTTCCAGTTTCAGAAGAAGAAATGTTCCTTGATCCCATTCCCTCTAGTCTCCTCCAGATTCTTACTTTATCAGCTCCTCCCCACCCTTCATCTTCAGTCTCTCCCTCTTTACTGACCCCTTTTCCCAGTACTTCAATCATTGCTATCCATAGATTTATAGACTATTAGAGGTACCACAATCTTAGTCCAAGTGTATTATTTTATGTCTTTCAATCCTTCCCCTGTCAATATCCCCCCACCATAAACAGTCTACGTGCCCTCCCTCCAATCCTTCGCTTCCTACTGATGCCCTAATCTGGTTTGGGGCCTCACCATTACCTTGAAAGTACTATTCGTAAGGTCCCCAGTGACCTCCTAATTGTCAATTTGATAGCCCTTCTTCCATCCACATTTTCCTTGATCCCTCTACTGAGTTACACACCACTGACCATTCCCAGCTCCTTGGCCATGCCCACCCTTCTGCCAGCTGTTAGCATCCTTTCTCTTCTCATATATTTCTGGAATACTTTGGTATTTCCTTTGCTCCCCCTCACTGCCTACTTTGTATTAAACTGACTTATGTGAATCTTGTATTTCCCCCAATAAAAACCGAAGCTGTTGGGTTTTTTTCTTTGCTCTGTGCCTTGCCCGTAATAAACTTACCATTCAATTGAACTCAATTGAATTGAATCTCCTCCCTTGCCTTCCATGACACTACATTTTTATTGTTCTCCTACCCCTTTGCTTTCTTTGTTTTCTTTTGTTCTTAAAATATGTTTTAGCATGGCTTTTGACCTCTTTTAAATTATTCTCAAAATATTAGTCATTCTAATTTCAAAGAACAAAAAACATCTTTTGTACTTTCTCTCCAAGACATACACCCTCACATATTAATCTCTATGGAAATACTCAGCCTTGTTATGACTGAATACCTTAGTCATCTATGTCCCAACTGCCCAGCTCTAATTACCACTTGACACTGATTAAGTAGTTAAAATCCCAGCGAACTTAGAGTGTAGAAAAGTCTAGGTCAGGGGTGGGGAGCCTGTGGCCCTCTAGGTCCTCAAGTGCGGCCCTTCAACTGAATCAGTCAGACCCAGAGGGTCACATATGGCCTTGAGGCCTCAGGTTCTCCACACTTGGACTATGTTTTGGGTTTTTCCCCATGACACCCCCAAATTTCTGACTCTGATGCTGACATTTTAACAGGCTTAGCCTATAACCCAACACTATCCTTTCCTCACCACTCATCCCCTACTTAATCTTCTAGGTTCTGACTTCTGCAACCTCCAATGTAATACAATTATTTTCTGTATAATTTACAATAATTTATGTCTTCCTAAATCTTGGAGCCTTTGCTTAATGTCAGTGTCTTTAACTTCTCTGTAACATTTACTGCTGCAGTTACACCTTCCTTCTAAAAATTCTCTTCTCCCTTCGGCTTTGAGTATATTGCCTTTTTCTGATGTTCCCCTTAAATATCTTGCTGATCCTTTTCTTTCGATAACCTCTCTTCTCCCTATTCCCTAAATATATTCTTTAAGACTCAGTCCTCAATCCTCTGCTTTTCTGTCTTTATTTTTTTCCCTAGGCAAAACCATCACATCCTCTGAATGCAAGCATCACCCTTATTTGGAGGAGTCTCAGATGTATATCAATAAACATTTACATATTCAACTGCATCCTGGAAATTTCTACTTGGATTTCTCAACATTCTCTCAAACCTGACATAGCCCAAACTGAACACATCTTTTTCTCCAAATAAGGAACTCTCCTGACTTCCCTTTTTCTTTCATTTTTTTAATTCTCAATTTAAACACACACACACACACACACACACACATTTCTACATAGTGAGCAGAACACAAAAACAAGACTCTATATGAAAACTTGAACCTTAATTTCATGCTACTTGCTTTGTTTAAAAAGTATGTAACAAATTCTATGCTACTTTCTAGTTCTAGTTCATGTGGAAAACAAGATGGGGTACTAGATATCTTGTCTGATTTTATGACCTCTCAGATCTCTTTAAAACAAAAAATATGTGCCAAAGATAAAGTAAGTTCATCTATTACTATCATAGAATAAACCAAGAACCCAAAAGAAAGCAAAACTCTTCATGAACTAGCATCTACCTTGAAATCTCTGTAGACACCTTCCTCCACTTAACACCATGCTAACAGAAACAAAGATGCACTACCCTGATAGACCCCATGGGTTTGCAATAAGACATAACCCCACACTCTGAACCTTGTTCCCTCTTTCCAGTGTCATGGAGATCTAACCTCTAAACTGAAGAAATTTGCTAACCCTAGAAGTGTTTTGTGCTACAAAAGATTTCTGTAGGACTATGAAGATAGAGAATGGGGCAGGCCATGCATCTGATTTTGAAACAGAGTTCAACCCTATGTTACAGTTTATACCCAGAGATACCAAAAAACAGTTGAAGTTTAAACCCAGGGACACCAGACTGTTGAGATGAGGGCTCTGACTACCCCAAAACTGTTGTGGTTCCATAATGTGTTATGGTGGAACTGTCTCAAAGAGTTCACAGTCAGACCACCTCTAATCCAAGTATAGGCTTGAGATGGACACCTCCCATGAAGCAGGTTAAGTTCCAAGAGGAACCAGTAACTTTAGAGAAAGCAAGGTAGATTTGTATAGCGTAAAGATGTAATTACGTAACAGAAATCATGAATATTAAAAAGGCAGGAGGAGGTTTGTTAAGGGATTAGGTAGTAGAGGAGGGGTCCCATCTATGGTTTGGTATATAAACATTCTGGATGTGCTGCCCTCTAATTGGCTAGTTATTGTGGTCCTCTCTAACCAAGATAGATAGTTAGGTATTGTGGTCCTGTCTTGGGTTACATGGATGATGTGACTGTGATTGAATACAAGAACACTCATGTTTCTGTGGGAATGGGTCTGGGAGCAGTGACTAGGTAGAGGCAGTAGCTAGGACATATGGACATCACATGGACATATACCTGCTATTTCTGTGGGAACTAAGAGTTCTGGGACACACCTGTTGTTCCAGTGAGCAGTGAGGCACATATGAAGTTAGGAGATGGAGGGGGGCGTTGCTAGGTAGGTACAGTGGATGTGCTGCTCAGTGGGGCCAGGCCTATAATGAAGTTAGAATATTGGGGTTGGGGGCAGCTTTATTAGAATTCCATCAGCTACACCCCAGTCCGTCTCCTTTTCAACCTCAGTCTTAGAGATTCAAACTCCAAACACAACAGAGATCATCTCAACTTGCAATAGCACTAACATGGTAGGATCTGAACTGCTGGGTCAGGGAACTGGGAAATGAAGAAAATGGGCAAAACTCTTTGGCGAGGGGGCAGGAGGCAACAAAGGGGTTACACAGAGCTGTGTAGCACTCCACTAAGCCAGAAGGAAAGAGTCTGGAATTCATTTGGAGTTAGTTTTGTTTCCCCAGAAGTCACTTGAGTCTGTGACCTAAACTGCTAAGCCAAGAATTGCCCATTATAGGAAGGCAATAGCTGAGATGCTTCATAGCCCCCACCCCTAGTGAAATCAAAATCAGAATAGGGAGAGCCAGGAAGGGAGCAATTGCAAAAAATAAGGGGAAAAAAGAATGAAATTACAAAAGATCTTAGGAGGAAGAAAACTCAAAGACCTTGAGGATAAGCAGATAATTCAACAAGAAAAATGTTAAGAACAGAAGGAAATAGGGCCTTGAGAGCTAGCAAACAAGTTCAGGACTGTGAATAAATACTGAAAAACAAAGGAAAATGAATCAGTATTGGATGAGACTGAAGACCCCATGAACGTGAAAGGAACATGGAAACACAATACATAGCTACTGAATGGTTCAAAAGAGAACTGAGAATCGTGATTTATTGCCTGCACAGCAAAAACAATTGACAGAATAGAAAAACTTGCATCTGAGATGGCACATTTTACCAAAGAAATAAAAATTTAAAAAAACAAAACAAAAGAGAGAACAACTGATTGGGAACACAAATGTACAGAAGCAAAGGCCAATCTAGAAGAAGGGAAGCAAAGAAAAATGACATTAAAATGTACTCTCTGGGGTGGCTAGGTGGCACAGTGAAAAAATGTACTCTCTATTCAAGCAAATCATGTTGATCTTGAAGACTGAATACATAGAGACAACCTTAGGATCATAGATTTCCCAGAAGAGCGCAAGTCAAAAACCATGAACATGATAATATAAGAAATAACAAAGAAAACTACCCCAAACTTCTGAAGATAAAAAAATGAAGTATCAATTAGAAGAATGAATAGCTTGCCTCCAGAAAACACACACACACACACGATGCAAACTCTAAGACTCCTAGTGGTTAAATTTAACAATTTAATTTAGAAACAAGTTGTGCAACTAAGAGAAAGACCTTCAAATACAAAGTTAAAAATAATTCAAATAAGATGAGACGATTCTCCAAACACCAGAAAATGCAAAGTGTTCCAGATAATGTGAATCTAGGGAGGAAATTTTTAAAGGGAAAAAGAATAAGCATTTTTGTATCACCTGCCGTGTTCCAAGCACTGGGCTAAATGCTTTTTTACAAATATCATCTCATTTGACCCTCACAACAACCCTTTAAGGTAGATACTATCATTGTCTCTATTTTATATTCAAAGAAACTGAGACGAATAGAGAATAAGCAGTTGGTATTTCAGAGTCACACAACTAAGTGTCTGAGACCAGTTCCGTACCCTAGCCCTGGTGCTTGATCCATTGTATCACATACAAAATAATACTGATAAGATAGGAGAAAATATTTACTATATATCACCCGAATCCAAAAAAAGCAGAAGTTATAATCATGGTATCTGACAAAGCAAAAAGAAACATTCAGAAAATGAAAAGTGACATACATATTGCTTTCAAAATTGTCATGCTTGTCTCTGCTTCCTTCTGCTCCCTTCTGTGAATGTAAAAAAAAAAAAGAGAGAGAGAGAAAAGAAACCTGCTTCAGGGGCCCTCTTTTTTTGCAGTCACTGACTTCACTTTTCCCCCAACCTCCCTAATTAAAAACCAAGGGAAAGAAAAATTTCCTTATCATGAATAAGCATAGTCAAGCAAAAACAAATTCACATAGTAGCTATATCCAAATAAGATATGTCTCTTTCTGTAACTTGAGTCAATCACTTCTCTGTGGGGAGGTAGATAACATGTTTTCTTATACGCCCTCTGGAGACATAGTTGATCATTGCTTTGATCAAAGTTCTTCAGTCTTTCAGAGTTCTTTTTCTTTACAATGTAATTGTCATTGACTTTTATATTTGCATTTCAAAGTTCCTATACAACTCTTCTCTTTTCATCAGAAAATTTTGGAAGTCCTCTATTACATTAAAGATCTTTTTTTAAAACCCCTGTAGAATTATACTTGGCTTTGCAGAGTAAGTTACTTTTGCTTCTACGTTCTTTTGCCTTTTGTGATATTGTATTCCAAGCTTTTCTCTCATACGGAGTAGAAGCTGCCAGGTCTAACGTGATCTTGAGCATGGTTCCTTGGTACTTGAATTCCTTTCTTCAAGCCTATGGTATGTTTTCTTTGATGTGGAAGCTCTGAATTTTGCCTATAACTTTCCTGGAATCCTTTTTATGTTTCCTTTCAGAAGGTAACAAATAGGTTCTATATCTACTTTGTCCTCTGATTCTAATTATCTAGAAAGACTATTATATGGCATCATTGATTGCTGTTTGATCTATTTTAGTTTCCTGGGGATCTGTTACTTTGGGTAAGGCTTAACATTTTCTGATGTAAGATTCTCGAGAGCTTTAATTTACTTTTTACCTCTTGTTTCATTTCTTCTAGATATTCATGTGGAAAATCCATTTCTTCTTCTAAGTCTCTACTTACAGTTGTTATGGCAATATGCTTTCCTTACAAACTGGATTTTAGGGTATCTCTGGATATGCAATAATTCTTTATGGTGGTTAGTTCTTTCTTTGGTTTACTCATCTCCTGAACCTTAATTCCCAAAATAAAACTTTGCACCAGGGATAGCATCTGCCCTCTGCTTCACTTATGTGTAGAAAAATCAGCCCTATTTGATCTTTATCAGGGTCACCTGGGTTCCTGTGCTAACTCAATATCCTTCATTTCTAACTTTCATTTCCTTTGGTGGATATATGTGCAGTAGTAGGATTGATAAGTCAAATGACGAGTAATTTATTTTTTCTTCTTATATAATTCCAAAGTTCAGTCCAAAATTGTTGAACTTTATCAAAACTCCATCAACAGGAAATACACAAATTTTCCTTTCTTACCATTGATCACCCAAATTGACTGCCTTCAGTAACCTTTGCTCATTTGCAAAGACAATGTGAAGTGAAACTTCAAAACTGTTTTAATTTGCATTTCTTGAGAATATTCAATTCTCATGACTACTCCTTCTCTCCACTTCAGCTAAACACAGGGATGGTCACATCTTTGATCTTGTCATTCCCAGAAAGTGCTACAAGACCACAATCAAGAGCACTGAATTCTTTGATCTTTTATCCAGTCACATTCATTCTCTATGACTTACTTTCCCTAAGCCATATTGTTCAGCCTCATAGCATAACCTCCAATCACAACAGCCCTCAGTGTTCTCTCTGGCTGTCATTTCTACTCTGGACACACTCTCATCACTTCCTAATCTTAACGACTTAGTTAACTAGTTAAACTCTGCACTAACCTCTTCCCTTGAGTCCCTTTATTGCTTGTCCCAATACTGCTCACACTTTGCCAGTTCCTAACCCTGGATTTCTTCAACCATCTGCTTCTGCTCCTGTTTATGTAGAAATTTAAAAAGACACAGAACAATGCTGATGAGATCTACTACCCAAATTCATATTATCTTATCTCTACTAGTTTCTGACTTGTGTAATCTTTCTCCTCTCCCCTTATTGATTCATTGTCTCATTTACCAGAGTAACTATTGCAAACTTTCTCATCTCTCCTCAGTCCTCCTGTAGTAATCCTCTCCCTCCTAACTGAGGACTTTCCTTCATGTTACCATACAAAAAGGAGGCCATTAACCTTTTTCCTCTTTATATCACACACACAGCCCATTCTCCTAATTTTTTGAACTCTTGACATCATTCCTCTGTATTTCCTCCTTTACTTTAGATGAAGAAATGATCCTTCACCTCACCAGAGCCAATGTTTATACATTTATTTCTGATCCATTCCCTACTTTTATCAAGAAGACCATCCCCACCGCTATCCATTTCCCCTCTCCTTATCTTTCTGTATCTATTGGTTCTTTCTCTGCTGCCTACAAATATATCCAAGTATTACCCATACCAAAAAATAAACAAATTCATACCTCACCATATCCTACAATCTCTGCTAGGTATAACATACTATTTCTTTGCTCCATTTTTTTTTTGCAAAACTCTTTGAAAAAGCCATGTATACTTAATGTCATCATTTCCTCTTCTCTCACTCTCATCTAAACCTTCTGCAATGGCTTCTGACCTCATAATTCAGTGGAAGCTAGTCTTTCTCAAGTTATAATGATCTCTTTATTATCAGATTTAATGGCTTATATTCAGTCCATATCCTTCTTGACCTCTCTACAATATTTCAGTCAATCAGCCTGCATTTAATACTAGCAACCACCCTGTCTCTCCTCTTATATCTTCTCTTTTGGGTTTTTGTGAAATGATTCTCTCCTTGTTCTCTTCCTGCCCTTGACCACTCTTTAGTTACATCCTCAGTGTTATTCTCTCTAATTATAAATTTACCCCAAAACTCTGTTCGGGTCTCTCTTCTCTTTTCTCTCTGTGTTCCCTCATCTAGTGACTTCATCAGCTCCTAATCATTGAATTATCATGTAGATGCAGATAACTCTTAGATCTATGTATCATACCCTAGTCCAGGGGTGGGGAACCTCCAACCTAGAGGCCACATGTGGCCATCAAGATCCACAAGTGCAACCCTTTGACTGAATCTAGACTTCACAGAACAAATCCCCTTAATAAAAGGATTTGTTTAAACTCAGTCAAAAGGCCACACCCAATTACCTAGAAGACAACATGTGGTCTTGAGGCCACAGGTTCCCCACCCTTTCTCTAGTTTCTGTTGTGTGCTCTAGTCCCAGGCTACCAAATTCATATTAGACATTTCTTTTTTTAAAAAAAGATTTTAGGAGCAGCTAGGTGGTGCAGTGAATAGAGCACCAGCCCTGGAGTCAGAGGACCTGAGTTCAAATCTGGCCTCAGGCACTTAACACAAAGAAACTAACCATGTGACCTTGGGCAAGTCACTTAACTCCAATTGCCCAGCCTTTCCCCCTCCAAAAAGAGGAAGGAAGGAAGGAAGGAAGGAAGGAAGGAAGGAAGGAAGGAAGGAAGGAAGGAAGGAAGGAAGGAAGGAAGGAAGGAAGGAAGGAAAATATACATCTTATTCAGCACCTTATCCATTTCTTCTCCACCAAGAGAAGGGAGGCATACTTTTTTCAGCAGTCCCCTAATAATTATACATCTATCAGAATTCTGATGTCTTTCAAATTTGCTCATCTTTACAATATTGTGGTTGTTATGCCAATATCTCTGCTGCTGCTCACTTCATTCTAGATCCGTTCATACAGTTTTTTCCACATCTCTCTGAATCTGTCACCTTCATCACTTCCTATGCCACAACAATATTCCATTGCATTCATATACCGTAATTTCTTCACTCATTTCTCAGGTGATAGGTATTCACTTTTCTAGCTCTTTATTATAACAAAAATATGCTGTAATAATTCTGTTTTACATGTGAGCCCTTTCACTCTGCCTTAAATCTCTGTGGGTCACAATCCATGTAGTGGTATTATTGGGGCAAAGGTATACAAAGTTTGTTGACTTTGGGAATATAATTCAAATTAATTTTCATAAAGACTGAATGACTTCATTGCTTGTCAACAGTGTATTAGAATACTTGTCCTCTTATAGTCCTTCTAACATGGCTCACTTTCCTTTATTTTGTCATTTCTGTCAATCTGATAGATGCAAGGTAGAAATAGTACTGCTTTCATTTGTATTTTTCTTATTACCAGTAATCTGGAGCATTTTTTCACATGACTGTTGTGAATTTTTCACTTAAGAACTACCTGCTCATACTTTTTTTTCCCAACTATTTATTTATTAAGGAATGGTGCTTGCTCTAATATATTTGTATCAATTCACTATATTTCTTGGATACCAAACATTTATCATAGAAACCTATTAAAGTTAACATTTGTTTTGCTTGTATTTATTCTGTCCCCAACAGTGTTTATCATCTTATATATCCTCTCTCTTTCTCTGTTGAATTTAATGTATTTCTACACCAAACACTTTATGATTGTGTATTCAACACTCCTTTGCCTAGTTTAGCTAAGAGGGACATCCATGAGATGTCTACTCCCCCAACTCTTCCTTTATACTCTTCTCATGTATCCCAATTACATGAAAATGAGTTTCTCTAGATTCTTCCTTCTTAATTCTTTAGGGTATACCCTTTCCCCCGTCTCTTTTCATTCCTCCCTTAAGACCACCAAAGCAAATTAAACACACCAACTCCTCCATTTGTCTTTCGTTACTCTTAGTGACATATGAAAATAGCATTCTGAAGGGACATTCATCTTTTATCCCTATATTAGAATGCAAAAGCTTCATCATTATTTTGCCTCTTCTAATTTCCCATTACCTTTCTAGATTTCCCTCATGCATTTCAAAGTTCCAGTCTTTTCATCCAAAATGCTGTTAAAGGCCTGTTGTTTCTTTTTGAAGAGTAAGTTATTCTTGGTTGTAAGCCTTTTTTATTTTGTCTTGTGGAATATGATATTCCAAGAGTTTCTCTATTAAAGCAGTGGTAACAGTCCTATAGGATCTTGACTATAGTTCTTTGGTACTCAAACTCTTTCTAGTTTCTTGGAATATTTTTTCTTTGATTTAGAAGTTCCAGATTTTGCCTATAACATGCCAAATTGTTTTCAATTTATAGTTTCTTTCATTAGGTGATAAGGAAAGTGTGTATTCTTTACATTTTGACTTCACCCTCTAGTCCAAATAGATCTGGGCAGTTTTCCCCTATAATCTTTTGAAATATGGAATCAAAGTTTTTCTGTTATTGCTGTTTTATCATGGATCTCAGCATGTCCCATGACTTTTAAATTATCTCTCAAACTACATTCAAGTTCATTTGTTTTTTTTTATAGTTAGAAGCTTGACATTTTTTGTCAAAATTTTTATTGTTCTAATATTTCATATTGTCTCATATAATCATTGAGCTGTTTGTTGAATTCTAATTTTTACTGAGTCTACCACCTTAAAATGTTTTCTACTTTCTATTCTAAACTATTTATTCTCCCTCCACTTTTCTCCTGAAGAGCTCTAATTTAATTTTCTGTCCCTCACTTCATCTCTTCTGTCCATTCTTGGTGCCTTTGTGGCCAAGTCAATCTTTTCTCTGAAGCTTTATTTGTATTTGTGCTGAAGTTGCTCTCTTCTGGGTTTATTTCATGGACTTCTCTTAAAGCAAAATATTTCTTTATTGTGTTTTTTGTTTTCTTCTGTTTATTCTTTTCTACAGCCTGTTTCTGGATTGAGTCTTCTCTCCCATACTCTTAGAATAACTGAGCAGGTCCTACTTATTGCTGTTCTCTATTTAGTCTGGATGCCATTGCTGAAGTAGTACTTAGTCAGGTAGCTAATACTAGCCTGTATCAGCCTATCTGGCTTCTGGATATAGCTTCTAATGGCCAACAATGGTTTTAACCTTGGCCCTTCTTGGTTTCCTCCTACTTGTCCCAAGTCTCAATGCATTGGTTTTTTTGGTCGCCACATCACATACCTGATTCATATTGAAGTCTGTCATCTAAAACCCCATTTCATTTTTTAAAAACCAATTGCTGTCTAACAATGTTTCTCCTATTTTGTATTTGTACCGTTTTTGTATTCACATGCAAAACTTCTTTTTATCTCTGCAGAATTTTTCTCATTAGTTTCAGTCCAATTTTCTCTACTGCCAATATATTTTTGAATTCTGACTCTATTATACACTATGTTAATTATCCATCCAAGCTCTACATCTCTTGTAGATTTTGATAAGCATTCATGCCTTTATGCAAGTCATTGATCAAAAACACTAAAAACATGTATGTGCTTCACACATAACCGAATCCACATCCTTGGAGTCCTCCTATCATACTGGCATTGAACCACTAGCAAGTACTCTTTGAGTCCATTCATTCAACTGGTTATGAATCCATATGATTATATCATCATCAAATACTATCTTTCCATCTTATCTCCAGGAATAATATGAGATACTTCATTTAAAGTTTTGTTATAAATCTCAATAAATTACATACATAGAATTCTCCTTGTTTAATTGTTTAATAATCCTGTCCAAAAACCAAATGTCTACCAGGTTTTCTTGGAAAAGATACTGGAGTGGTCTACCCATTTCTTTCCCAATCACTTAAGCCATGCAATGGTTAAGTGACTTACCAAGGGTCACACATCTAATAAGTCTCTGAAATCAGATTTGAACTTTGGTTTTTCTGATCTAAGCCCAGTGTTCTATGCACTGTGTCACCTAGCTGCACTTTTCTATCAATACTACTCTTGAAAAAGGAAGGGGAAAAACCCCTTTCTGCTATCCTTAGCTTACCTTGTTAGCCTCATCTTGTTCCTAACACTGTTTTTATGGGACCATATCACACTCTTATATTTATCCTGTTACCTGGCCTTGATTCCACCTTCTAAGTATCTCTTTTTAAAATGTAAATTGGTTAGTGATGAGCATACACACCAGAATCTTCAGACAAATCTCATTTTTCCCATTTGTGCCTTCAAAATTTCATTCTTGGGTATTTACCATCTCTCCTGTGCTGTAAAGCATTTTACTCCATGGAATCCTACCTATCATTCCTATAAATCCATTAAAATCTGCTTCCCCAAATCTAAGGCACATCAGACTCTTTCCACGTTTCCTCTCCTCTAACACAAACTTTAAAAGGAATTGGTCACTTCCCCTCAGGGTTCCCATAATTTCCAACTCAGCAACCAATTGCCCCTTTTTATTAAGAATCAGATCCAGAATAGAATCTCCCTTTATTTGTTCCTCTACCTTTTAAAGAATGAAATGATTACTAAGACAAGTCCAAAAGTTATTAGCTCTTTATTTTTGGCAGAGAGAGTGCTCCAGCAGATTTCTGGAAAACTGAAGCCCCTCATCATGACAATACCACCTCTGTAGCAGGCTTTTTAATATATCTCCCAAACTTCTCCTTAATTTCTTCTTTCTTTTCAGGTAATCTGTGATATATTCCAATGGGGGAAGATAATCTGTTTCTCCTACCTTTGTATTTTTACCTTCATTTAAATATTTTCCATCATTCCTTTTTTCTTCTTGTACCTGGACTTCCTTACCTGAGTAAATGTTCTTAATATATGATGCCACCTCTCCTCCTTTTTACCCTCCTTTTTACCTTTATCCTTTCGGGATAAGGTATACCCATCTAGAACCTACTTATAGGTTTTATTCTTTACTCACAAAATCTGATTTGCTTCCTTGAATTAAGGCTTCTAATTCCTCTTAGTGTTGCCTAAACTTTGGGCATCTGGATAAATACATTTGAAGTCATAGGTTTTGCAAATGGTCTTTGCTTGGATTTTGTCTCCTCTTCAATTTCTCAGTTTCAGTTGCTATTCTTCCTTCTTTATATTTATTCTTCATATCTAAAGGAACATATGCAGGCCATCTTCTGTCACTTATCCTTTTAAAATCCCTTTTGATTAGGTTTGCAATACCCCCAGCAAATCCATTCCTAGAAGTCTTTAGATGTACTTTATCTCTGACCAGGGATCTGTCATCTCTAAAGAGTAAAACATAACTCAGAAATCTAGATCCCATTCTCATATACAACCTTCTTAGCCAGCTATTCTTCCTAAATAAATTCTCTCCTCTCCATCCATTTACTTCAAAAGACAATAATAAGAATAATACACTTGTACTCTTATGATTTTCCATGTCTTGCCTAAAACTTCATGATCGCTAAAAATACAGTTTAGGTTCCTTCTCAGAGTTTCATGTGTGTTTATGTAGGTACTTTGTTTTTATGAATGGGGGGGGGGGAAATGATAGAGTGTCTCTGCAAAATATTGAACATATGCCCTAAGACCACAAACTTTTTGGAGTTTGCTATCAGCTGCCTCAGTTCCCTGATGCAAAGAATGACCAATAATATTACTCCTATGAGGTGGCTAGGTAGCACAGTGGATAAAGCACTGTCTGGAGTCAGGAAAGTCTAAGTTCAAATCTAGTCTCTGACATTGAATAACTGTGTGACTCTGGCCAAGTCACCTAACCTCAATTTCTTCAGCTGTAAAGTGAGTATAATAACAGCACCTCCCTCCCAAGATTGTTGAGAGAATCAAATTAGATAATATTTGTAAAGTGCTTAGAACAGCACCTGACACAAAGTAGGTGCTTGATAAATGCGTGCTCCCTCCCTTGTCTCTGCTTTTATGTTTAACTACTTTGTTTTAATTTTTATCTATGGGCTTTATATTTGTTTTCTATACGCTTATACATGTACTGGTGGTCCTCCCAACAGAATATAATGTCCACCACTGGCACATAACAGGTGCCTAATAAATGTTTGTTTATTATATTTATATTATAGTGCATATATATGTATAATAAATATATTTATGATATAAAAGACAACTGTCTTCTTTCTCTGACCTATATCGAATGGTCTTTTGACTGACAACTTCTGTGGCTCTGATATATCATTTTTTGGATGACAAGCACCTTCTTTATCCAGGAACATCCAGCTTTCTCCTCTTTAAGAGGAGTCTCATTTCTGTTTTAAAGATCCAGTTGTACCCCTGTCCTTTCCTCATCTCTTTATCCTCTGTGTTATACTCCTGCACTCTCCATCACTCTGACAATGACCAAGCCTTCCCTCCTCTGCCTCATATCCTTTTATTTCCCATTGAAGCCTTGCTCCTATCTTTTTTAGGAACCCCATAGTCTCTCTTAACAAACTGCATGTAGAAGCAGATCTGAAGTGTAAAACTCCCCAGTGGTTAATTGAAAGGCCCTTATTCCTCTTCCTTCAGATTCTGTGAGGTCACTGCTCAGTGCTGGGAATTGTTCCCTTTCTGCTAACCACAGTAAACTCCTCCTCCTCCTCCTCCGTGACTGCCCCTCCACATTGTCTGCCCTTTCTTCTTCTCTACCCCAGATGCTGAGAGTGATACCAAAAGCCTCTTATCCACCTCTAAAATTCTAACCATTGATTATCTGGGCCCCACTTTCCCACCCTCTACTATCTCTGTTTTAGATGCAGTCCCCTTTATTATCCTTCCATCTATAATATTAATGAGGAGTGAGACTTTTACTATTACAATACGAATTCATTTTCCATTCCTCTATTTTGTTCATGGTCCAGTTCAGAAGTTATTTCTTCAGTGGAACCTTCCCTCAGGTCCCCAGGGAGAATAAATTTCTGTCCTCTGAATTGCCATAACACATGGTAACTCCTATTGAACTTTCCCATTATGTTTTATATTAATTACTTGTGCTTAAGTCTTACTTCCTGTGTAAACTCCTTGAGGACAAAGTTCATATCTTATTTTCCTTTGACTTGGCGGAATACTTCATAAATAGAGGGAGATCAAGATATACTTGTTGAATGAAATAAACAAAAAAAGGTGATGTATGTGAAAGTATGTTTGTACAGTAGTTCATCTTACACTTTCTTTAATAATTCGTAAGCTCACCGATGGCAGGAATATATTATACTATATATCTCCTATTGTGCTTAGTCTTATACACAGCCAGAAGTCAGTAACTATCCATTAAATAAATGAATGTACCAATGAATTTATTAGTTAAACAAAGAGGGATTTGAACTGAGTTTTGAAGATAGGTAGGAATTTTGAAGACTGAGAAAGGAAAGGAGAGAATTTCAGGTAAAAAGAAACATGAGCAAGAGCACAGAAAGCAATGCATACTGTGGTTCAAAAATGTCTTGGGAGATCTATGTCTTCCCTCTCAAATGAAACATGACACTTAAGTCTCCAAGTAAAGAAGATCATCCATTTCATATTTCAGCCACATTTTTCAGTCTCATAAAAAGTCATGTGACACTCACAACCAAAAAAACTTTGCAAAAAACATTTTATAGTAGCATCTGTAATAAACTTGCATGATTCCATGTGCACGTTACTGTCATAAAGATCTTTTTAAAAAATAATTAATACATGGGGGATAATATCCACCAAGAATAAGAAGAATTATCATAACTAATGTGGAGAGGATAGATAATAAAATTCTCTAAAGATCTTAATATGAAGAGGTAAATGCACTTTTATAGATACCATTGAAATTTTGTGGTGTTTGGCTCATGATTAAAATATGGCAATTGAAGGGTATAACTTATTTTTAAAGTAACAATAAAAGATGGTAGAGTACTATTCTATATTGAGAAAATATTAATACCTGCATAGAATTTCATAAACCTGTAGAAGGAAATATGGCAGAGGATACTTTAATAAGAGAGAAAAAGAAACAATGCTGGCATAAAACTATATTATAGATGGCTTAGATGGAAAGAGGAAGTGACATGAGTCTCTGACTCATATCTCAAAGTTGGCACGTAGGTATCATATAGATGTTATAGGGAATCTTCAACTATTAGGACATTAGTCAGAGGTTTCTCAGTTAACATAAGAATCATTTGTAAGTTATTTCTTAACTTCTTTTACTGATAATTTCTACCTTCATTGAGAAGGGAGAAGAAGTGATCATGAGGATTACCTTCTGAATGTGGCTTTGAACAATAAAGTGTAAAGGAATAGTGGCGAACCTTAAGAGGAAGTAACCAAGGCATCATCATATTAATAAAAATAAGTAGGGAACATCTACCTTTTCCCCATACTATTGGCAAAGATGACAAAAAAAGGAAGATGATAAATACTAGAGGAAATCTGGAAAAACAGGCACTTCAATGCACTATTGATAGAACTGTGACTTGGTCCAGTATAGTCATTCTGGAAAGCAATTTTTAACTGTGTCTGAAAAGTTACTAAACTGTATACCCTCTTTTATCTAGCAATAGTTGTATATTCTAAAGAAATCAAAGAAAGAGGAAGAAGGGGGAGGGCAGAATCAAGATGGATGGTGGCATAGAAGCAGCAAAACCCCTCACCTCTCCTCATAGCCACCTCAAATACCTATAAAATAGGACTCTAAACAAATTTTAAAGCTCCAGAACTCACAAAATGAGCGAGTAACAAAGTTCCCTCTGAAGGCAGCCTGGCAGGCAGATGACAAAGGGTTCATCGCAGTGTGCTGGGAGCCCAGACCAGCACATGCAAACCTGTGGTTGCAGCCGTAGGGCCACCAGAACAAGCTGCATCTGGAGCCCAAATCACTGGCAATTGTGGCATTTTCCAGAATTACTAACCCATAAGGAACAAGGACTAAGTGAAAGGTCAGTGGAACTTGGATAAATTGGGGGAGAGGATCTGGCTGATTGCCCCAGGGGTAGAAGCCACTGAAGCAGCAGCTACAGCCACCTCCACATGGCTGCTTCAGAAGCTTCTGGTCTGCAGATTGCAGGGTAGCTAAGCAATCATTCAGAGGCTAAGTGCTCTTACCTTGAGCTGCCTGGATCAGGATCATGGTCTTGGGTACTAGTCCTGAAGTACATTTTCAGTGAGCCAAAGCTGGTAGAGGCTGCAGAAACAGTGGCCTCCTAGTAGCTCCAGCAGCTGTAAAACCCCCAGAGATTTATGACAGAGCTCTCACCTCTGAAAGCTGAGCTCTACTGAACCTAAAAGTCAAGTAATTCAGTGGCAACATGAGCAAGCAAAGGAAGCAAAGGAAGCACAGCAATCCAACTTTAGATTCATTTTGGGGGGACAAAAAGAATCAAAGCATGGAATGGGAGGAAGACAACACAGGCAGAACTCCTGAACCAAAAGCTTCCAAGATAAATGTAGACTGGTTACAAGCCATAGAGGAGCTTAAGAAGGATTTTGAAAATCAAATAAGAGATGTGGAGGAAAAATTGGGAAGAGAAATGAGAATGATGCAAGAGAATTATGAAAAAAGTCAACAACCTGACTGAAGAAAATAACACCTTAATAAACAGATTAATTCAAATGGCAAAAGAGGCCCAAAAAGCCAATGAGGAGAAGAATGCCATTGCCAGATGGAAAAAGAATCTCAAAAGCTTTCTGAAGAGAATAATTCCTTCAGAATTAGAGTGGAGCAAATGGAAGCAAATAACTTTATGAAAAATCAAGATACTCTTAAGCAGATACAAATAAAAAATGGAAGTCAATATGAAATATCTCCTTGAAAAAAACCACTGATCTAGAAAATAGATCCAAGTGAGACAATCTAAAAATTATTGGACTACCAAAAAGCCATGATCAAAAAAAGAACCTAGAAATCCTCCTTCAAGAAATTCTCAAGGAAAGTTGCCCAGATATTTTAGAACCAGAGGACAAGATAGAACTTGAAAGAATTCACCAATCACCTCTTGAAAAAGCTCCCCAAAAGAAAACTCCTAGGAATGTTATAAACAAGCTCCAGAGTTCCAAGATCAAGGAAAAAACATTACAAGCTGTGAAGAAGAAACAATTTGAATACTGTGGAAACACAATCAGGATAACCCAGAATCTAGTAGCTTCTACATTTAAGGGATCAAAGGGCCTGGAATATAATATTCTGGAGATCAAGGGAGCTAGGATTAAAACCAAGAATCACCTACCCAACAAATTTGTGTAAAATGTTCCAGGGGAAAATATGGTCATTCAATGAGGTGGAGGACTTCCAAGTATTCTTGATGAAAAAACCAGAACTGAATAGAAAATCTGACATTCAAATACAAGAAGCATGAGAAGGTAAACATAGAAAAGAAATCATAAGGAACTTATCAAAGTTGAACTATTTAAATGCCAACATGGAAAAACAATAATTGTAACTTTTGAAACTTTTGTCAGTATAAGGATAGGTGAAGGAAATATAAATGTATGTATATGCATGTATACATATATATATATATATATATGTACACATACACCTATGTCCTTATAGGAGGGTATATATACATATGAATACATATGTGAGTGTATCTATGTGTACATAGACAGAGGGCACAGGATCAATTAAATAGGATGGGATAATATTTTAAAAGGTGAAACTGAGAGGTGGGAGAGGAATGGTAGGGGAGGAGACATGGAGAGACAGAATGGGGTTAATATTCTCATATAGAAGAGGCAAGGTATAATTTTTACAATGGAGTGGAAGAACAGGAAGGCAAAAGGGAATGGGTCAACCTTAACTCTCATTGAAGCTGGCTTAGGGAAGGAATGACATACCCTCTAAATTGGGTATATTGGCCTACAGGAGAGTAGGGGGGAAGGGGATGAGAGGGAGGACAATGGAAGGGAGGGCAGGTTGGTGGTGAGGTTTGTTAAAAGCACACACCTTTGTAAAAGGACAGGGACAAAGTAGAGAATAGAACCAGTGGGAGGTGGAACAGGAATGAGAGAAATATACAGATACTTGGCTAGGGAGATCCATCTTGACCTGCTGGAAAGTCAGAGGGGTAATGGGGGAGGATATAGGAGAGAGCCAATTGGGGGCAGGGATATAAAGTAGGATTGCTGTTTTGAGGTGGTGGGTAGGGGAAAGATGGGGAGAAAATTTGTAAATCAAAATCTCATGGAAATGAATGTAGTAAACTAAAAATAAACAAAAGTTTGGAAAATAAAAAAATTTAAAAGAAAAATATCTATACTTTCAGAGCAAATAAAAGGAAATACTACAAAAAAAAGAAAGAGAAAGAAGGACGGATATGTACTCAAGTATTCGTATCAGTATCTTTTTGTGGTGGCAAAGAACTTGAAACTAAAGGGGTGTCAATTAATTGGAGAATGACTGAACAAATTATGGTATATGAATGTAATGGAATACTATTGTGCTGTAAGAAATGATGAAGGGGATGGTTTCAGAGAAACAAAACTGATGCAGAGGGAACCAGAACAATTTATACAATAACAATATTTAAGATAAACAGCTTATGAAAGAATTAAAAATGCTAATCAACACAATGACCAACCAAGATTCCAGGACTCAGCACAGGGCTCAGCACAGTGCCTGGTACATAGTGGGAGCTTAATAAATGTTTGTTGATTGACCAAATGTTTATTGACTGATTCCAGGGGACTGATGAAGTACATTACCCATCTCCTAACATAACAGAGAAGTGAAGAAATCAGGGAACAGACTGAAACATTTATTTTTGGACAAAGCCAATGGAGCAACTTGTTTTGCTTGACTATGAATATACGATATGAGTTCCCCCCATTCCCCAAATTTGGGGGAAATGGTAGGAGTTAGAGAAAATAACTTTTTATGCTAAATGAAAAAAAAAACTTGAAAAAATTAAGGAGAGACCACCAGGCAAGTTTCACATAGACCCTAAATTTGGGGAGGAGAGTTTTAAAAGAGCTTCCAGGAAGGATAGGTAGCATCTCATAGTAAAAGACTGTAAAATGGAAAGTAGTTCAAGAAGAAATGGAGAATTATGATTACTTTTAACCATATAAATAATAGTGAACATTTATGTAGCACTTTTAAAGTTTGTATAGCTCTTCATAAATATTATCTCATTTTATTCTCACAACACAACACACACACACACACACCATGGACCCCATTAGTAATGTCACCATTCCTATTATTTGCCTCTAGCTTCCTGCATTTCTAGTCTTCCCTTTGCCTTGTCACTGTTTTCTGCTAACCACTCTCCTCCTCAGGAAAGTGTTACTGTTCTTTTAGAAGAAACTCCCCAAAGCTGACATGGCTCTGGGCTCCAGTCTAAAGTTTTTCAGGGTGGTGCAGATTTGTGAGACTCTGAGTCACTAAACACATCCCTACTCTGTTGACTCAGGCCTCAGATACTGGCCCTGTACACAGAAAGAGCCCTATCAGGAGCTTGTGAAAACCTCTTGCTGACCTCTTCCAAAGTGGCTCAGTCCTTATTCCTAGATGAATTAGAGGGATCTGACTCAAATAAGTAGCTCCCTCTCTCAAGTTGTTTTCATTTCAAACCCCACTGTCTCTATCAGAGGAATAAAAAATCATCTGAGAAGAGAACCATGAAGTTGGCATTTCTCAGTGAGTTCTTTAGAGTATGAGAAAATGCCTTCACCTCTTCCCTTTCAACTTTCTATTTCCTTTCATTTTCCTTCCTCTGTAACCCCCAAAGCCCCACCCACCCACCTCCAATGCTGACTAAGGACTAGGGCCTGACCATGCAAATCATCCCGAGTCTCAGAAAAGCACCAGAGACACCAGTGAGGGCAAAGTTGGCAGCTATTGGGGGCAATCCTATTATAATAGCAAAGATTCGTGTTCTCTGTTAACTTAGTGAAGTCAGATTTTTAAAAGACATTTAAGAAAATGGAAGTAAGAGCAGATACCAGAGGACAAATACAGGTGATGCATGATCCTATAAGAATGTTGTCAGGAAAGCTAATGACCAGTGTGAGTTGAAGCTTGAAATACATTCTGCAGACAGGAAAAGTTTTTTAAGCTATTTTGAATACAAGAAGAATAAGGTAAGAGTAGAACTGCCACCATGGGCAGATACAATGATGAAGACAGAATTTAACCCCTATTTTCTCCTTTTATTTCTATTAAGGAGAATGACCTTTGAACAAATAAATACAGAACAAAAATAGAACTGATATCTAAGGTGAGGGGAAAGCAGCAGTTGCCTTTAATAACTACTAGTCAGTAGACTTGAAAAAAACAGTATCTCAGGCAACTGAAAAAGACTTGCAGACATAAATATTGACTCTAGTTGGCAGTCTTTGGGGAATCTTGGGGAAGGTAAGAGTTTCCTGAGAACTGGAGATGGACAGATGTTCCTATTTTCAAAAAGCAGAAGAGGGATTCTTCCAACTGTGGGATAGCAAGATAGACTTCAATTCCCATAAAAATTCTGTCAGGCATTGATTGCTAAAGTGATGGTCTACAAGGAAGAAGTGGTAATTGCCACAAGTCAGCATAAATTCATTAAGAACAAGTAAAGACAAATTAAGCTTATTTATTTTGTCAGTAAGATTAGTACTGCAATAATGTTAAGAGTATAAAATGGTCTTCAGTAATTTCCAAGATTATAAAGAGGTCCTGAGACCAACAAATTTGAGAATCACTGGATTAGGGAAAAGCCATAAATATATAGCACCTGAATTTTAGTGAGGCATTTAACCAAAGGCCCCCTTTGATACCCTTGTGAACAAGATGGCCAGATAATGAACTTGGCACTAACACCAGAGGATGCAACAAGTATTGGTTAATGTGAAAAGGTAGATTTCAGTCCAATGTGAGGAAAATTTTCCAGAAAACTAGATATATCCAACACTGGGATAGGCTATCTCAGGGTCTAATAATGCATTTCAAGGAGAGACTGAATGCCCCCTTGGGGGAATTATTCTAGAGAAGATTCAGACTTCAGGAATAGTATGGACTAGATGATTTCTGAACTCCTTTCTAACTCAAAGATCTTACGACTCTTCCGTGTCCCATTAATGGTTCAAAAGAGCTAAAGCTTTTATGTTAAGTATAAGAAAATACCCTACTCCATTGTGAAGAAACATACAATTATCCCAGCCCTCCACATTCATAACTCAAGAACATATTGATATCTTTTGAAATTCTCTTATCATGACTGACAAGAAATTACCCTATATGAGGACTTTATGAGTATATGCTTTGACAACATTCCTCTTACAGAAAAGCCCTTGCAAATTTCCTTGAAAATGATTGCTTCTCACTCAGGTTAAGGCATCTCCCCTTCTCTCTCTTCATATTCTTTCTACCTCCCAAAACACTTCCTACAAGGAGGTGAAGACCATAATGTGACTTAGGTAGGAACAGAAAACAGTTTTTTTTTTTCATCCCTTACTAATCCCTAGCAACAGGGAAGTGTTCATTGCTCATCCTCATCAGAACCCTTTTAGTTAAGCAGAGGTTTGGATTCATCCTTTTGGGGTTCAGGGGATGAAGAGAAAAAGGAAAAGCTGATTTATAACCATTGCCATTTTGCCAGATACAAGCATTCCTAGCCAAGGTTTGCCCCCAACATCCTGTGTTGACAATAGTTTCAAGGGGGTGGTGGGAACGGCAGGTCAAGAGATTCTAAACTGGGAACCACAAAAGCTCTTATTGAAAAGGAAAAACAGAACTCCCTCCCCGCTGCAGAAGAAGCCATTCACTTTAGGGACTTGATGTCAGTACAAACAGGAGCAGATTTCATTCATCCTTGTCCAAACCCCGGGGAAGGAAAGAGCTTTATTCAAGGGAGAATATTCAAAGTCTACACTATTCACCTCATCACCATCTCCCTCCAGCCAGGTGACCAGCTGATTCTGATTGATCCCAACAATGTTTCTTCTCATATCTGTATTTCACAAGTGTATCAAAAGTCTCAGGTGTTTTTTTTCCTTCCCCCTGATGCTTCAAATAAATGAGGTCCTCACAATTGGAATAAAAGCATGCATCAAGAGACTTTCACTAGCCAGCTATGTGGACTCACAGCAGTGATTCCATTCTTTCCTAAGATCCAGGGGTTTCAGAATCTAAAATCAGTCTCTTGTAATGGCAGTACACTATGTGACCCCAGGGAAAAGTTTGCTGCCTCTTACATGGGATATTATCTGTTTCAGAATTCACTTTGGGTTATTATCCTTCCTTAAAAGATCCTTCTGGAGGCTTATAAGGGCAAAGGAAGCTTTTTACCCTTGGATGTCATGATTTTTGGTGTGTCAACCCCTGGAATGCTCTGGGTAATACTGGTTGCCCTTTGTCAAGTAGGATATGATGGTGCTGTTGAAGGCCCCAAGAAGGACCATTTCGATAAAACAGGAGACTTTGAAGACAAATTAAAAATTACTAGGACTTTTTGTTTTGAAAATCTGAGATGGTCAAAAGCATAGATGAGACAGATAAGGGGTACACAGATTGGCTCATAAAATCTTGGTAGCCTAGAATTAAAGGAACCCTCTTCAAACTAGAAGGAAGACAGTTTGAGAATAATGAAAGGAAATGCAATTTTAGCTAGAGGGTAATAAACTTGTACATTCTGTTAGCCCTGAGATAACTCAGATTTTTAAAATCTAATTTAAATAATACGTATTTATTTTTAAAAATAGAGAAATAGGTGATAGACTGATAAATTTATAAACATTTGATGGGCAAAGAAATAGATTGCATTAGATGAAATTTGTTTCAATTCCTCTCAAAAAAGATTAAAATAAGTAAAAAGTCAGTTTTCTTCCCAAAAAAGTATTACATGTGGCTCTGTCCTGAATTTTTCTTTTTTACATGTAGCTACAAAGTGGTTTCAGCATTAGTTGTACTTCTGCTTGTGGTAGTCATTTCACAAGTTTTCTGTGCTTGGGTTAGCTCCTGGTTCCACACCAATGTCTAAGCTTCATAAATTTGATTTTATTGTTGTTTGGTTGTTTCAGTTGTGTCTGACTCATCATGACCCCATTTGGGGTTTTCTTGGCAAACATCCTAGGGTGGTTTGCCATTTCCTCCTCTAGCTCATTTTACAGATAAGGAAACTGAGGCAAAGAGGGTGAAATAACTTGGCCAGGATAACACAGCAATTAAGTGTCTGAGGCAACATTTAAACTTAAGTCTTCCTGACTGTAGACCCAGAGCTTTTTCCACTTTACCAACTGGCTGCCCTATAAATTTGGTAAGAATGGAATGAAAGTAGAGACATTTGGAATATATTCTTAACTTCCTGAGGTTGACTCTCTATAGAATGACTGTCATAATCTTCTGTCAAATAGCTCTTGATAAAAATCCTAGATATAGGAGGGGGCTGAATGGTCCCAGTGCTGTACTGGGAGGTAGAAGTTGATTTCTACATATAAGTATTTGGCATTATGTAGATCTAATGGTGCTTTCTGCCCAGAGTCAATGTGTAGACCATTTACAGGCTAAAGGACTTGAGTTTTCTTAGAAAGGCCTCTGGCTTCCTCCAGTAGTCCATTTTTGTGTCCAGCCTTCTACCTCCCAGTTGATAGAATAACTCTAGATGGGTCAGTCTATGAACTCTAAGGCATACATCCTTCTTGAACAGTCTGATGTGGTTCTCTGGCTATCAACAGTTGTATGATGCCGCTCATGGTAGTCTTTCTGCATGTAGAAACCTTGAAATTTCTTCATCTTGCTATATTTTCAGTTCTTTATTTTAGCTAGTCATAAATAATCCACTGCTTTCTGTCTCCTGGGCACTTTGGGCCCAGCTTAGCAATGCTACAATGGGACTGGCCTTTAATTATTTTATGTGTTGCATTCTCTAGCAGAATATAAGCTTCTTGAAGGCAATCATTGTTTTGTTTTAACCTTAGGATCCCTTTCTACTTTTTTTAGGAGGCATGTAATAATTGCTTGTTCGGTTGGACTAAATTGAATCCAATAGTATTGCAGGAATTATTGTCAATTTTCTTCTGTTGTGTCACTTATGAACTCAACCATGCCACCATTAAAATCCTAGGTCTTGGGAAAGGAATATTGAAGTGGCAGAATAATAGAAACAAAGAGTATTAGAAGGGGCCTGAGGGATTATCTAATCCAACCTCCCCCCCCACACACACATACACACAGGAGGGTTTGCTTTGAGTTCTGACCCTACCACTTAATAATTATGTCATCTTTGGCATGATGTTTAGTCACGGTTTCCTAAATTGTTAAATGAAGATAATAAAACTTCCCTTTCTATCTCACAGGACATTGAAGTATAAGTTGTAAGCTCTGAAGGGTTATATAAATATAGGGTATTACTACCTCTTCTACTACTACTCCTACTACAACTACTCCTCCTCCTACTATTTCAAAATATATGAAAGGGGATGATTAAAACTAAACCTAGGGAAGCACCAGAGGAATGTTGCCCTTAGAATGAAAATTAAATTCCTCACTTAATAGTAAATGACTATTGTCCATATGGAATGGCAAAGTCCTTCAGAAATCATTAAAGGTATATTCAGTTCTGTAGAACCTAATTAGCTAGGCTGTCTCAATATTTTTCATAGGACATAATGGCAGGAAATCAGAAAATTACTCATTCTTTCCTTTAAAAAACTATCATTACAAATGTTGGCTAGAAAAGAGTTTTAAAAATTTTAAATAGAGAACCCAGAAAAGCTAGTGTAAAGTGGCATGGGGAAGGTCACATTCCCCCAGCTTTTCTCAGTATTGGGTACTGACCTAAAGACAAAATGAATACACAAGTAGCTCCTCTGAGTCTACCTGCTGTCAAAAAGGCCTATTTCATCCTATTGAATCTCTGAACCCAAACCATTGGTTATTAAGAAAAGACACTTCAGAACCACAGAAGAAAATTCCAAATGAGAAAGGCCTAACATTATTTATTTCATCTCAACTTGCAAATGAACTTTGAACTTTCCCCCACAAGTAGAGTCAAGATTATCCTTACCATTTTAAAAAAAGACACTAGATAAGATTTTTTTAGCTCACAGTTTCAAAATCATTAGTGGCTGATCACTTGAAGCCAGTATGCAGCTGTTATGATTAATGGCTTAATTTTAAATATTTTAGATGGATGAACTTTATTTCTCACACCACAATGTGCACTGCAGTTTGTCATATGCTTCTCCCTGGGATGCTTCTAAAAATGTGAGACCATCTCAACAGGTTATTTGCTGGCTAAAATGTTGTTTAAAACAACAGTTGTCAAAATGACCCTAATAAGAGAGCTGTGTATTCACAGTCCATTATATTCTAGCCTTTGAGATCCAGCCCATTGTCACCTCTACCATACAGGGTCAGAATCACAAGGTTGTTTTAATCCATTTTACTTTTTTTACTTTGAAGGGAATACAAATGTATTTCCTCCTACATTTTACTGTTCTCTTTTTAGGCAAATATGAAAAAGTTATCAACCACAAGCTCTGCTTCTTTAACTTTAGGGCTCATAAGGATCTCTCTTTGGCTTTAAAGTGCATGGTAGGGAATGAATAGAGACAGCCCAGTTACATCCCAAAGACTGGTCCTGATTTTCCTTTTCTAGGAACCCTGGAGTTACTGAAATGGTTTTAATTGAGGCAAACTTGACCTATTCTATTTTCGCCATGCTTTAAAGCCGTTTAACAAGGATGGTAGTGCTCTGATGATTGAACTGAAAGGTTTCACCTTCACCCAATGATATCCGGTTCTCCTTCTGGGCCCCCAAAAATTATAAAACAAATTGAAACCCATTTTAACTGCAAAATCAGCATATAAGAGCATAGACTTAGAGATGGAACAGACTTTAGCAATTATCTAGTCCAACTGAGGCCCAGAAGGTTTAAGTGACTTGCTCTAGCTCACATAGAAAGCAGGTAGCAAAGCTAGGATTTGGGCCAAGGTTGTCTGATACCAAATTCAGAATTCTTTAGACCATCTTATGCCCCCAACTGAGAGATATTGGCCCCTATTTTAGGTTTGGGGTTCTTTCTCCTCTGATAGCAGGCAGTTGTGAGTTACATATCATGAGTGTACTGGGTCACCTCTAATCTCATCACCATGATGTTTACTGAAGACTTGACTAAAATCACTTCCATCAGCCTTCTCTCCCCTCTGATTGGAGGGCTAGAGGGTAGACTACCAAACTCCTCCCAAAGCTTTCCTTTTTAGAGGCCATAAATTGAACCTTTGGGTTCACTCCATTCTGCATCTTTCCTGTCAAGTGGTTGTTTTTGTTTCAGCTGTGTGGAACAAGATGCCCGATACTGATGCATCCCACCCTGCCCACTTTCCTGCCTCCTTTTTTATATAATCTCCTTTTGCTAGATTTTAAGCTCCTTGAAAGCAAGGACTGTCTTTTGATTAATTGTGTCCTTAGGACTTAGAACAGTGCCTGATACACAGAAGGTACTTTAAAAACATTTACTGGCTATAACATTGTCTGCCATAGAGTACATATGATATGAAATGGTATCAATGAGTTCCATCTTATGTCAAATTCAAAGAGCTTTTGTCATTGAAGTACCAAAAGAATCTTTTTACATGGCAGTTTCATCTGTAAGCAGGTACCATAGGAACCCTCAAGACACAAAACAAGGTTTTCAAGTATTATTAACAAATTCATTACAATATCCTTGGAATACAGTGGAAAGAACACTAGTTTTAAAGTCAGGAGACTTTAATTAAAATTTTGCTTCTAAACTTCATGTGATGGTAGCCATCCCTCAAATCATGTATAAGGATTGGCATCTACCCTGAATCCTCCTAGGATGCTACACATTCTTTACCAGCTAAAGGATATGATCAGTAGATGCTTCCTGGTTCCTGAAACTAAGGAGATCAGCACTGAAAGACTTGTGCTTTGGAGCAATACAGCAGTCCCTTTCTGGGAAATGCACTGAAAAGGATTGTCATTAAGTCAGGGGAAAAGAGCTGTTCGGTGAATTTTAAAAGAAGAAGGCAAAGTATCTCCTTCTTCTCTTTTACGTGTGTCTTTCAGGCATCTTCTTCACCTTCCTTTGAATTTTAACAGGAGGGAAGGGATGTCCCTCTACTCCTCATCCCAAGAAGAGCTATGGTAGCTACAAGCACACTGCATCAGGAACATGGGTTTGTGTAGGTGAACTTGAGGCTAGACCCAGCTGCTTCTTCTACTTTGAGATTCTTTCCCTAAGCACTGGTGATTAAAGAGGCATTAAAAGAGATGTATTCACACAAATAAAGTCAGGTCTTCCACACAAATAAAGATATCTAAACCACCAAAAAGTATTAATTTTTCATGGGTAGGCCAAGCCAATATAATAAAAAAAATGATAATTCTACCTAAATTAATTTATCTATTCATTGTCATACCAATCAAACTATCAAAAAATTTATTTTACAGAGCTACAAAAAATAACAAAATTAATCTGTAAGAACAATATCAAGGGAATAAATTAAACTAATGCAAAAGAAGGTGGTTAAGCAATACCAGATCTGAAACTGGTGATAATTATCAAAGCAATCTGATACTGACTAAGAAACAGAGTGATGGATAAATGGAAGAGATTAGAAACAAATTCCAGCATAGTAAATGACCATAATAATCTAGTATATGATAAATCCAAAGATTTATTCCTTTTGGAACACAAACTCAGTAGTTGACAAAAACTGTGAGGAAAACCGGAAAACAGTATGGCAGAAACTAGGTACAGGCCAACATCTCATATCTCCTCTCTCAAATATATAAAGAAATTATTCGAATTTATAAAACTACAAGCCATTCCCCAACTGATAAATGGTCAAAGTATATGAAAAGCAGTTTTCAGACAAAGAAATCAAAGCTATCTACAGGCACAAGAAAAATGCTCTAAATCATTATTGATTAGAGAAATACAAATTAAAATAATTCCAAGCTACCACCTCATACCAATCAGAGTAGCTATTATTAAAAAAATAAAAGAAAGAAAAAATGTTTGATTTTGGAGGGGATATGGGAAAACTGGGATACTAATGTATTGCTGGTGGAGTTGTAAACTGATCAAACCATTCTGGAGAGCAATTTGGAACTACACCCAATAGGCTATAAAACTGTGCATATTCTTTGATCTAACAACACCACTGCTAGGGCTATATCCCAAAGATATTCAATAAAGAGGGGAAAGGACCTATTTGTACAAAAATATTTATAGTAGCTCTTTTTTGTGGTGGCTAAGAATTAAACATCAAAAGGATGCCTGCCAACTGAGGAATGGGTAAACAAGCTGAATGGAATACTGTCGCACTGAAAGAAATGGCAAACAGGATGATTTCAGAAAAACCTGGAAAGACTTACATGAACTGATGCACAGTGAATACAACAGAATCACAGTACACAGTAACAGCAATATTATGTGATGAAGAGCTGTGAATGTCTTAGCTATTCTCAACAATACAATGATCTAAAATAATCTCAAAGGATTAATGATGAAGCACACTATCTGCCTCCAGAGAAAGAACTGACATTGAATGAACACAGACTGCAGCCTGCTATTTTTTCACTTTCTTTCTTGGTTTTTTCTTTTATTTGAGCCTTCTTATAGAAAACAATAGATATGGAAATGTTTTACACGATTACACATACATATATAATCTACATCTGATTGCTTACCAACTCGGAGGGTAGAGGGGAGGCAGGGATAGAATTTGGAACTCAAAACTTTAAATAAAAATGTTAAAGAAAAAAATATGTATATTTGTGTTCTACCAGTCGGGAGTTCCTCAGTGAAGTCCAATAGTAGAAGGTATTTCCTACAACTGCACTGTTTATCGCTATTCAGAGGATTATCTTGGAACCTGAAAGCTGAAGCCAAGACCTGGCTAGACAGAAGGTGGGGACAATGCAGAGTAGGATGAAGGTGAAAATGATTCAGCAATCCCACCAGTCTTAAGAATCTTTGCTACATCCTAGCATAGCACAAGTAATGGCTTATTGTTTTATAAATTTGAGTGTTTGTTAATGTATGCTTATCAGTCTTTTTTTTTGTTTTGAGAATTTCTTTCATAAGAAATAAATAGCTGTCCTATATGTGATATCTACTACTTTGAACACTGAATAATTTTTCTAGAAGTGTCCATGTTAATTCCTTTTAGGGAGATGTCAAACATGACAATCTTGAGACTCTCGGGTGGGAGACAATGAAATAGCAGAAGAAAAGCATGAAACCCATTTCTTCTGAGTCAGACTAGCCTAGGATCCAGTCTGGCTCACATGAATTCAAAGATGCAGCCCCTTTGTGTGAAGTGACAAGACCTTAGTCATGGATGGAATCATGGGTACATCAGTTAATTTCCCTGGACCTCACTTTACACCAGAGAATGAAGGAGTTGACCAATAAAGTCTCTGAAATTCCTTTCAGTTTTCAGTCGACAATCCTATGAGACTCTTTAAAATAAAATGCTTTGTCCACAAAGAGCTCCAAGTACCTCCCACAAAATCTTGGGCTCAATTAGAGAAACTCCATTTGGATCCCTTTTCCTTTTGTTAAAATAAATAATGACAAAAACTAACACTTTAAGGTTTGCAGAACACTTTATTAGCTCATGTGTTTCTCACAATAGTTTTGTGAAATGCTTTTATCATCCCCATGTTACAGATTAGGAAACTAAAATTGAGAGAAGTCAACTGATTTGCCCAGGAAGATACATTGATATTTCCTGAGTCAAAGCCAGAAGGACTGAGAGGAATGATTGGTCAGGAAAGACTAGGTTAAAATGTTTTAGCAGAGGACTTACAAAACATGCAAATGCATATAATGGGCATAGTATGCAACATATAATGGACAGTGGATGATTTTTTTCAGTTTTTGGTAAATATCTAAAACAGTATTTGAATATAGATGTTCCTGGCTCCAGATCTGCTCTATCCACCATACTGACCATCTGGCCTACTAGGAAAACAGTGGTCCAGGATAACCTTGTGATTTATTCAGTCTCACACGGCAAATAAGTGAGAGAGACAGGTTAAAATTTCAAACTCTTGATTCCTCAAGCCCAAGGCTATTTCAACTAAATTAGGTGCAATAGAAATTACTTTTTGAAGTACATTTTGCTATAAGATGGTGCCAAAGAAGATTATGGTTTCCAAATGAGCATCCCTTTCACATGATCCTAATCACTGAACAGAGATCTGAACCTTCTCATTCAGTTCCCCATCCATGAAATGCTGCAATTTTGGAAGTGGCTTATTAAAGCACAGAAACACTTTCCAAGTTTTGATAATTAGTTCATGTACTTAGTGATATTCCAAAGTTACTTTTACTTGGCAATAATATTTAAGATTAATATATTCTCCCTGGTGTCTATAGTAACTGTTCTTTTCAGCGTAGTATGAAGGCTAGGGATTTATTTATATTTAGGCTTCACCCAAGAGGAAGATTTTTGTATAATTTATTGTTACACTTAGAGAGCAGAAAACCTTTAGGCCACAATATGTAGTTAATATTCAGAATTAAGTCAGTTTATTATGCATCAACTGGTAGGTCAAATTCAGCTTTGTGTGGTATAATTTATAATACCGGCTTTTGCCTGAAGCAGCATGGAAGCCCTGAAGCATTGAGTACAGTGAATTCTTACAACTAAATCGGAACACAACTTGCCAAAATATACACCACTGCTTGTATTTTTATTGTACGGAGGCTGTAAACACAGTTTCTAAGAGCTCTGGGCTGCTAGGACATCTAAATAAAATATCAGCTTCATAACCAGCGTCAGCATTTAGAAACTTATTTCCTCTATTTTTTCATTGCTTCAAGCCTTGGTTCCTATTTGTTTGGCAGTTTTCTCCTTAGCTCCTTAGTAAAGAGTAATTTACAGGGTTTACAGTGACACAAACATGAGCATATTTCTCTCCATTAATGGGCAGACCAACTAAGTTGCTGAAGCATGTACGTTACTATTTTTTAAATTTTGACTGTAAAATGCTCTTAAATATAGCACGTAAGTCAGAATGAATAAAAAGTTCAGCATATACCTAAATTCTTTTATTCACCAAATTATGTTACTTGGATATCTAGTGTGTTTTTGATAACAGTTTAGTTTGGATCTAAAACCTTCATGCTAAATGATGGATGAATTCCATCCAGTGTCCTGTGGTTTGAAAGACTCTGAATAAGGACTATATGTTTCGTGTTCTAGACAAAGGCTAGTAAAAGATGAAAAATATCATACTCTGTCCATTTTATGTTATAGAATGTATGCTTTATGTAAATTTGCATAATTTGTAGATTACCTGCCATAAAATTTTAATCCCAGGTCAGTCTTCCTCCCATCAGAGACTTTCTGGTGTGTACATAGATAGAGAATATCAATGAAGTTGAAAATCAGTTTCAGAAAACTAAATTAGAAACAAATTTTCTGCAAAAATCCTATGTTGAATTCCGAATAATTTATTAGACTATTAACTCTTTGGAAATGCAATTTCACACAGTGGGGAACAAAGTCTTGGATTATCTGTATCTCTGTTTAGACAAATCTTAGATTGCATTAAGAGAAATAGTGACCGGAACTAGGGAATGGATCTTCCTACTGTATTCTGTTCTAGTCAGACCACGTCCAGAGTTCAAAGTACCATGTTTTGGGAAGGATATTTATGAGCTAAAGAATATGATATTCGAGCTATGTAAGTTCATGGAACCGGGGTTGTTTAGATTAGAGGGGACTTAAGGGGATGTATCAGTCTTCAAATATTTGAAATTTCATTACATGGAAAACAAATTTGTGCTGCTTGGTCCCCATGTGCAAAATGGAATACAATAAGTAAAAGTTGCGAAGAGGCAAATGTAAGATTGATAGAAGGAAAAACAGTGATAGGGCTAACTGAAAGTAGAGAGGGCAGCTAGATGCCTCAGCAAATAGAGCTCTGGGCCTTCCTTCAGGAAGACGCAAGTTCAAATCCAATTCCAGACACTTACTAGCTGTGCGATCCTGGGAACCTCATTTAACCCTGCTTGTCTTTATCCAGTGGAGAAGGAAATGGCAAATCACTCCAGTAT
>CM053598.1:116084066-116112280 GCA_028646575.1 Pseudocheirus occidentalis | reverse complement strand
AAAAAAAAAGTCACTGGCACATTTCTAGAAAGAGTAGTCTTTACTCACAGTTTCCATCTCCTCACTTCTCACTCACTCTTCAACCCATCATAATATAATTCCCCTTTCTGGTGACTTCAGGCAAACAAAAGGAAGAGAAGGAAGCTTTCTGTGCAAACTGCACCAAGTACATCTTTCTCTTCCTATTTGTCCCTCAGTATCCCCATCACCAAACAGTCTACCTTTCATAATCAATCAACAAACATCTATCTAAGCATTTAATTTTTATTAGGCAACAGATAGGTAATAGGAAAACAAAGACAAAAATAAACATTGTTCCTAAATTAGATAAAATCCCATCTTCTACAGGAAGTTTCTCCAACCCTCTCTTAGATTCTGTAGAGGATGGCTCATATATAAGAAAATGTACAAAATATATACAAAATAAATAAGAAATAATTTGGGGTGGTATCTACTAGCAGCTGAGAAATTAGGAAGGTGTTGGTGGAGAAGGAAGTGATTGAACTAAGAAAATTAGGAATTCTAAGAGTCACCACCACCCATTTTCAGGTGTCACTGTCTGGGGGTTAGGGGAAAGGAAGGGGATGGACTCTTGCTGTTCTATAAATAAGGCACTATCTCTCTGTTCCCAGCAAATGCTCTGACTGTCCTCCAAACCTGGAAGGTTCTCCCTCCTCATCTCACTGACTTACTTCCCTGCCTTCCTTTAAGTTGGAACTAAAATCCCATCTTCTAAAGGAGGCTTCTCTACCCCCCCCTCTTAATTCTAGTGCCATTTCTCTGCTAATTATTTCCCATTTATCCTGTATATGGCCTGTTTGTGTATATTTATTTGCATGTTATCATCTGCATTAGATCGTAAGTTCCTTGAGGGCAAGGATTTTCTATTTGTATACTTAGCACTTTCCACAATGGCATGTAGTAGATGTTTAATAAATGTTTATTGATTCTTGATTGATAGCACTAAAGTGGGTAGGGTAGGGTATGGCAACAGTTTTTGATATCTCTATATGCATTAATTTGCTATCCTGAAGTTAGGTATTTGTGTACACTAGATACTTTATTGTGTTCTTTTAGCTGCAAGAAGAACTCTGGAGACCCAACTGTATCTTAGAGAAACAGCTCATTATTTGACTGTTAAAAAAAAAAAAGAAACCTAGCCCTTACTTTAATCCATAGAAAGTCTTCAATTTAAAGCCTGAAGCTTTCAAAAACACATCAAAACCATTTGGGATATTCAACATGGATGGGTTGCTAAAATTTCCTTCAGTACTTGACCTCAATTTCTTTAAAAGTTGAAGTCCAAAATACAAGGACTGTTGTTTGTGTGTTCAGAGAAGATCAAATTCCTTGAATATTGAGCTGTGTGGATAAGCTACAGCATCTGAGCAAACAGAAGAAAATAACTTCTTTCCTAGGCCCTTCATCAAATATCACAACTTTTATGGAAAAATCGTGGCCTTATTTCTTCTCTAAAAGAACTGTTCGGTCATGAATGTTAAAGCACAATACTGGATAGTATCAGTTCCATGTGTCCATATTTCCATCACAGCTTGTTCATGGAAGTGATGATTGTGAAGGCTTGGTTTTTGACTATGCTGTATCAATCAATCAACAAGCATTAAGCACTTATTGTATATCTGGTACTGTGCTAAGCATTGGGGATACCAAGACAAAAAGGCAATAGTTCCTGCCCTCAAGGAGCTTATATACTAATGGATGTAGTTTTCCTTTGCCACCTTTGAGAAGACTCAGTCCTGCCACCTGCTACTGAAACCTACAACTAATTTCTATCACTTTTGAGTACAAAGCTGCTTACCATCTGCTTCGTTCTGCAGCAAATGTTTTTACAAGAATGGAAAGTCATGCGACCTTAGCTGATGACCCTAAAATGAATAGTCTAGGGAGGGTGGGCAGTGAGAAAAGACTAGGGACAAGCTGACCAAAAAAAAGCCAGCAATGCTTATGACTAATAAAAGGAGGTGCAGAGAGAATGGCCCAAGGATTTTTAAAGCATGGTTCCTCTCATCCTTTATTAGAGCAAATCCCAACATTCTAGGAGACTAACACAAAGGGAAAGGATGATTTCTTTTAAAAAAATTCTACTCAAACAAATCCTTTAATGTCCCCCATTAACAACCATCTTTCAACCTATATAAAACCGATACTTAATTTTACAAATTGCCTAATTTTATGTATTTCTCTTTCTATAATCTTCTTTTAGTTCATCCATACAAGCACCTACTACCTTCCCAATCCTGTGCTAAGCACTAGATAAACTAGATAAACACAAGATAAAAAGGATTTTGGTAGAAAGCCACCAGATGGTATAGTGGGTAGAGCTGAAGGCCCGGAGTCAGTAAGAGAAGTTCAAATCTGAGTTTGTAACATAATCAGTATTGTTGCATTGGGACACGCAAGTGAAAATTTTTAATGGGTTATTGGACATATGAACTTGGAGTTCAGGAGAAACAAAGGGACTAAATATATAAAAGTTGACATCTGCATAGAAGTGGTGACTGGAGTCACAAGAATGGATGAATTCTCTATAGGAGAGGCTGTACAGTAAAATTAGTTTTCAGGGATACTTATAGTTTCAGCCCAGAAGAGGGAGAGTCGACGATGAAAAGAAGGAAGGAGTAGTCTGAAAGGCAAGAAAAGAACCAGGCTAGCATAGGTATTATAGAAGTCAAGAAAAGTCAGAGTTCCAAAAAGAAGGGAATCTGGTCAACAGTGTCCAGGTGGAGCTAAGATACTGGAGAGAACTAGGACTAAGCAAAAGTTATTAAACTTGGCAATAAGATAGACATCGTTGTCTGCCTTGTTTTAATCTTCCATTAACTGGTTGGTAATTGGTCTCTTAAAGTCTCAGAAGAAGACCATAAGTAAAATGAGATTCATTTCACCTTGCCTAGGGAGGAGCAGAGAAGGAAGGGTGATTCCCTGATTCTGCACCTCTACTGTCTGCTCAGCATTATTAAACACTGGCACATCAGTATTCTAACCCCAAAGGGACTCCAAATGCCCAGGTAAACATTCATTTACATTTAGATTGTACTTTTCTGGATTCAGATTCTTTCTCTACAAACTATAACAACGCAATTATCAAGAAAACCGACAAGTTATTTCTAAGCAATTTAGGCAGGAACTCTCTCCTCCCACAGGAAACTCCTTTACTTCTTATGAAGCATATCTGGGAATCCCATAGGCATTCATCTTACCTATGATGTTCATAAGCATCTCAGTACATCCATCTTTTTGTGAAGACAGGCAAAAAAAAAGATAGACTCTTCAATGTAGAAAAATGTAGATGGCAGGACCCTGTGATCTAATAAACAAATATTTATTGAGTGCCTATGATGTGAAAAATGTTTTGCTAAATACTCTGAGGGATATAAAACTATAAGATATAGCCCACTGTGGTACAGTGGAAAGAGTGTCTTTGGAAACAGAAAATCTGAGTTTGAACCCCAGCTCTGAAACTTATTACTTATATGATCTTGGATAAGTCATTTTACCTTCCTTTTGACTCAGTTTCCTTATTTATAAAATAAGGGAATTTTACCAAGTGACCTCTAGGTGCCTTATATTTCTAAATCTATGACCATATTCCTTAAGGATTTTTTATAGTTGTATTGGGAAACAAAATGAGAATGTGTAAAAAGTTAAACAATAAAAGATTTTTTAATTAGGTAAAGACAAGAACCAAAGATCTTCCCCAAAAGAGTATATGACTACTTGCCAAAGACTGACATAAGAGAAGGAATTCACACCACCACCACCACCCCCAACCTCAGTTGACAGAGTCACAGCAGGCCTAGAATGTAATCATAAGGTTTTATTAACATGTTGTTTAACTGTTAAGGATGTGTTTATGCCCTGACCCTTTCATGAGGTGTGAATGCCCCACTGAGTCCAGAAGGGAACAAAATGATTGGTTTATAAAATTAATTAGCCACATCTCTGAAGGCTTTAACTCACTAAGCCCTGGGGAACTCACTAGAAGCTACCCTTTCAGGAGGACCCTGCAGAGGGGAAGAGGGAATTTGTTTTCCTCAAATCTAATCAACCATGTAATTCTGAAGGGTTGCTACTGGACCAGTAGGAGACCCTATATCCAGAAGAGGAGCAGAAACTCACCCTCTAGAGAGGCACAAACAGAGGAAAAATCACCTGTGATAGTAAGCAGCCTCATGCAGTGTGTCTCTTGGCAATCACAAGTTCAGCTGTACAAAGAAAACTGGGCACCAACATGTGAACTCTATGAAGGTTTAAAAGGATTTCTAGGCCCTGTGGTACTAAGAATTTTGAGTTGCTTTTGACACTCTCTATCTTCCATGTGTGTCTCACTACCACTGAGCACTAATTTTGGGTTTGATCTCCCTATTGTGTATTTCTGAGATTTTACATTCCCAGTTTATTGGGGAGATAAGTAGTAAAGCGTGGTTGTAAGAACTGGACCATGCAGAAAGCTGAGCAATGCAGAATTGATGCTTTTGAATTGCAGTGCTGCAGAAGACTTTTGAAAGTCCCTTCGACCACAAGGAAGTCAAATCAGTCAATACTTTTACTCCAGCACCTTGGCTCTGCCCCTCAGTCAATACTTAAAAAAATTAATCCAGACTATTCATTGGAAGGACAAATACTGAAATTGAAGTTTAAATACTTTGGTCACATAATGAAAAGACACTACTCATCAGAAAAGAGTCTAATGTTGGGAAATATTGAAGGCGAAAGGATAAGACGATGGTGGAGCATGAGATGGCTACGTAGTATTAAGGAAGCAACATGAACTTGGAAAGATTTTGGGAGATAGTAGAGGAAAGAAAGTCCTGGTGTGCTGTGGTCAATGGGGTCATAAAGAGTCAGACATGACTGAACAGCTAAACAACAAAAAGTAGCAGGAAGTTTTGTATGGGCTACTTTTATTATGTGATCTTAGTAAATGTCTATGAATTAATTGAGCTTGCTGGCTGATTGTTAATAAGAAGCAAAATGGTGAGAGTTCACAAGCTATGTAATGTTAAAACTACACACCTATAAGGTTATCTGTAAAACATTATGTAGCCATCACCCCTCTGGAGATTCACCCAATGAATCCCAGTACAGATTAGGGGAGTAAACCAAAAGGAATATTACATAGATAAAATTATTTTAGGATGCTGCAAGGAAGAAAAGAGTGTTTCAAATAGAGAAGTAAAGGAGAAAATATTTACCGAAGACAGTGTTTGAACAGGTTTTTGAAAGAGGAATACAATGTGAACTGATGAAAAGGACTGGGAAATAAATGAGATGAAAGAAGAGTTGGAGAGCATTATAAAATGCAAAATGGATAATCTTGATGACACTAAACTGAAAAGTTTCTGTACAAATAAAGTCAATGTAACCAAGATTAAGAGGGAAGTAGGAAATGTGGGAAAGAATTTTTACAACCAGTGTCTCTAATAAAGGTCTCATTTCTAAAATATACAGGGAATTAAGTAAAATATATAAGAATACAAGTCATTCCCCAATTGATAAATGGGCAAAGGATATGAACAGGCAATCTTAAGAGGTAGAAATTAAAAATACCTATAAACATATGAAAAAATGCTCTAACTCACTACTGATTCGAGTAATGCAAATCAGAACAACATTGAGGTACCACATCTCACCAGTCAGATTGGCTAAGATGACAAAACAGGAAAATGACAAATGCTGGAGAAGATGTGGAAAAATTGGAACACTAATATTAGCATTGTTGGTGGAGGTGTGAACTGATACAACCATTCTGGAGAGCAATCTGGAACTATGCCCAAAGGGCTATAAATAATTTCATATTCTTTTACCCAATAATACCACTTTGGGGATTATATCCCAAAGAGATCATAGAAGTGGGAGGAAGACCCATATGTACAAAAAATATTTATTGCAGTTCTCTTTGTGGTGGCAAAAATACTTGAAATTAAGGGGACACCCAGCAATTGGGGAATGGCTAAACAAGTTGTGGTATATGAATGCAATGGAATACTATTGAGATATAAGAAATATGGAAGAGATAGTCTTCATATTCACCTGGAGAGGCTTATACAAACTGATGCTAAATGAGAAAAGCAGAACCAGGAAAAATCTGTACCCAGTCACAAACGCATCATATGTGTGACGACCAACTTTGATAAACTGGACTCTTCTCAGCAATGCACAGTTATAAGACAATTCTACAAGTCTCAGGATAGAGAGAGATATCTACATTCAGAGAAATATCTAGAAAGAACAGGGCTTAGATAGAGACTGAAGCAATCTACATGCTATAGTTCTTTTTCATGTTTGGTTTTCTTTCTTTTTTCCCATTGTTCACTCCATTGGTTACAACACTTCTATACAACCAGACTAATGTCCAGTGTGAAAGTATTTGCAGATTCTATATTTGATTGAATGCTGCCATGGAGGGAGAAGGAGGGAGAAAAATTTAAAACTTAAGGGATTGTAGAACTGAATCTTGTAAACTAAAAGTAAATAAACAAAACAATTTTTAAAAATAAATAAAATAAATGAATCCTAGAAATATGAAAACGGTAACCTAGAGCTCATTTCCCTCCTTACTAAGTGAAATAAATAAGAAAAGCAACCAATAATTCCATTTTTAAAATAGCAACACTCTTTATTTGTGTGTGTAGTTTGTTTTTGTTTCTTGGGTTTTTTTAGTCTGTCTTCCTTTATAACATGCCCAATATGAAAATACATTTTATGTGTTTGCATGTGCATATGAGCATATATCAAATTGCATATCATCTCAGAACTGGGGAAGGGAGAGAAGAAGGGAGAGAATGTGGAACTCAAATTTTTTTCAAATCAATGTTAAAAATTGTTTTTACATGCAATGTAGGGTTTGCTTGGTCTGTTTTCTTTTATAATGTGACTAATATGGAAAAATATTTTGCATTATTGTACATCTATAACCTATATCAAATTGCATACCATGTATCTCAGATGGGGGAAGGAAAGGAAAAGATCATTTGTAAGTCAAAATGTTTTCTTTTAAATAACTGTTTAAAATATTCTTACATGTAAATTGGGTGAAAGATGATTTTTTTAAATACCACACTTGAGGAAATCATCAAGAGAAATTTTTAGAAATATTTAAAATAGCAAAGGATAACTGAAAGAATCCATAGAATAAGAAAAGACAATTTAACTCACCAGGAAACATTATGGTCAAAATTGAGAACAACAACAACAAATATTGTAGGCAAAAGATTGGGGGAGGAATTTTCACATTTCAAGGAAATGAGTCAGAATAGTACATGATTATTCTTTTTATGAAAAATCAAAGGAAAAATGCCCAAAAGCAAAGAAGATTGGTTTACATACTATAATAACATATCCTATAAGACTGGACCTAATAGTTAATTTTTAAAAGTTTACTATTGAGCAAAAGGTAAGATTTTGAGTCATTTCTTCAAAAGAACCAAGAGTTGAGCAAAACATTCAATAGGAAAACTCATCAAATAGAAAAAGATAAAAAGACTCAAATAATGAAAAATAAGAAAATGAAATCAATGTTTTTTCTGTGATGAATGTTAAAAATATAGAGTTAGAAGTTTGTTGTTGTTGTTTTTACTTCTAAACTTTGACATCATCTGAGAGATGTTGAAAGGGCAAAAGGAAAGTATCTATGGGCAAAGTAATTTAATGAGTAAAATAAGTAAGGGGTATAAAAGCCAAATGGAGGTTAGAAGGAAGACTTATAATTTCAGGAACAAAAAAAATTCCTTCCCTCATTAGTAAGTTAATATTTTGGGTGATTGTATGGTGTAGAGGAACTTTTCTTTAGGGTGACTGGGGTCAAAAGGAACAAGACAATATGGAAGGAGTTGTTGGTAGGAGATCAAGATTGAACTAGTGTAAGCAAAATAAGATTCATAGTGAAAATGAAGGAATAAAACAAAATCTATATTATGCTTCAGGTTGTATTAAAAAAGCAAGGCTTTGCAATCATGATTTTGCTGGTCCTATATCTGAACAAATTATTGGAAAAAGTTAGATGTATTTATCTGCTAAAATCTCTGAATGGAAATATTAAAGAATATACATATTTCTAAGTATCTTATAGTAAACAAATGATCAAGAGAAATAGGATCAAACATAAAGAAGTTATAACCAAATGAAAAATGCAGAAATAATAAGCATAATATTTACAAATCATCATGAGATTAAACATAAAAATGTCACATCAGAAAATAAAAATTAGAAAGGAACAAAAAGAGGTGACTTTCACAACTATGGCTAGAGGGAGAATTCTTAAACAAAAAATAAACAATGGTAATCATAAAAGCCAAAATTATGATTAAGAACACATAATTTAAAACTTATGAAGGATAAAAATCAATGAAATAGGATACAACTTTTAAAAGGGGAAGGAATATTATATCAAATATCTTTGATAAAAGTCTGACATTCAAGATATATAAGTGACTGATAAAAAATAGGTGAAATCAAAAGCCTCTCCTAATAGGTAAGTGGTCAAAGGATATGGAAAATTTTCAAAAGGAGAATTGCAAGCCGTCAACAATCATATGAAAACATACTCCAAATATAATTAATAATAAGAGAAATACAAAGTAAAAAATCTCCAAAGTTTTTACTTTAAGCCCCAAACAACACAAAAATGGAAGCTATGTTGAAGAGTTTGTGGTAAGACTAGCTCATAAATGAAAAATTAGAGTTACACAATAAAAATACCTCCCTAATGCAAGCTGCTGGATTTTATAATGAGTTGGAAAAGGAACCTGTATACTTGAAGAATATACCAGTATTAGAGTGAGTAGATAATGCTATACACAGGAACTGACAGAATTACTTTGAAATTACTTTAAAATATCCTGTCACTCTAGTTGTCTCTGAATGTCTACCTTTCTCTGGCTAAAAGAGACCTGTCCTAACCAGATGGCATCAGAAAGTCAATACAGACTACTTTACCCACTCCCAGAATACTTAGATCTACTTGGGAGAAGGTAACTATCCTTGAAGTTCAAAAGAGATGTTTTTGAGATGTTTTTATGACCAAAAAAAAGTGCTACATGTATCTATCTGTATAGGGAATGAATGTATAGAACCTCTTTTCCTAAGATGTTCAAGGAAGGTTTAGATACATCCATAGATGACAAGTCTGTAATGAGTTATTAAGGGAAATAGATGTTTTAGGGACATTTCACACACACACACACACACACACACACACACATCCCTTCTTTCCTTCATTAGTAAGTTAATACTTTGGGTGATTGTATAGCGCAGTACAGGAATGCCTCTTTTAGCTTGACTTCAAGGGGAACAACTATATTTTCCCAACAACATATTGGTCAGAGATCACATTCTAGTTAAATGGATATCAGATCTGATCCTTCATGGCCATTTTTCTCTATCAAGTTGTTACTTTCAGGCAGCATTTCTGTAAAACCTTGTGGTTCCAAATTCTTTCCTATCTAGAGATCTTCCTTATCAGTATTTTGAGACAGATTTGTTTCTACAGAGGGAAAATTCTACAGAGGGAAATGGCAGGCAAAATTTGTGGAATTGTTTTTGTCATTGGGTTGGTTGGTTTGTTTGTTTGTTTTTCCCAGATGAAAGAAATAAGTCACAGAGAAGAGACTTCCTCAGGAGCACAGAGAAAACAGATGGCTTGGTCCGTTTTAGGATACAGAGCATGGGAGACCTCATCTGGCTTTTAGTACATGAGTCCCAGCTGCTTCCTTGAAAACAGTATTTGAAGAAATGATTGAGCTCAATGAAACACTGCTATTGTAAATGCTTTCAAGATCATGGAGATACAATGAGGCTGGAAGCTATGGAATGTGGTTTAATAGAAGTATTTGAATCAAATTGAAGCAATTTGAATCCCTGGTCTACTATTTGTACAACTTTGGACAAATCTCAACCTCTCTGGCTTTAGTTTTGTCATCTACAAAATGTGGGTGGTATTTGCCCTACCAACCTCAAAGGATTTCCAAGAAATGGCTTAAGGAAGATAATAATAATTCGTAAAGTGAGTCATGCTTTTCAAACTGTTTTTGCAAACACTAACTCATTAGATCTTCACAACAGCCCTGTGAGGAAAGTAAAGTAGGGATGAATATCCATTTTATTAAGTGGAGAAACTTAAATGCAGAAAGAGGGTCTAATTTGCCAAGCTCAAACAGCAAGTCAGGGTTGGATTCAAGACTAGAACTCATGTATGCTTCCTCCTGATTCAGTCTCTGTTCTACTTCACCTATATACCTCTGCTAGTTAAGTAAAGTCAAGGATTATCAATTCTCTATCAAATAAAGGAAATATTTTAATAGTTTTAATTTTTTAATTTATATTTCATTATTGGACATTATATTTTGTTTTGTAATTATTTTTAAAAATAAAATATGACCCCATATGAAGCAATCATTTCAGAAGAATAGATGGGAAGATTATCTGACATAGAGTCAAAAGGCAGGGGTTCAAGTCCTGATTTGCCACATTTTACCCTTGTGACTTTGAATAAGTCACCTCACTTTTTAGTTTTAGTTTCTTCATCTATTTTTCCCCATCAGACTAGGTTGCTGGTAGTTTCAAATAAGAGCTGTATATTAAAGTTATCTGTAACCATAAAGCAATGCATAAATGATCATGCTGCTGAAAAGGTCAAAGGAGATGATATATAAAATGCTTAGTAAACTTTTAAAGTATTCAATTCAATAAGGATCTATCAAAGGTCAGCTATTATTACTAGTACACACACATTTATTTACTACACTAAGACTTATCAAGCTCCATCTCCCTAGCAAGGCTGTCACATAGAGATTTTTGTTTGTTTTTGTACAGAGCTGTAACTGATGTTGGGAACTGCTGGTGAGGAAACTCTATCTACCAAAGCAGATCAGTAACTCATAATGTTAGAGACTGACCAAGAGGACAGAGCGGTTAAGTAATTTGCCCAGAGTCACTCAGAAATATGTGCCAAAAACAGGAGTCTAGATTTTCTTGACTCCTAAATTGGCTCTCTATCTATACCATGCTACTTCTCAGTATAATTATTTTTTGGAGGAGGAAGACAAGGCAATTAGGGTTGAGTGACTTGCCCGATGTCACACGCCTAGTATGTGTCAAGTGTCTGAGGTCATATCTGAATTCAAGTCTCAAGGGCCAAGTGCTTTATTCACTTCACCACCTATAATAATAATTAGTATTATACCCATTTTATAAATGAGAAAACTGATGTGCAGAGAGGTTGTAACCATTAGTAAGTATTGGAATCAGGACCTGAACTCAGGACTACCACTTTCAAGTCTTGTGGTCTTTCCACATAAATGGAAATTACTTTCTTAACTATGTACAATAATAATCAGCAGATCTCAATTAAGTTGAAATAAGGCTTCAAAAGAGGCATCATGGAAGAGAGGACGGAATAGACAGAACTTAGATGCAGGAAAACTTCAGTTCAGATCCTGACTCTGATGCGTTTACAGCTGGTGTGTCCAGGGACAAGTCACTTTCTCCATCAGTACAATGAGGATCATAATACTTATGGTGAAGGCCTCATGCTGTTGTTCACAGGATAAAAAGAGATGAAGTAGGTCAAATGTTTTGCAAAGTTCAAAATGATGTGTAAGTATTGGCTTGTGATGAAGAGTATTTCCCAGTGTTTCCCTTACATAGCTTCTTTCTCCCCCCTCATAGCTCAGAGGGCTCCAGCCCTCTCCTCCTTCTCTAATCCTTAGGCTCTGTTGTTCAGTCAGTCGTTCCAGTCATATCCGACTCTTCCTGACCCTATTCAAGGTTTTCTTGGCAAAGATATTGGAGCAGTTTGGCATTTCCTTCTCCAGCTCATTTCACAGATGAGGAAACTGAGGCAAACAGGGTTAAACCACTTGCCTGGGGACACAGATTAGAATTCAGGAATGAGTCTTCCTGACCTGGCTCCATGAACTGCACCATTTGCTTGTTTACTCATTCTTAAAAAGAACCATTTCCTTTAAGCATAACAAATGAAGTGGTTGATACGACATTTCCCTTTTAAAAATAAAACATGACCCCATACAAAGCAACTGTTTCAGGAGAGACAAGGGGAAGAGTATCCGGCATAGAGTTAGAAGGCAGGGGTTTAAGTCTTGTCTTTGCTATGCTTTGCCCTTGTGACTTTGAGTAAGTCACCTAACTTCTCAGTTTTCGTTTCTTCATCTATTTATTCCCATCACTCATCAGACCAGGCTGCTGTTAGGTTCAAATTAGAAATTTGAATTGTGAAATTATTCGAATTATGAAAGTGGTCTGTAACCATAAAGACTTTTTTCTACTTATTAGTGTGGAGTGCCAATTTACCTGAAAGCTCCCAGCCCCACTCCTGAAATTTCAGATTCATGTCACTACGCAGTATAATCCTCTATTTCTGTATATTTCTTTATTCCATCTTGGTGAAAATTCACTAGGCCTTAGGAAAAGCACACAAAAGGAAGTCAGGTGTGGTGACGTCTCTGCAACCTAGAGTTCATTTGCTAAATACTGATTTGCCAGCAACAAATTAGCAGTAGAATAAATAATAAATTAATACATTTAATAAATAAATTAAATGAATGAACAACAGCAAAGAGGAGAAAAACCCAGTCCTATTTGCCTATGGCACAAACCTGCTTTGAAGATATTAATCGTATTTGCCAACTGATCTTAAAGACGTCATGAAAAACAATCACCAGCTGGGTGGTACAATGGATGCAGCTCTGCAGCTGGAGTCATAAAGACCTGAGTTGGAGTCTAAGCTCAGACATTTACTAGCTGTTTGACACTGGCAAGTCACTTAACCTCTGCTTGCCTCAGTTTCCTCAACTGTCAAATAGGGATAGTGATAGCACCTAGCTCAAAAGATTATTGTAAGGATCAACTGAGGTAATATTTATACAGCACTTAGCACAGTGCCGGGTACATGGTAACTGCTATTTACGTATTTATTCCTTTCCCATTTCCTTATATGACTAGGTATATCTTGTAGTTACTTTGCTTTTTGTCTCCCAGTCCTAAGCAAAGGTCTTGGGTTAATAAAGCTTTCTTTTAAGTTCTTAATAAGCATTTTATCACTGGGACAAAACAGAGAGAACAAGTTGTTATAATTAACTGCTAACCTTCATTCAATATAATTCTAAACTTAATGTCTTGTTTTAAGACTAGATTAATTTTTTAAGTCTCTTTCTAGACCCTAGTCTTAATCAGAAAACCTTTGGATTCAGTGGGCCTTTCTTCACCAAATTTATAGGAAAGACAATCTTGAACCATCTGGTGCCTATTTAATTTTTAACCACCTCTCACTTGAAATATTTCTTTCTTCATTCTTATTTTGTCCTAAAAAATTGGCCATAAGCTAAACCGTACCATCTGTGACTTCCAGTAAATACAACTGTTGCTAATGAAATTACCCAGCTTCATCATTTTGATTTAAATGCCTTGCCTGTTTTTCCTCTGACCTTTCGTTGCTTGCCATCAAACCAGAGCTTTTGTGAATTTAGATATACTTGTCCATGTAGGTCAGTCTTTAGGAATAAATCTTATCTGTGAATCTCAAGAAACTTGGCCAAGCCTGCCCAGCAGGCTGGCATGTGAGATGAGGGCCAGAGCCATGCTAAGAAATCATTATGGCATTTGTGCCCATCCAACTCAAGGGCTCAGCTCAATGTGCTTCAGGCCCCAGGGCAGATCCCCTGCCATGTGACCAATTGGTCCCTGTTTCTTGCTTTCTTGCCTCCCATTTGTTAAGCTGACTATATTAATGAGTCTAGGTGTTGATGCCCATTGTCTTGGCTTTTTGTTTCCATTTTCCCCATCACAGGACTACTTGACCTGATTGAAGAAAGGAAAAGTCCAGAGACTCTAAACTTTCCCCAACTGAGGAGGCCTTAATGGGGAGCAGAATAGCACTGGGAGCATTTTTCTCCCTTTTGCAAAAACTTTACCTGCCCCTTGAGGTAATTCACTCTTCTTTACAAGCATTCTATTGCAGACTATGAACGGCAAACAGTAGTATCAATGCCTGGTGCAGGATGAGGAATGACTTCTGCCCGGATCGAAGGGCTCTGTGTCTGGGAGACCAAAAAGTAGATTCCATAGCCCTCTAGCAAATGCTTTTTGTCCTTAGATCCTCCACAGACAACCTTGATTAGATAGACTCAGAAGGGAAAGTATCCAAAATGCCCTCCAATTGAACTCAACTGACATTTTGTCCCCAAAGTGACTTTACAAATCAAGGTTCCTAAAATTTCATAAAGAGATATTAAAGATAACCATGTGAATACATTTCACAGAAATTACTGACTCCATGAAGATTCAAAAATCCTACTATGGGCCCTAGATTTCCCTTGTTCCATTTCACCACTGCAAAGATTTTAAGCTAAGTTATTTGTAGTATACAAACATTTCTTAGGAATAGGTCTTATCCCCTGCCGCCTCCCCTTACCAGAATGGCAAATTCCTAAGGGTTGAGACTACGTTTTATTTCATTTTTATGTTCCTATTCCCTAATGTTGTTGTTCAGTCAATTTTTCAGTCATTTGCCTCATATGGTGCCTTCAATATATTAAGTGCTTATTAAATGTATAGACTCATAAGATTTAGAGCTTGGAGGAGTTTTGGACATCATTAGTCCATTCTTCTCATTTGGCCAACTGATGAACTGAGACAGCCAAAGGTTAAGTGACCTACCCAGTTTCATAAAGCAATGATTTGAAATCAAGTCCTCTGATTTGAAATCCAGATGTTTAAACAAAAACGTTGTCTTTTAAGGAGCTTACATTATAGGTGGGTGTCAATACAACATAAGCACATTAAGTAATTTAGGGAACAATACAAGACTATATGTAATTACATGATGAATTATTTGTTATGTACTGAAAGCGCCACAGCCACACGAGTTCTGGCATTCATCTTCTGCCCCCTCTCACACACACACACCAACACTGCCTCCCCTTTTGCTTTAACCCCTAGGTAAGATGTCAATCAGGGGATCAGTAGAGGGAATAGGCAAAGAAAGGATTTGTGTGTTTGTTTATTGACTTTCTCCAGCTGGAATGCTATGTTCCAGGTTGGCCTTTCAAATAGGTGGAATGGCTTATATGGCGTGCCTTAAGCCATGGCAAAAGGTTCTCCTGAAAAATTATATTCCCCACTGGCCCTGCTTGAAATCTCCACATTACTAACTCCTTTAGAGCAAGCACTGATGGGTAAAATGCATTAAGCTGTTGTCAATTGATAATACATAGTACTCACAGATTTTATAGCATTTTAGAGTTAGAAGGGAACATTAGAAAATGTCTAGTTTAACCCCTGTGTTTTACAAATAAGAAAACTGGGGCCCAGAGAGAATAATTTGCCTATGGTCATACAGTAAGAGGCACAACTTGAATACCATTAGTTTGTCAAATAAACCAGTCATCCATCAAATACCTGAGGAGAGGTGATCACAAGATTGCTAAGTTATGATGGAAGGAAAAGAGGGTGGCAAGGAAAAATACAAAGCATGGGGAAGATTTGGGTTAACAATAAGGCTACAAATGTATTATAAATAAGGCATATTCTTAACCCTTAGGAAATTCAGTCTTATAGGAGAGATAAGACATATAACTATTCCATTGGAATTGATAAATACAAGGAAATATCCTGAATAGAGTTAATAAAAAGTTGAAGAGAAAAAAAATGTCTGGCTGGAGGAATCATAGAAGATATCATTTTTTTAAATGGCTGGCACATGAGTTGGCTTCAAGTTTTCAAATTTAAGCTGGATCTTGAAGAAAGTAAATGTTTTCAATAAGTATTAATTAGGACAGGATAGCGGTGGTGGGAAGCTAGTTAATGGACTGGAGAGGGGTATGGTTTTTGATTCTTCCTCCCCTCTCACCTCTCATATCCAATCAGTCATGGGGTCTTGATAACTGATCTCTCCAACCTCTCTACAATTTGATTCCTCTACCTTTTTGCAACTAAAAGACCCTCATTACCACCTTCACAGTCTATTCTGAGAAGCTTCATGATACAAGTACATAGTTGCAACAAGGACAAACCTGAGTTCTAATCACACCTCTGATGATTTTTTATGACCATAAGCAAGTCATTAAACTCTTTGACCCCAGTCTCTTCATCTGTAAAATCCATGCAATAAATAATTCAAAAGTGTTGTGATGATCAAGTGAAGTAGTGTATAGAAAAGCATTTTGTCATAATAGTGCTATATAATTGTCAGCTCTTCGTGTATTGAAATAACCTCCTTATATAACTCCTCACTTCCATTCCCTCCACAATGCAATTTATCTGGCCATGTTACTACCCAGCTCAAAATTTCCCTATTGTCCCCCAAATGGCATTTACAATTCACTATAATCTGGCACATTCCTCCCTTTCCAGTCTTCTCTATCACTTCCCTCAATATGCTCTACATTAGCCAAATTAGGAAAAGTCCTCCCCCCCTGGGTGTTCTCCACCCCAAACCCAGACACATAGAGCTCTCAGGCTGTCTAGCTCCAGTACTACAATGGAAACAGCATCAGATTTGGTTACAGATTCAGAGGACGTAGGTTGAAAACCCAACTCTGTTGCTTCATGAAATTAACCAAGGCAGTAATGATGGTAGTAGATAGACAAATATGACATATGGAGAAGGAGTTGGCATCAGATCAAGAAGTTCTATGCTTAAGTCCTGCCTCTGACACATACTGACTGGGTGACCGCTGGTAAATCACAAACTCTCAAGGCTCCAGACAATTCCTCAAAACTCTGAGTTATGGAGTAGACTCTGACTTTTATTTTGTAGGGGAATTTTTTTGACCATTAGTTAGTTCCCTATATCAGTGAAACCACATCTGTTACAAACAGTACAACAAAAAAAAACCACCAATGATTATTACAATGATGATGATTATGATGAGGAGGGAGGAGGGAGGAGGGGGAGGAGGAGAAGGAAAAGGAGAAGGAAGAGAAGAAGAAGAAGAAGAAGAAGAAGAAGAAGAAGAAGAAGAAGAAGAAGAAGAAGAAGAAGAAGAAGAAGAAGAAGAAGAAGAAGAAGAAGAAGAAGAAGAAGAGCTTCTATGAGAGACATTTTCAAAAGACCTGTTAAAATCCAGGAATAAAGCATTCATGGCATGCCCCTCATCTACCACTTTAATAACTCTGCCAGAAAATGAAATGTGGTTACTCATTCACTGACACATAGAATCAGAGAGTCCAAGCTAGAATCCTTTGTTCTTATCAACCTTCTGTCATCCCTAAGAAACCTTTCTTGAATGTTCTCTGTGCACACAATTGAAACTTATTCTGCCCCCCTCCTCCTCATCCCTCTATTCAGCTCACAACCATCCTGCAAAATTCAGCATAAAAAACACCTAGAAAACAAGATGTGGTTCATATGGCAGGTTAAATCCTAAATGTGATTGCCATTGCAGAGGCCAGGGATGCTGGCATAGAGTTAAACTATAATATCCAAATGGATGATTCAGAAGGTGAATTTTTAAGTTGAGAGTGTAAATCTGAAACCAAACTGCCCAGAATGCATTTTTTAATCAGAAGAAAGAAAAAAAGAGAGCCTCAAAAACCAAAACAAGTTAATTAGCAATATGTGAAAGCTACATATATTATACAGAGATAATCATAATAGCTTCGGGGAGGGGGAAGGTCTCATTTGGTGCAGTAGGTACCACATCTAAGGGTTTTTCCTCAGCCTGATCATGTATTTGACAAAGCTTAACCAATGGACCCACTAGCTCCCACATCCATTTGCTTTCTGTGTCATCTTTTTGTCCTCTCAAATGTCCTCTCAAATATACTTCTTGCTCTCATGTCCCCAAATCAGTTCATCTTTCTAATTTTATCTCTCTAACGCCTTACTTGGTAGATCAGTAGAAAATGGCTTGTCTATCAGCCTGCTGAGGCTTTTCTCTCTGTCCCTAGGCCTCCACTCAAATTTGGAGAAGACTCCTGGGACCCAACTGGACCTTACAAGCAGGCAGAGCATCACCTAAGGGTATGATTAGAAAGAATCCTGAGTAGGACACTACACCTGTTCCTTCAGTAACTTCATTTTGATCTGCTTTGAAGGTTTCTTACAATCCTTTAAAAAAATGCAAATGCCCCTGGGAGAATACAACTTAACCAGTTGACACTTTAACAGGGATTAACTGACCAAAAGTTAGTCAAAATAAAGATGTAATTTTTCCCCATCTGGCCTCATAGGATCCCTGAATTCTATCCATGTGGACTCCAGATTAAAAACCCTGCCAGAAGCAAATAGGGCATCTGTATGAGGGAGAAACTGGACACTGGAGGCCAGGAAGAGCCAGGGAATTCTAGAAAGGTAAAACTGACTAAGGCAGCCAAGAGGGCCCCAAAGTCAAACATTTTCATCGTTTTTAAAAGACTAGGCCTACACAGGATTGCATGTAATTCAATATAATTCAGCAAACATTTATTAAGCATCTTCTATGTAGAAAGCAGAAACAGCTGCGGCAAAACAGAGAGAAAGCTGACCTCAGAGCAGGGAAGAGCTTCTCTGAAACATGCTGGGGTGAGCCTGGACATGGCTCTTGCCTTCAGGTAGCTTATGCTTTATAACCTGAACTACATTCTAATTCCTAGAGGGCAGGGACTGTACTTTATATTGCTTTAATATCCATAACACATCATTTGCTGGAGAGCAGAAAAGGGAATGTTAATCTAATTCATTTTTCACAATTATTAGCAAAGCTCCATGCCACAGAACGCCATATTTTTACAGCCCTTCTATGTGTCCAGGCTGTAAATGAGATAATTAGTAACAATTAGAACATGCTAAAATTTGTTTTTAAATGTGTTAAAGAAAAAAACAGTAAATACCTGAGGTTGGTTGGTAATATCAATAGAAAACACATCTGCCAGGATATTCAAGTCCATTAGAAAAGATGGGAGAAGCCACACCTGCCCCTGCCATCTCAGAGGTTTTCTTCTCCTTACTGTCTCAAGTTATTTACAAATAAGAAATAGCAATCGCTCCCATCCACTAGTTCTAAGAGTGTGACTCATTAAGAAAATAATGAGATGTTTTCCAGTTTATTCTCTTTCTCCTTTTACAACATGAGTAATATAGAAATATGTTTTACATGATTGCCCATATATAATCTATATCAAATTGCTTTACCATCTTGGGGGGTGGGGGAGAGAGACAGGGAGGGAGAAAATCTGGAAGTCAGAATTTTATTTAAAAATGAATGTTAAAAATTATCTATATATATGATGGGAAAAATAGAATAACAAAAAATGAAAATAAATCAAAATAATAGCTAAAAAAGAAAAGAAAAGAAAGTAATACGCTGGAATAATTATTTTAGATTTCCAGGTACAAAGGGGAAAAAGCTGGCAGCAGTGTGTCTAGCTCTGTCATTGACTAGTTATGTGACTTTGGGCAAACCACTCAAACCTTTATGACACTGTTTTCTTCTCTGTAAAGTGGGTGGACTGGACTAAATGATTTCTCTAATCTCTTACTCTTCTAAGATGCTATGATTTTAAGCTTTCACACCATGTTAAAGTCTACCTTTGATGTCTTTATTCACACTTATTTCTCCATCTAGAATGCCTTCTCCCCATCTACCCTGTTCATCCTTAAAAGCTCAGCCCAAACACTACCTCCTGCATCAAGGCTTCTACAGTTTAAGAATAAGGTCTCATTTTGCTCATCTCCTACTGTACTTTGGTCTTTCTGACAGTTTTCCACTAATTGTTTTTATAATTATTTTACGTGTCAGTTTTGTTCCTACTTCTTTACTATAGTCTCAGCTTTTCTATTGGGGCAGCTAGGTGGCCAGTGGCTCCACCAGACCTGGACTCAGGGAGACTTGAGTTCAAATTTGGCCTCACACACTCGCTGGCTGTACTGTAACCTTGGAGAAGAACCCTATCTGCCTCAGTTTCCTCATCAGTAAAATGAACTGGAGAAGGAAATGGCAAACCACTCCAGTATCTTTGCCAAGAAAACTCCAAATAGAATCACAAAAGTGTTAAACATGATTGAAATGACTGAACCACAATAGCATGTCTATGCCACAATTGCCAGGTCCTCTTTGACTCTTGCTGATATTCTCAGACAGGTGGTACTCAGTCTCATCAGTCTCTTCATTCCAGAGGCTGCCTTCATTAAAGAAGTCTCTTTAAGACCAGTGACAAAAGGAAATCTGGTCATTTTCTTTCTGGCATCCCCTCTGTATCAACATCAGGACCAGAACACTATCCCTGAGGAGGGAAGGGGAAAGAAAGCTGATAGGGGACTTAGGCTAGAAAAGGGACAACAATCAAGGGAGGACTTACAGAACCAAAAGGATTGGGGAACCAGTTGGCATTTGTACAGGATGAGAAGGTAGAATGTAGGCTGAGAAAACAGATAAGGGAATAAGCTTTATTTCCTTATTATAAGAAAGAAAGAAATCAAACTTTGAAGTGCTTTATAAAGTCAGTTGTTGGGGCAGCTAGGTGGCGCAGTGAATAGAGCACTGGCCCTGGAGTCAAGAGGACCGGAGACCAAATTTGGCCTCAGACCCTTAACACAAAAACTAGCCATGTGATCTTGGGCAAGTCACTTAACCCCAACCGCCCTCCAAAAAGCAAATAAAATAAAATAAAATAAAATAAAGTCAGTTGTTACTATTGTGACTGCTACTACTGTCCCAGGTCAGGAATTAGGTAAGGCAGAAGGAGGTAAGGAGTTAATGTATAGGAACTCAGATTTTAATCAAGTGATAGGAAAGGGTTTAGAACATGGGGCAAAACCATGAAATAATGGATGGAAGCCAAAGGAGAAATGATAGGGGATACCCTGAGGATGTTCAGAGGGACTCCTCAAAGAAAAGTGTGGTAATCTTAGTTTGAGACATAGGATCATGACCTCAGATTTCAAGTCAGAAGAAATCTTGGAGGTCATCTGAGCTAATGCTCTCATTTTAGTGTTGGGAAAACTGAAGCTCAGCATAGTGAATTACTGGTCTAGTTAAACAGCAGCTCCTTCTATCCTCCTTCAGTGAGAACATAACTGACCTCAAACCCACCAAATATTGCTTTTAATGAATTGTAGCCAACAGGGAAAATTTTCAGTTATCCACCTGGAGGAAGTGGGTCCGGAACCACAACCAAGGCTCCTCTGTGTTAATATCAAAGGAAGAAGATGATCTCAAGCAGTGATTCACAAACATTTTTAAGTCTTGCAACCTCCTTTCATTCTGAAAAATTATTTAGGAACAACATCTCACTTTTCCCCCCATTTTATTTATTTATTTTTAGCTTTCAACATTCATTTCCACAAGATTTTGAGTTACAAATTTTTCTCCCTGTCTTTCCCCTACCCTTCACCCCAAAATAGCGAGCCTACTGAATATCTCTTCTCCCAATCTGTTTTCTCTTATATCTTCCCCCATGCCCCCTATCTTTCTAGTAGGGCAAGATGGATCTCTATGCCCCAGTGCCTATATATCTTATTTCCCAGTTGCATGCAAAAAACAATTTTTTAACATTTGTTTTTGAAACTTTGAGTTCCAGAGTCTTTCCTTTCTTCCCTTCTCACCCACTCCCACTGGGAAGACAAGCAATTCAGCATAGGTTATACATGTGTAGTTACACAAAACATTTCCATAGTAGTTATATTGTGAAAGACTAACTATATTTCCCTGCATCCTATCCTGCCTCTCACTTATTCTATTTTCTATTTTGAACCTGTCCCTTTTCAAAAGTGTTTGCTTCTAAGTACCCTCTCCTCCAATCTGTCCTCCCTTCTATCACCCCCCCTTTATCCCATTCCTCTCTACTTTCCTGTAGGATAAGATACCCAATTGAATGTGTATGTTATTCCCTCCTTAAGCCAAATTCAATGAGAGTAAAGTTGACCCTTTCCCTTTCACTTTCCTGCTTTTCCCTTCCCCTGTAAAAGTGTTCTCTTGCTATTTTATATGAGATAATTTACCCTAATCTATCTGTACCTTTCTCCTTCTCCCAATATATTCTGCTCTCACCTCTTAATTTTATTTTTTAGATATCATCTTTTCATATTCAACTCATCCTGTACCCTCTGTCTATGTACATACATGTACACACATATGCACACACTCACATATATTTGTATACACATACATCCTCCTATACGTACATATATATGTGTACATATATACATATATATTTCCTTCAACTATCCTCATATTGAGAAAAGTCTCATGAGTTACAATTATCATTTTTCCAAATAGGAATGTAAATAGTTCAACTTTAATAAGTTCCTTATGATTTCTTTTTCCTCTTTACCTGCTCATGCTTCTCTTGCTTCTTGTATTTAATAGTCAAATTTTCTGTTCGGCTCTGGTTTTTTCATCAAGAATGCTTGAAAATCCTCCATTTCATTGAATGACCATATTTTCCCCTGCAGCATTATACTCAGATTTGCTTGATAATTTCAATCCTAGTTCCTTTGACCTCTAGAATATCATATTCCAAGTCCTCTGATTCCTTAATGTGGAAGCTGCTAGGTCTTGTGTTATCCTGATTGTGTTTCCACAATACTCAAATTATTTCTTCCTGACTGCTTGCAGTGCTTTCTTCTTGACCTGGGAACTCTGGAATTTGGCTATAATATTCTTAGGAGTTTTCTTTTGGGGATCTTTTTTCAGAGGCGATTGGTGAATTTTTTCAAGTTCTATTTTGTTCTCTGGTTCTAGAATATCAGGGCAATTTTGCTTGACAATTTCTTGAAAGATGTTGTCTAGGCTGTTTTTTTGATCATGGCTTTCAGGTAGTCCAATAATTTTTAAGGTATCTCTCCTGGATCTATTTTCCAGGTCAGTGGTTTTTCCAATGAGATATTTCACATTGTCTTCTATATTTTCATTTTTTGGGATTTGTTTTATAGTATCTTGATTTCTCACAGTCATTAGCTTCCAAATGCTCCAATATAATTTTGAAGGAATTATTCTCTTCAGTGAATTTTTGAAATTCCTTCCCATCTGGAAAATTTGGATTTTTAAGGCATTCTTCTCCTCATTGGCTTTTTGGGCCTCTATTGCCATTTGAGTTAGTCTACTTTTTAAGGTGTTATTGTCTTCAGTATTTTGGGGGTCTCCTTTAGCAGGCTATTGACTCATTTTTCATGATTTTCTTGCATTATTCTCACTTCTCTTCCCAACTTTTACTCTACTTTTCTTACTTGATTTTCAAAGTCCTTCTTGAGCTCCTCCATGGCCTGTGACCAATTCATATTTTTTCTTTGAAGCTTTTGATACAGGGGTTTTGACTTCATTATCCTCCTCCATTTCCATGCTTTGATCCTTTTTGTCCCCAAAAAAGGATTCTACGGTCTGATTGTGATTCCTTTGCTCATTCATCTTGCCAATTACTTGACTTTTGAACTCTTTGCCATAGTAGAACTCTGCTTACAGAATGGAGAAAGATTTGTCCCAAATTTCTAGGGTTTTCACAGCTACTAGAGCTATTAGTTGGGCACCCTCTCCACAGCCCCCAAAATCTCTGGCACACTGGCACACATCCCAGGACCACCACCCAAGACTGCAATCCAGATCTAGGCACATCAAAGCAAGAACAATTACCCACTGAATGGTAGCTTGCCCCCCCCCTACAATCTGCAGGCCAGGAGCTCTAGAAGCAACCATATGGAAGCAGCTACAGCCACCATGCCTCAGCCACTTCTCACCGTGGGGGTAGGGGCTGGACCAAGCTCTTCCTTCACCTTTCCAACAGAGTTCCCCATTGATCTTTCATTTTCTCTTTGGTGTTTATAGGTTGAGAAGTCTGGAAACCAACACAGCTCCTGATGATTCACTCTCCTGAACACTGCTCTGGCCAGTCTCTGCCACTCTGGGGCCAGAATTGCAGCTCAGAGGGGACTGTGCTCAGCTCCCAGTACCCTGTAATAGACCTTTCCTGTTGGCCTGCCAGGCTGCTTTCTGTGGGAGATTTGTTTCTCTCTGTCACTTTGCTGTCACTTTGTGGGTTCTGTAGCTTTAAATTTGTTTAGTCATTTTTTACAGGTATTGTAAGTGGTTGGAGCTGGAGCCCACACCAAGTTTGTGCTTTTACTCCACCATCTTGACTTCACCCCCCACACCTCCCTTTCAAAGAGCTTTTCTTTACATGGCCTATATCTCCTTCCATTTATCATAATCAAGATTAAAATATCTAAACATTATTATTAGAATAGCTTAGATCTTATGCATCCCCTAGACCTCCCAGGGTTCCCAGACCACACTTTGAGGACTGTAGCTCTAGTATAGGGGTTCTTAACCCCTTGAATGAGGGATCTAAGAATAGATTTTAGTGAACCTGAATAAGAAAATTGATGACTTATTTTCAATAACCTTTTATTTCCTTTGTAATCACAATGGATAGAGCACCAGGTCTAGAGTCAGGAAGATCTGAGCTCAAATATGACCTCAGACACTTACAAGCTGTGTGACCCTCAGCAAGTCACTTAACCCTGTTTGCCTCAATTTCCTCATCTATAAAATGAGCTAGAGAAGGAAATGACAAACCACTCCAGTATCTGTGCCAGAAAACCCCAAATGGGGTCACAAAGATCAGACACAATTGAAACAACTGAACAATAACAAAAAGTCTATGTATTGTATTCTTATACTTTTAAAAACATTATTCAGAAAAGGGTCCATGGGCTTCACCCAAAAACTAAAGCAGTCCCTAACATGCAAAAAGTTAAGCACTCTTGTTAATTGTGTGGTCACCTGATTGGAAGGTCGAAAAACAGGTTGGAGTCTACCTGGGCTCGTATCCAACACACTTACCCTTACCCCTAGCACCTGCCTCTGATGGACAAGTTCATCAAACTCCCCACTTCTGAAGTGTCAGAGTATGGGACCCTTAGAGCAGTCATAATTTATTCTAAACTAATGGTTACCCCCTCACTCCCCCCTATCACTTTGTGGTACCACCTCCCCACTTATCATTTTGGGTGAAATAAAGCAAGTCACAAGGAATGAGCAGATATGGATGGATTATGATTTGCATCACAATTGCACCATGTTGTCTTTCCCCTTCTCACTCACTCATTTTCCAAACTTCCCTAATATTTTTGAAGTTGCGAACAGACTTTCAGATCTCAACGTCATCCCATACCACACACTCTCCATCACCCCATGTGTCTAATGAGCTGCCATACCTTGGAGGTTTTACCTTCATATCTCTCAGATCTGCCCCTTCTCTCTGCTCACATAGTTAGCTCTCTAGTTCTGACCCTTATCATCCCTAACCTCATCATCAAGTATTTTAATAACCTTCTAAATGACTCAAGTTTTCTACTCTCCTTTCTAACCTCCGGCTGACCAAAGTTGTCCTCCTTATGTGCAGGTCTCATCATTTTCTTGCCTCCTTTACTGATGGATGAAACCCCAGTGATTCCTTCCCTTTTGACTCTGGGATCAAATGTTATCTCATTCTCACTTTTTAAATTTTAATTTTGTCTTTTGTATAATACACATAATTGTTTGCACAGTAGTACTACTAGTATATTTTATACATAAATAAGTATGCACATATTTGGTGTATACTCAAATTTTTAAATTTCTGATAGCTATCCACAATCAAAAAAAGCCTGGAGACTATAATTCTAGAAAGTATTTTATTTCAGGCAATGGTTTAAGACTCTTCAAGGGTCGCTACTTTCTCTGCGGCTTATTATTGTCCCATCTAAGGCATCTATATAATAGCAGGTACTGCCCTATCACAAAATCACAGCATTTCAGTCAGTCCTAAGTATACTCTGCTACCATCTAGTCCAACCCATACCTGGGGGAGAAAAAGGCCCTTCTACCAAAAAAAAAAAAAGATGTGAAAAGTGGACATATTTGGAGGTGTTTGCTAGCCGATGTTCCAGTTTGGGTAGCCTGCACTGTTAGTATCCTTCCCTGGTTACAAGGGAACTCTGTATGCCTATTCCTGGTAGTATTCCCTTTAAGTCTCAAGCCTTCTCTTGTGTAGGTTCAAACATATCCAATAGAGGTCTCTTGCTTTTATCATCAATGCCAGACATTCTGTGAAGTATTTCCTCATCAATGAAAATTAGATTTTTTTCAAATACAGTAAGGAAAATGAATGTCTCCCACATGAATAACAAATCAGCTAGAATTTATAAAATTCCTTAGTTTCCAAAACACTTTACCTCCATTGGGGGTTTTCTCCAGGGCAATCCATCTGCATCTGTGGCTATGGCTTATAACCATTTACCAGTCTGGTAAAACCTATGAACAACCCCGCAGGATGATGTTTTTCAATGCCTAAAATCTAATATTTTACAAAGGAAACTAATTATATTGAAATATAGTTACAAGAAATACATATAAAAACCCCAAGCTCATATCTCAAGTTAAAAACCCTGACCTAAGAAACCATGAACGTGATAGGACTCATCTGGAAACTTGAAGGGAAAAAATAAATTTAGCAAATGGCCTGAGTCTGACTAGAACTAGAACCATGAGGATTCTGGCAAGTTAATGAATGATATATCCCCAGAAGGAAGGACCTTCTAAATTAGGGAAAGGATGTAGAAAATGGTGGCCAGTCATGAAGATGCAGTTCAATGTCACAGTATCTCTTGAAATCCAGCCCTGAATTGAGAGCTGTTCCAGGAGCAAATATTTCATGGTTCAGCTCCAGGTATTTTCCAGGTTGTCCACCATGCCTGGAATGCTCTTCTCCCTCACCTCTACCTCCTGGCTGGCCTAGCTTCTTTCAAGTCCCAGCCAAAATCCCACTGTCTGTAGGAAGCCTTTCCCAACTCCTCTTAATTCTAACACCTCTCCAATATCAATTATTTTCTGTTTATCCTGTATTTAGTATGCTTCATGTACACACATACATATGTACGTACATACATATGTATGTATGTATGTATGTATGTAAATGTATGTATGTATGTGCATATACGTGCCTGTTATCTCCCCCAATGAATTGTAAGCTCCTTGAAGACAAGGACTGTCTTCTGACTCTTTTTGTATCCCCAACACTCAGCACAGTGCAGTATAAAGCAGATGTTTAACAAATACTTAATAACTGACAGAGTTTAGGCAACTTCAGTCAATATACTCCACCCTTCGAAACTATGAGTTTTTTCAAGCTGTGTACCTTTAGAAAAATGGATACCCTATGCTAGAATTTGTACTTCTAAAAGTGAATTTAAACCTGCAATTCCAAGTCCACAAAATGTTTTTTAATCCTTTAAAAGGATACGCCACACTAATGTGGAAATGTGTTTGATTTGATCATGTATAGGATACATCAGATTGCTTGCCATCTTAGGGAGGACGGAGGGAAGGGAGAAAGGGAGAAAAAAATTGGAACTCAAAATCTTAAAAAGTGCATGTTGAAAACTATCTTCACATGTAATTGGAAAAACTATAATACTATTAAGAAGGGGAAAAAGAAATTAAAGATAACTTTAAATGGTTGGAGGGAAAAAATGTAAAAGTCATAGATATTCAGACAAAAGCTTATAATTAGTTATGCCTTGTTCTGTATCTTTTACTTCCATTCTGTAACAATTCCTGCTTACATTTTGCGTCTCAGAGCCCAATGCTGGAGATTTGGGTTTCTTTGGGGCACCAGCCTTGCACATTTACTTTTCTCTGTGATTTTGTTGAAATATACTGAAATCCAATTGTATTTTTTTAATATATACATTTAACATAGCCCACTCATCTGTCTAGACCTGGTCTTTCAGGAAGATTTATAGCACTTGCCTTAACAAAGAAAGAAAGAAAAAAAAAGAAAATGTATGGAAACAGTGACTAGCCCCTTGTGCAAGTACTGTATAATATACTCCCCTAGGGAAAGGAATTTGCTTTCATTGTAAAATAAATTAATATAGCATCTAGACTCCTGCAGTAACTTTTCTTGATCCCTGGGGCAATATTCTTCCACCCCAGGTCTCCAAATGTTTTATCCTTCTTTGTTTTTGTTTTTGTTTTGTTTTGTTTTAGAGCGGGAAAGAAGAGAGAGGGATATGGTGGGTGAGAAAGATAATAGACATACAGGAGATTTGATATAGCTTAACATATTTAAATACATTCTGATTTCAAGGAATGTTAGTGACTTCCTGGGTTACTAGCAAGGCATTATCATTTCTAGATTTCAGTGCCAAGAATCAGTTACAGCCTTTCTTCCTCAAGAAGGGAGACTTTCTCTCTTTCTCTCTTTCTTTCTTTCTTTCT
>CM053598.1:116056269-116083566 GCA_028646575.1 Pseudocheirus occidentalis | reverse complement strand
GGTTTTCTCACAAAATAAGCCACCAGACACAGGCCCTCTGTGATTACTAATTAGGCATTCACTGCTCAATTAATATCCCATTAGCCTTATACCCTGATAACTTCTAGTAATTGGGTAAATTTCTCTCCCTTCAACCACATGGTGAATGGACACAACATAGAGTCCCTAAAAAGTCAGGTCAAGTGAAGGCTTTTCTTTCCTTTTATCTCAAATAAACTGCATAGGGCAGTACACAAGAGAGGTTACATAACATTGGAGAGGGAAGGCCTTAACTGAACAATCCCAAATTCAAGGAGATTGATTTTTTTTTTGCTGTTTGCCTATTCACAATCTCCTTTGGGTGCTTCTAGCCTTCTTGTTTTCTTTTGGCTCAGAATGATAAGGAAATCCTGGAAATTTCCTCCCCTGAAGCAGATTGATATTTATTCTGTAAGGAGTAGTCTTAGAGAGTTCCCTAAGGCACTCAGAGGTTAAGTGACTTGTCTAAGGTCACACAGAAAGTTATTTGTCAGTATTGGATTTCATGCCTTACATAAGAATGATAGCAATTGCTCAATGTGGTGTTTGTGAAATCTACATGTAGAAACTAGCCCATTTGTAAATGAAATGGCCTGTATCTAAATTAACAAATCCCACCTAATATAGTGAAAGAAAAATATAAATCAGGGCTTTAAAAAATCCTGAATGTAGCTACATTGGTGCAGTGGTTAGAGGAGTCAAGAGGACCTAAGTTCCAAGTCAGCCTCGGACACTTTCTAGCTGTGTGACCCTGGGCAAGTCACTGAACCCTGTTTGCCTGAGTTTCTTCATTTGTAAAATGAGCTAGAGAAGGAAATGGAAAACTACTCCAAACTACTCTTTGCCAAGAAAATTCCAAATGGGATCATGAAGAATAGGATACCACTACTTGACAAAAAAGAAAGAAAAAGGAATTCAAAAACAAGTAAAAATGCATATTTCAATCTATACATTTTCTAATTTTCTTTATTTTTACTCATTGTTAACTCAATGAGTACATTTGTAAGTAATGTTTAATTCAACTTTTTGGTTTTAATTAATTCCATTGGTTTTAAGTACTGAATCAAATGTTTGCCTGTCCTTATGAAGACACTAATTCGTCAGTTTGAAAAAGGTCCAGTTTCCACATATGGACTTTAACATGACCATCATCCTGAAAGAATAAAAACAAAGCCCACAGGCTATCAAATTTAATCTGCCTTACCCAAAATGGTCCAAAATATGCATGCACATTACACTTTGAAGTACATTTAATATCAAACTACAAAATAAAATTGATCTTTTCCACTGTTGAATAAATGGGAATTTCCAAAACTACTTTGGGGGCTTTTGTCACTCTGAAATCCTTCAAAGACTGCAAACTACTGATTGAAAGTCGGCCCACTGAGTTCCTGACCTATGTTTGTTTCTATTATAGAGTTGTAGCTAGCTTGATCACAGAATTATGGGTTAAAGGATGCTAATTGCTCTTTCTTACTTGCTCCTCCTACTTTTCAAAACTTTCTTACCAGATGTGCCTCCTGGTCTATCAACAAAGTCTCCACAGAACTGTAACTTTTCCTCTGCATCTTTCAGCATGTAGTAGACTACCAGTACAACACTTGGGGGTCCATATGTTATTTGTGAACTCCAAAGTTACACCTCTACCAAAACAGGCCACCGCCTTTTCTGATTGTACATACAAGAGCTTTTTCTAAACCATTGGGCATGCTCTCTGGAGTCAGGGGCAGGAGGGAAGGCCTTCATGAAGGGACAGGTTCAAAAAATTATTGGCTACTTTCAAGAATGAGTGTCACAGAAATATACCAACTTTTCCAGTGAAAACAAAGTTCAAAGTGAAGAAAAGTGTAACTACCAAAGCAAATTCACTTCACTGACAGTAAATACCATGGAGTAATTACTTAATAAGTTAAGTTCCAATTGGAGTTGGTGCATATTGAATCATAACATGGGGGTAACCTGCCACTGTCACCATTGTAACACATATGAGGTATGGCATCACCTTCCTTGGTGGGCACAAAATTAATCTTGTGTAGAAGTGAAAAGTATTATAATATAAAGTACATTTTAATATTCTGGTAGATTGTTTTGTGAAAGTTTGGAGAAAAATATTTGGTTTAGAAAAAAAGTCATGGTGCATTGCTACACGAAGTTTGGAAATCATCTTTCATGTAAACTTTTATTTCATTCCTTGTGTACAAATAATTGTTGGTAATATCTTGTAACTACTTCTGTGCACCACATGACTTTCATTGCCCTTTGGACCAGTTGTAATTTTGCTTCGGAGATGTTGTTCCATGATTCTCAGTCATATAGCATCCCAAAAAGAATATTGCCATTTAAAAAAGATAGGCTTTGGTAGCAATAGTAGTTTAGAATGAGGGAAAGCACTATATGATTTCCCAAGTAATATCCTGTCACTCTCTTCCTTCTCCTCCATTGGTTCAGTTTATTGCCCATCTGTAGCCACTGTCCAAGATATTGGACTGATGGACTTAACTCAATGAGTAGTTCATTCACCTCCATTTCCTAATCTGGAAAAAAAATGTGCATTCTTCATTTACTTAGTTTTTCTTATGTGAATTACTAGACTAATTTTTTCTAAGAGGTCATGATGCTCACTGAGAAAGGTTATTATAGTTTTCTGGGGCTCAATACAGTAAGCATAATATCATCTGCATATGGTATTACCTCGAGATCCTTACACTTGTAGGAGAGCCCTCTTCCATTTGAATGTTGCACAGAGCATCTTCAAAGAAACTGGGAAACACCTCCGGATAGTGTGCCTTTTTTTTTGGTGTTGATTGATATTGATAATCAAAAGTTCACTGAACAAAGTTATCAAAGATTCTTATGTGATCTTAGCATTCACAGATGATACCTTGGTGGAGGACAGTCTTTGTGACTTCATCTTACTCTTCGAATCAAACGCTTTTCTTGTAAAAATACAGAAAATAAATCCACTGGGGATCTTCTACTTTATGCTTTATACTTCTGAATCGATTGTGTGACTCTGAAAATACGGTCTGATTTAGAGATGCTTCTGCAAAGACTGGCTTACATTCCTTCTCATATTCTCAAAGTCACCTTTAATACTTACATTCTCATAAACTTGTTATAGAAATGAAGATATAGGCATATAGGTTAGTAATCCTCGAAGTGTTCCTGGTTACCTTTTTGGGGTGTAACAACACTACCTATTTTTTCCATTCTTTTGAAATCTTCCCCTCCAAGAAGTCTTAAAAATCAAAACCTTTAAAAACTTGTCACCTACAGTACAGATTTTCTCTGTATATTTTTGGCTGGGTACATCTGTTCTTTCTGTCTTCATTTTCTTGAATGACATTTCTACCTCCTCATAAATCACATAAGGCATTGACTTAGATTCTACCGGTGGTAAATGATGCTAGACTCCAATTATTGTTGATGCCTTGCCATCACTGGTGAGACTCCTAGAGAAACACTGGTAGATCTGTTCCATTTCATATTTTTTAGTTATCTTGCTTAAAGGTTCCTCTGGAAATGATTTGGGGATAATCAAATTGATAGGGTTCTCATGTCAAACTTTCTCCAGGCTCATCTTCTCCTCGGTTGTGTTTTGCTACTTTTGAGCTGACGTACTTATAATTTCCAATTACCTTTCTCTATAATGTTTTGCAAATGAGCTTGTATTTTTAACTGGTGCTGCCCTGGACTACCATGCCAAGATGTGAAAATGTTGTGAAAGTGTGACCAAGCATTTACTGGCTGAGATGATTCCTGGACTATTTCATTCTCCTCATTATGGCAATTGTATTATATTGGTTACACTTCTCTTTTAAAAGTGACAATGTCTTTAATTCATTTGCCATACTTCAGATTCAAATAGCTTTTTAAAATAGGATGGGTTGAGGCTAATGCAATGATAATTGTACAACATAGGGCTAATTGCATGCAGTGACTTCTCTTTATACTTTCTCCAAATTTGCTATTAATTTTTACCTTGGACATAACCAGTTGATAATCTAAATGAATATGATAGCTAACTCTGAAATGATTCCCACATTCATAACAAGTTGTTTCTTTTCTGCTAACATATAGTCATAATTCAGTGCTAGACTTCAAGCTGAGAAGATCCAACTTACAACTCTACTTCTGATGTAAATTAGCCACACACTCATGGGCAAGTTAACTTTGCTGGACCTTAGTTTCTTTTTCTGGAAATTGGCAATAATTGCCTATTCACCTAGACTTTTCTAGAACTCAAATGAAATTAATATGTGGAAAATGCAAACTTTAAAGCTGAGTAAATAAATGTTGGCTATTACTATAGTCAATTATATTTTTTTAATGCACACAAATAAAATAGGAACTGAACCTGTAATTTCATTGGTGAAGGGAGCTCCTGGAGGAATGCCCTCTACTGATGCAGGTTGATACCTTCTGCGCAATGATAGTCTCAGAGAGCTGATTGAGTGGTTAAGAGATTTACTCAGGGTCACATAGCCAGTATATATATATATGAGAAACATCACTTAAGTACAGGTCTTCCTGGCCAGTAGGCTAGCTCTCTATCCACTGTGTCATGCTTCCTGTCATGGTACACATAAAAAAAAGTTTAAAAAAATACCTCCTTTTGAATGCTAATGAATTAATATAGGAGCAATAAAATATGCAGCAAACCTAGACCCCCTGTCTTGGTCTTGACTCTCAAAGACTAGCTTGATCCTTGGCACAACGTTTATCTCAGTCAAGGGAAAGGGATTATGAGTCTCAACATTAAATTTCAATCTGTGGTTCCTTCTTTTAAGAACTTATCAAAAAATTTTGTGGTGATATGATACCTGCAAGTTAGTTTCCCTTTATTTTTATTCTATCTTTCCACCCAGTGGAAAGCTTTACATATTTCACGGTTGAGGTACCCCAAGCAATCCTTTTAATTGCTTCTCTGTAGTTTTGGTTGCTATATGCACTGGCTTCCACTTTGGTGTTCTCACATTTTGGTGTTCAAGAACAGTTGGGTTGTACATCATCACTATTCTAGACAATTCTCCATTGCTCCAATGTCCTTCTCTAATATCTTAATGGAAAGAACTCTGAGAAATTGAAGGTTGTGCCAATGGACTACATGCTCTAGCAGATCCTACCAAGGAGAAAGACTTTGAGTACAGATACGGTAAGAGAATACATATCAATTGTATGAGAGGTAGCATAGTAGAACTGGGCTGGGAATCAGAAAGATGTATCTTCTGAGTTCAAATCCAGTCTCAGACACTTACTAGCTATGTGACCCTAGGCAAGTCACTTAACCCTATTTGCCACAGTTTCCTCATCTGTAAAATGAGCTGGAGAAGGCAATGGAAAACCACTCCAATATCTTTGCTAAGAAAACCCCAATGGGGTCACAAAGAGTCAGACAACTGAAAAATGACTGGCCAACAACCCCCTAGATGAGTTTCAAGAGGCTAATCGCTAGAGGGATAGCCCAAAGATACTAACTTTGGCCTCAGAGCTCATTAGACCATCTTCGGTGACAAGGAGGATTATAATTTGGGTTTTTTGGACTGCATCTAAGTCAGTGAAACCACTTATCCTCAGAAGCATGAGGGTATAAAAAGTATACAAAACATGTGAAAAGTTTTCACATGCATTTGATAAGTCCTTCCTCTTAGGAGTGTATCACCTGATTTAAATGCACACATTCTATAAATACCAATTGAAAATTGGGAGGGAAAAAGAAAAAGAAAAATCAATTTTTCAGTGTGGAAATTTATAGAAACATGCTTTCTCATAAGATGGAAATGACGGTGCCTCCTCACATCCCTGTGTCTTAGATCCCTAAATATTCATTCAGAATCTTAGTTAATCATGTCTTTTCACTATTTATAATCCCTCGGGGCCAAGACTGTCCCCTCTTCCAGCATCTTCACATGATTCTTTAGTCTCCCTGCCCTCCCCCCTCTCCACATGACCTCTTAGATGGTGACAGACTCACAGCTCTCTGGGAGTCTGAGAAACACCCTCACATTGCCTTGCTGGAGAGTCTCACATTTAAATATCTGGCTCTGAACATATATTATAAATAGCAATGAGTTTTTGACATGCTGCAGTAGAGGTTAGGAAGGTTCCAGAGACTGTGATATAGAGCATTACCCAAAGGCTTCTTGCAGTTTTCCATAACATTTCCATTGCTAAAGAGAAAACAACTGGGAAAGGACGTTAAGGTAGAAGAGCTGGAAACGTGTTTTGTCCATGTGACAGGGCCCTTCAGCGACTTTAAGATGGTGGAAACAAGCTGTGGTCCCGGGCTGTGGATGCACCCCATGCCTGGAATGCACCCCCTCTTGGCAGCCACCTTTTGTTTGGTTCAAAATCCAGCTGAGAAAACACCTTCTACCCAAAGTCTTTCTTGATCCTCTCAACCACCTGTTCTCTCCACTCCCTAATTATATTTTCTATATGCTTAAAGGATTGTCTATGTCCTATGTCTTCATGAGACTTACACTATAAGCATGTGGTTATATAGAGCATATAGCTTTATGGACACTATTTACTTGTAGGGCCTTATACATTTAAAGCTGGGAAGGACGTTGAATGACATTGAATATGCCCCTCATATGAGGAAACTAATAAACAGAGAGAAGTTAAGTGACTTCCCACCACTGTTAGGCAGTTAAGAAATGTCTGTGGCAGAATCTGATCACAGGTCTTCTCTATTCCAAGTATAGGAATAGTACACTATCTTACTTCATATATACTCATATATGTAAATTTTTCTTCCTCTATAGTCTCCCCTTGAGGGCAAGGACTATTTCATTTTTGTCTTGTATCCCAAGCACTTTGATGCCTGGTGTAATAGTAATGGTAATTTGAAGATGTTCCCAGCCTTTTAATAAGCCTAAGGGAATTTGAAGTCTTTTCCTGCTTTGAAGATCTTCCCTGCTGCCCCCCCCCGCAATAGACTGAATGCTGCTGAAAGGTAGAACATAGCCCACAGGAAGCTGGGAGTCAGAGCAGCTGGTCTGGAGGGAGGAGAGGACACATCCGAGGGAGACAGTTAGGTTTGTGAGTAAATGTTCATGTTTACAACTAGGCTTATGTTGGTTTGTGGGAAGGCTAAAGGGTACTGTGGCTCTATGTGCTGTTATGGCTATTAATTTATTTTCTACTATGATGGAATCAACTTACTGGTTTGGGGATTCAGTTTTCTGGTGTATGAATAAATGTTTTGCTTTTGTCTTCTATGTGGAGAGTCTGTTATATTTTGTTATTGAGCACTATGCAGGCATATTTATAGTGACAATTGGCACTGTGCATATTGCATTAGCACTACACCTGGTAGGTAGTAGGTGCTTAACAAATTCTCTGCAAAGTGATTGATTGGTTGTCCTAGTATGCCCAAGTCAAGCTGATCCATTGGGATAAAGTCCAGTTTTTGTTTACTCTAGCAACCCAAGGTGGACAATAGCCATGTGTTCATTTTCCAATAAACTGAAATGCCCACCATTTTCCCATACTGCACACCACCACAAAGCCAGTTTCAAGAAATAATTAGAAGTGTATATAGAATGATTTTACACATATATACAGATCTTTGTCTAATAGTAGCCATTTCTAGGGCAGGGGAGGGGGAAGGATAACTTTATTATATTTTTAAAAGGAAGAGCAAGTTGTATGTAATAGATTTGCGGTTTTGTGTATAATCATCTTTTTTTCTAGGCTACTATCTTATGGAAATGCTCATTTGATTTAAGTTCAGAATAAAATAAACATAAAATTTTAAAAGGGGGGAAAAGGAATAAATAGGGCCAACAACAAAAGGATCAAATGAGACAATGTATGTGAAGCATTTTGCAAACCTGAGAGTGCTTTGTAAATATTAGCTATTATTATTATTATTATTATCAAAAATAAGAACAATTACAGCAACTGAAGGACATTTAATTAAACCTAAAAGACAGGTTGGAAATCAGTCTGGAGAGCAGTACAATAGACTTTACTCATGGTAAGCCTAAGATGCCTTCCTATATGTGTTAGAAAACACTGTTACAATCTACCTGCTGCCACAGCTTCCTTCCCCTGAGCCAGCCCCTAAGCCACTTTGTCAGAATTCTGCTGTAATTACAGATCCCTCATCTTTCCCATCAATTGCAGTCACTTCACCCCCCACATGCTATTATCCCAGATCCACTCACATTCTGACCCAGGATCCTGTACAAAATAGCTATTTCATAAACGCTGAGTACCCACTGAGATTAAATCAGAAGTCCTTAATATATTCAAGTAAGCAGAACGGTTGAAAAACATAAATCCAATGCTTGTGGATCTGGCTCACGCTCATACTCATAGTGCTGGTCTTACCTGCAGGGATTCCAGGCTTCTTGCCTATCCTGACCTCTCTGGAACTCATCTATCCTTTCAAATCTTAGCTGTCTCATCAGAGCCTTGACCTTACTCTTATTACCACTGACAGCCACAGACAACCCGGAGACTTTCGTGACTTCCTGACCCCTGAGTTATTCTGGACCTCAAGCAACTACAAAGTCTTTAATCTTAGCTTTGATCAATATCTGGCTCTCCTAGTCTTCTTCCCTTATGATCATCCCAGTCCCACTTGCCATTTATGCCTTAGTGGGACAAATAACTGGGCATGCCTCAGGACAAGCCTGGTCTACAAAGACATACGAAGAATGAATGTATGAAAAAAGCACATTTAATACTTAAAATATGTCAAGCACTATGCTAAGCACTAGGGATCCCTACCCTCAAGGAGTTTATATTCTAATAGGGTGAAACAATACATTTAAAAAAGGGTTGTCCAAGAAAGGGTGTTCTGGGAAGTCTAAGAAGGTCCTAGAGATGATAAATAGAACCACGAGGAAGTCAGTTGATCTATCCTTTTTCCAGAAGCAATGATAGTACTTAATTCAATTACCATTTCCAAAGCAAGGGGTGGAAAGTCAAGAAGGTAGAGAAGGATAGCTGTGTATGGTTTGTCTTTCCTTGTTACCACCACATCAGGGAAAGGGTGATATGACTTGCAATTGACTTTTATTTGAGGGAGGGAGGGCTGTGCAAGGTCACTGGTCTCACTTTTTCCTCCAGAGCCACCTGGGCCTAGTGGCCAGATATTGATCAGGATGACTAGAAATGGCCAAGGGTGCTGTGGGAAATGTTGGGCCTTTTAAGCTAAGGTCTTTTCAGGTTCTTATTTTGAGTGAGGCAGTGACCATTCAGTGAATAGGCCTCTTTAAGAAGTGAGTCAAGGGGATGGGGCTTTTAATCAAAGAAAAAAAAATCCAAAAAGATGACTGGGAAGAAATAGAAGGCATGATCTAAGGTCTGGGGCTTGCTAGATATAACGTGCTATGTACATCTGCCCTGCCATATTCATTAATCAAGAGGGATGACCCCATGAGGATGTTCCAAAACTGAGAGGCTTAAGTCACCTAAGGCAAGAGACCTAGGGCCAAACAGAACAACAGGGCAGATGGCAAAGAGATGGTGCAGGTAATTAGATAATCCAGAGAAAATAATGTTAGCAAGAATAAAAGACCACATTGGAGAAAAGAATAACAATAATTTGAGATCCATCAGAGATCTTGAGTCTTTACTACCGTTGTAATTTTGGGATTCTGAGATTCTGCCCTATGGGATAGTGAATACCTCAGGTCAGGCAGAGCAACTTTCTATCATCAAGTAAAAACTGGTATTCCCAAGTTCCTGTCCTGCTAGGATTTTGTAGCCCCAGTGAGACAACCAGTTTTTTGTTGGCTTGTTTTTCAAGTTTGTCTGACTCTTTATGAGCCCATTTTGGAGTTTTCTTGGCAAAGATACTGGAGTAGTTTGCCATTCAGTTTTTGTTGAGCTTTTTTTCCAGTTGGGTCCAACTCCTCGTGATTCAATTCTGGGGTTTTTCTGGCAAAGATACCAGAGTGGTTGGCCATTTCCTTTGCTAACTCTTTTTATAGAAAAGGAACTAAGTAAGACAAACAGGATTAAGCAACTTGCCAAGGATCACCCAGCCAGTAAGTATCTGAGGCTGGATTTGAACTCATGAAGATGCTTCTTTCTGACTTCAAGTCAGGCACTTTATCCACTGTATTACCTGAGAAAACCAGTAACAGCCTCCAGTTTCCACTCTCCCCATAGGGTATATAAATGTGTAGACACTCTTCTAGAAATTCTAGTAAACCAAATGAATCCTGTATGAGGTCACAGAACAAACTCATTTCCACACATCATGTCTCTGGCATATTCCAAACCCTATTCAGCTTCCACAGAAGAGTGGCTGGCCCAATCATTAGTAGATTACTAGTGTCAAGACCCTAGCTATGAACCCTACATGCATGTCATTTCCTCTGGGGGGGATTTGGATTCCCTAGAGGCATATTCTCTGATATTCAGGGGCAGGGGCTGGTGTGCCAAATCAGCAGTAAATATTGATTACCTTCCCTGGAGGCAAAACTGTTGAGATGCATTGCCTGCGTGATGGGGTACCTTATCTTTAGAAACATGGAATCTAGCACAATGTTGTTATTAATAAATGCTTACTAAATATAATTTAATTGGATCTTCTATATTAGCCAGCATTTATAGCCTTGTAAACTGCTTTCTACTTATCTCCTCTGATCCTCACAACTACCCTGACAGTCAGGTGCTAATATTAACTCCATTTTACAGATGGGGAAACTGAAGTTAAGTGACTTGCCCAAGGTCACATAGCTAGTAAGGGTCTGAGGCTGGATTTGAATTCAGGTCTTCGTATTCCTATTCCACTGCAACTCCCTGGTGCCTTGTTTTAACAGGAAGCAATGGTCTCATTTTATTAGGAAATAATAGGAGAAGCTTGAGATGGGATAGACATAGTCAGCTGCTTAATGAAACACAACAGCTCATCAATGTTTGAAACTGATTTGTTTGAAAATAAACAATTCCAAGTGTACCCAACAAAAGCCACACCCATCATAGGACCTCAAACACTGTGTATATTAGAGGGGTAAGGGAGCATACAGGATAATCACTTAGAGAATACACTGAGTAGCTTCATTAACTAACCATTACTGGTGTTAAAAGCAAGTTAATTTGAGCTCTTTAAAAAATATCTGAGATATCTCTGACAAGTGATCTGAATACCTGTCTTAGACTAGGTGAGAAGTTATTTGAGCATAAATTCTGTGTAGCTCCAAAAGAAATAAATTAGAGCAGAGCTATATAATACAGGGAATCCTCTGCTTTTTATGTTCTGGAACACGGCTCCTGTTTTTTAAATTTGTATACATTGCTCAGGATTCACCTGTTTAGGTGAAAGGCCCCACCTTTGGGTTCATGTATCCTGTCTAGGTGTTCAGGGGGAGAGTTTAGACTCATGGGGGCAGCTAGGTGACACAGTAAATACAGCACCAGCCCTTGAGTTAAAAAGAACTGAGTTCACATATAACCTCAGTCACTGACTAGCTGTGTGACCCTGGGCAAGTCACTTAACCCTGTTGACCTCAGTTTCCTCATCTGTAAAATGAGCCAGAGAAGGAAACAGCAAACCACTCCCATATCTCTACCAAGAAAACCCGAAACAGGGTCACAAAGAATTGGACAGGACTGAAACAGCCCAACAACCACAACAAACAGACCCCTGGCCACCAGCTAAGCTAGTCTGTGTTTATCAGCAGGCAAGTGAAGAGCAACCAGGGAATCAGCCTGAGTCAGTCAGATAAGAAGGGGGGCAATTGCTAATGGCAGCTGATTCCTGGCTTGGCTAATGAAACTCTTACCTCTTGGTCTCCCTAACTTTCTTCAAGTGCTAGTTAAAATCCCACCTTCTGCTAGAGACCTTTCCTGATCCCCCTTAATACTTGTGCCTTCTCTGTACGGATTATCTCCAGTTTATCCTGTATGTATCTTCTTTGTACGTAGTAGTTCACATGATGCCTCCCCTGTAAAACTAGGAGCTTGTCAAGAAGAGCTGTAACTGTTTTGTTTTTTTTTCCCTTTCTTTGTAACCCCAGCACTTAGCACAGTGCCTGGCTCGCAGTAGGCATTTGATAAAGGCTTAATGACTTGACTTGCCTGGAAGCTCTAAGACTCCCCCTATCGCCTCACTCAAGAAATAACACACAAGGGAAAGAGGAAGTGCACTCAAAGGCAGTCTTTATTTCCAATACTGGACTAGCAGATATTAAAGCAATGTAATTCATTGATGTGGGTGATGGTGGGAAGAAGGGCCAACAAAGGACCTAACTGACCCATCAAAGTGTAAATTAATATGAATGTATTTGGTATTTCTAGAGGTAAACCGTTCCCATTCCCACCCCTTTACAAACTGGTTGAGAGCTCCCAAGTAATAAAAATGATTGTTTTCCGTGATAGTTTAGGTCACAGGGGTGGGGAACCTGAGGCCCTGAGGTCACATGTGGCCCTCTAGGTCCTCGGGTGCGGTCTTTTGAGTGAGTCCAAATTTTACAGAACACACTTTTTAATTAAGGGGGATTTGTCCTGTGAAGTTTGGACTGAAAGGGCTACACTTGAGGACTAAAATGCCACATGTGCCCTTGAGGCAGCAGGTTCCCCACCCCTGGAAGAATTTGGAAGTAAAGAAAGCACTGATAGAAAGAAAGGAAAGCATTGATTGGGAAACTGATAAATTATGACGCATGAATGTAATGAAATATTGCTATGGCATAAGAAACAATCATTTTGAAGAACACAGAGTAGGCGAAGACTCCTATGAAGCTATGATGAGTAAAGTAAACACAAACCAGAAACAATGACAATGAAACATGAAAATGTAAAGAACGCCAAGAAAGAAACTGAATATTCTGTAACTATAATGATCAGGTCCATCCTTCCCCAAAAGAGGAAAAAGCATGCCTCCCTCCCTTCTTTGCACAGGTAGAGACCTCTACGTATGGAACACTGCACCTATTGTTGGGCTCAATTGAAGTGTTTCTCTCTTTTTCAGTCTTTGTTAAGAAAGAAATGGTTCTCTGGGGCAGGGGAGAGATCACATAGAAATGAAGATAATGTAAAAATAAAAGATGATAAAGCTTAAAAAAAAAGAAAAGGCAGGAAACTATTCATAAGTTCTGATATAGCATGGCGCCTGTTAAATTACTTGATTGTGTACTTTGCTGTACTTTCAGATCAGTGGATTTATGCTGAATCTCATTTTTTGCCTGCAATCTCTGCCATATGTTAATAAGATTGATTATACATGAGATAATCAATTACTTCCAGCAGCTTGTATCTTAAATGTTATGCTGGTCATCATGATTATGAGTTTAAATACCAGCTCGGATGATGTATTCCCCTTTTAAACTTTTCCTCTCTTAAAAAGAGCAAAATTGGGAAATCGAAATCCACCCAACATAGATTTTTCAATACTTAGTGAAAGTTGGTAATGGTGCAGTTGTAGCTGAGCTGGCATTTAAATGTATAATCTTGCTGACCTTGAATTCCAAAGGAATTTCTCATATCTTAAAAATTTGGAACATGTAAAAAATATTATATTAGCATCAATTATTGTAATCATTTCTGTTAAAACTTATCTTTTTAAACTTTTGTTCACTGGTATTATAACCCAGTATCTCTTTATAGTCTTGTCACCTTCATTAATATTCATTGAAAGTATCTAATACTTCAATAAAACCCGGACTAACTTTTTCTTAAATATTCATAAGTATTACTTTTTAAGACTTGAGCCAATTCCACTTTCATTGGAAATAATAATTTATATTTCATGGTAATGTAGGTGATACCTCAGAAATGGGTTAAAGTAATGGGCCAACTTTGGCATTAGTTCACTGTAGCAAGACCACATCTACCTGCTTTACAGGGAACCATTTAAAAACCATTCTAACCTCAACATTATGTTGAGTCAATCAGCTACCCTCTGTCTGCATGATCCACATGGATCAAGAGACTAGAGTTGTTTTAATAGCTTGACAATTCACACAGACCAACATGAATTATTTCAGTCTAAAATATTACTTTTCAAATTAGTCTCAACAATTCTGCTGACTGCCATGTAAACTCACTGTAGTCATAATTAGACTAAAAGTCTGAGGACACCCTCTCACTCACCTGAATACAGTTCAAAGTCTCCAAGTAATACATTTTTCGGATCCATTGCTTTTCGGAGAAGAGATCTCAGAGCCTGAAAACATTCACTATGTGATCAAATATCACCTTTGGGGTGGCAAGGTGGCACAGTGAATAGAGCAGCAGCCCTGGAGTCAGGAGGACCTGAGTTCAAATCCAGCATCAGACACTTAACACTTACTAGCCATGTGACTTTAGGCAAGTCCCTTAAGCCCAATTGCCATGCCTTCCCCCCTGCAAAAAGGCATATGTCAAAAAGTTGATGTCTCATCTATAAGACTTTTACTTCTATTCTAGTGAAGCGTGTGTCCTGTAGAAGAGAGGATGACAGGGCATGGGGAAGGAATAGAGGGAGGGGTAAAGGAAGAGGTATAAAATCAAGGCAAAGGTAAAAGGTCAGTGATGTAACAAGGAAGACATAGAGGGAAGGTAGGTACCCAAAGGAGAACAATTGCAATGAGGGGTATGTAATTGTTGCATACTAGATTCTGGTCTCCTGTTAATAGAATTTCTGGGCATGCGGTCCCTAGAAGGAGGCCTTCCTAAGATCCCTGAAGGTAGCAGACTTTTTTCTGTGGGTATAATCTACAATAGCCCTAAAAGGCAGGGAAAACAGATACCCACTAAGTGACAAAATTGAAAATCACTCTTTCTACTGATCACTGGACTTGGTTGCTACTACCCTGCTAAGGGCTTTTAATGTGAACTTGGTCAGACATTTTTACCAATCAACTATTTTCAAGTTTTTAATGGTAACTTTACCTAAAGGTTGCTTGTATCAAGCACCCAAACTTTCTTTGTCTCCTTTGTCATCTCTCAGTAAAGCTTTTGGTCTTCTTACATTACTTTACCTAAGCTTCCCTTTCTAGGTAACCCCATTCCCCAGACTGGAAAAGCAAATGAGACCCTAATAATCACCAGTAATTGATATTGTCAACATTAATGCAAATGCTGGATTGTTTGGGTTACCCTGGCACATTATGGTTTCTAAGGGGGCACAACAAAATGAGATTTTTAAGAGCTGGTCTTAGGAAAGATGGGATATAGCCTCCGTTCCTGAGTTTCCAAAATTAATGTAATCAAGCCAAGGAAGGAGAAGACCTTAAGGACTTAGTTCTATTTTTCATAATCCAAGAATCTTTGTGATATGTGCCAACCATACAGAAACTAAGCTGACTCCTTTCTATTCAGTGTGATATAATTAGCAAATACAAGTATTAGCTCCATGAACTTCTTGCTTGTATTACTCAAAATTGGGGACAGGCCAAACAGCCTCACTAACATCTCAACCAAGAGAAAATGTAAGAAGGCTTCCATGCCAGGACAGAGCCTTGACATCTATGAGTTCTATAATGGTGTCCATTAACTAAGGGTGATTTGTCTACAAACGCTTGCATTATACAGTGCTTAGTTTCTTAGTGATGCCAAATAAAGTGCATGAAATGCAGCCTCGGGGATAAAATATCAGTTTTTAATTTCAAATTGACAGTAGATGACTGGGAGTTCATCAGAAGATTAGAGGTCTTTCTTACTCTTCCCTTTTCTACCATAGTCCTCGTCAATCTACAGGCAGGAACAGAAAAATAACCAGGCCTGTCTATGAAGGGGATTTTCAACTTGAACCAGGTTGGCAGTTAATGCCATGGGAACTGCAAACCATGTGATTATTCCTAGGGAGAGGACTTAACAGGCTACACGACCAGGCCACATGACCAGGTGTTTGCTTCAGATAGACTCACACATTATCACAGCAGAGAGAGGGGGACTGAGAACCCAGAGAGGAATTTTTCTATGTTTGAGTACCAGGACATTCCAGTTAAGAAAAAGATGTTAGACTCCTCTTTCCAAACAAACCCCTTCTCACCGACCCATAAAGAGAGGATGCTGGTTCCAAAAAAGTAAAATGGAAAGACTAGAGGAGGAGATTTTATTTTTCTTTCCACTGCAGAGATAGGCAGACAGCATTTCATCTCTGTCCCATACCTCACTGAGGTATAGCTGTGGAATTCTGGGAGACAAAAGCTGGACAACTTCAGGGAACCAAGAGATCAAAACTTTTTCAGCAAATGCAAGAAAGACATAGAACAGTCCATGATGACAAGGCATACAGGAAGGGCGCAGCTTCAGATCAAAGACATTGTTCTGATGAATGCAGCACAGCTAGGGCTTTTGGCCAGGCGTGTTCTCTTAGGCACACATGGAAAATAACACAACACAACCTGAAACCAAAATATGCTCAAACATGACCTTCCACCCGCTGTTCACAGCGGACCCCAAGCAAATACAATGTCATAGGGACTGACTGACCTTTCCATTTACTCGGCTTAATTGCAACCTTTATTGACATAAAAAATAATTTTAAAAATATCTTTGCTCATTGTGATCCAATAGGAACTAGAACAGAGCAAAATAATCTTAGAAGAGAGAGAAAGCTTATTAAACTCAACTAAACTGAATTATCACCTACTTACCTGACAAGTATTTATTGTATTCCCATCATAGGGAGGTTGTGAAGACATAATGAGGTATTTGCAAAATATTTGTAAAGGATTTAGCAAACCTAAAGAAGCTATGTAAATGCTAGCAGTCATTACTATCATTATTATTATTATTACTGTCATATGACCCCCCCAGGGGAAGGGTGTGACCCCAAAACCTTGCATAGCGAGGTCTGTCATGCTTTGACTGGTGACTTTTATTCGTCTATAGGGCGACACCACCCATTCTCAGCCATGGAATGGGTGGGAGACATGACTAGTTTGGGATCTTTTCCAGATGGGTTTCCAAGAACATCCATCTCCAGATGTAGGCATAAAACTCCCCAAAGTAAATGTTTATTTCCCAAAATAAATTATGTCCCTTTCCTTTCCTGAACTCCAACAGCCTTTTCTGTTTGTATCTTTTTCCTTCTAATTTCACACTCTACCTTTCTATGTGTGCTACCCATATTTCTCTTTGCCATCTCCCCTGTAGCCACAGGATCACAGGTTCAGAACTGAATGAGACTTTAGAGGTCATAGAGTCCAACCCTCTCATTTCACAGATGAGGAAACTGGAGGTTAAGTGACCAGCCCAGGGTTACACAACAAGCCAGGGTCTGACACAGAATGTGAGATCAGATCCTCCTGACACCAAGCCCAGCACTCTGACCAATGCACCCCCCAGCTGCCTGCCAATCTGTTAGCTTGATGAGGGCAGAGATCATCTTACTCATCTGTAGAGCTGATACCAAGCCCAGCGCGGTGATTTAATGGGAATGCAATGGATGTTTGCTTACTGGATGGAAAGTCAATAAGAATAACCTCTTTGTCTATTCTTCTGGACCAATGTGCTAATGATCCTCTCTATTAGCACCTGAACCACAGGTACCATGTTAGAGTACTTCAATATCTCATAGAGAAACATGTCTAAGGAAAAAATGAAGGGCTCAGATGGTCTGGTAAAGAATGCAATAGTCGGAGCGGCTAGGTGGCGCAGTGAATAGAGCACCAGCCCTGGAGTCAGGAGTACCTGACTTCAAATCCGGCCTCAGACACTTAACACAAAAAAACTAGCCGTGTGACCTTGGGCAAGTCACTTAACCCCAACTGCCCTCCAAAAAGCAAAAAAAAACAAAAACAAAAACAAAAAAAAAGAATGCAATAGTCATTGTTAACCTTACTAAATTGCCCAATTACATTGGTATATTATGAGGCTAAAACTTCGAGCAACTTACAGCACAGCTCCACAGCCCCAGTATGACTTCTAGCAAAGATATATAAACAAAAGAGAATTCTAAAACACATATGTGTGCATGTATGTGTGTATAAACACACACATATATTGTGCATGGACAGAGAGAGTGAGAGACACAGAGACAGAGAAAGAGACAGCAAAAGAGAACAAGAGAGAGGAAGAGGGGAAGAGAGAGAAAGAGAGAGAGAACCACTCAGGAAACACTCTCTAGAGTTACACTTCTCAGCCACAAAAAAAATTTCATCTGACTTGATGGCTCTTCCTCCATCCATAATAAAAAATAATAATGATAAAATCATAAAAATAAAATCATAAAAATAAAATCATAAAAACCCCAAACCTGGTTTCTCTCAATATGTTTGTCTGCTGTATTCAGACAATTACAGAGTTCAAGACAGGTTAATGTCCTCCTTTGGGCTATTGGCAACTAGCTGCTGGCCTTCCTGACTAGGAAAATGCCTTTATTCTCTATGACACTTTATCACCTGCTATCTCATATCCCATATTTCTCTAACAAGAGTGAAGTCTGCCTAAGATCCAGAGTTCATTCTTTTCCCTACTTTTGTACCCCCACATTAGTCACTAGTACAATGCTAGTTACAGAGCAGAGGCCCAATAAATACTAATTAATCAGTAGATAACTCTAGGTTTATATGTGAACACATACGTATGTAAATATACACATTGTATACATGTGTGTATGTGTGTGTGTATATATATATATATGTGTACACATATACATATATATTTATTTGTCATGGAAAAAGTACTACATAGGGAGTTAGAAAATCTGGCCCTAGTCCTAGCTTTTTTGCTAACAAACTTTGTAATCTTGGACAAGTCATATCAAGTCTGTAGGTCTTGGTTCCGACCTCTATAAAATAAGGAGACTGGACAATTTTGAACTTCCTTTCCAGTTTTAACATTCTATAACTTCTTACACTTAAAAATTTACAGAAACTGAAAAACCAATTAGTATTTACGATCAAAATAGGGACATAGTCCTGTATGAACATTAATGTAGGACTTTCCTTTTGGTCCTGCCTGAAGGCATGGGGATGGATTAGTTAATCCCTCCAGGTCCCTCCCAGCCCTGTGATTCCCTCTATATTGTCCTCATGAGAAAGATACCAAGGAGTGAATTGTATGACTAAACACACAAGGTTTACTGTATATTAAACCTGGCACCCAGAAACCACACTGGGGCTGCGTTGGCATGTTAATGTGGGTAATGTCAACCTTATAAATATCTCTCCATAATACTTTTCATGCCTGAGGGGGTCTTGTGGTTAGAGTCTAGTACAATATAAACCCTTCCTTGGTTTGCAGCATTAAAAAGAAAAAGAATGTGAGGGATATAAAATTTTACATAGCTCTATTTTCCATCCCATGTTTGTTGAAAAACCTGGATATAAGTCAAAGAAATGGAGTTGTAAAGGATGCATTCTGGGCTTGTGGAGTCTCTTTATTTCCTTATCAACATAGAACTTTGTTTGCAAATCAAAAGATCATTTTTTTAAATGCTCTCACTTGAGTTAGGAAACCTACCCTTGACTCCTCCACCATGGATAATTCTAAGCATTCTGCAAATAAAATGTGGTTGACGTCTTTGTAAGTACTAGGATGAAGCCATAAAACATTTGTCTCCAATACTTCATTCCTACTAACTTAGAATCATAGAACCTTCTAGCTAAAGGGATCTCTCACACACACACAACACACATATTTGTATATATGCAATGTGTGCATATATGTATATACATCTATATACATATGTATGTGTGTATAACTCTAGGTGTATGTATGTATATGTCTATGTCTATATACAGACAGACATTCATTTTATACCTAATAGCATCTAGCATTTATAGAAGGTTTACAAAGCACATTACAGATATATCATTTTATCCTCACAACAAATCTGGGAGGTAGGTGTTATTACTATTTCTATTTTTCCAAAGAGAAAATTGATGTAAAAGTTAAGTGACTTTCTCAGAGTCACACAGCTAATAAGGGTCTGAGGGTGGATCTGAACTCAGGTCTTCCTGATTCCCAGCCTAGCTCTCTATTCCCTGAGCTGCTACCTACTTGCATTGTGTGTGTGTGTGTGTGTGTGTGTGTGTGTGTGTGTGAGAGAGAGAGAGAGAGAGAGAGAGAGAGAGAGAGAGAGAGAGATATGTGGTTCATCTAAATATACTATGGGCGGGGGAGGTGGTATAACAAGAGCAATTCATTTAGGATAAGGAAAGATCCAGGTTTAAATCTAACTTGACACTTGTTAGCAGTAGAACCAGAGGCAGGTTCATTAACTCATCTGATTCTTAATTTCCTCATTTGCAAAATGAGGGTAATAATAATAATGACAATAAGAATAACACCTACCTCACAAGGCTATGAACAGGATAAAACAGGATAACATGACAGTACATATATAAAGCATTTTGCAAAACCTTAAGCGCTCTGCAAATGGCATCCATTCACCTTATTTCTGCTGCTTGTTCTTGGTGAGTATGTCCACTGATTTCTGTGGAAAGACCATCCCAGGATAATAGAAGTTTCTATATAGACTAGTTGCTGCTAAGTCCCTTCTTTAGAGAAGGAAATCTCCCCTACAGAAAATCTAAGAAAGAAGAGTCTTGATTCAAGGTGTTAATTAGTGTTTATTGCCCTGAGAAATGGACCAGTGCCCAGCCTAATACAGAAAAGACATCTGTAATAATTTGCATTTTGAAAGAGATCTTTTCATCCATTTTGGGAGCATTAAATGACTACTGTGTACCAAAGCCCTGTGTTGGCTACTTAGTACTACTCCACTCTGTCCTCCTAACATCCTTTATTTTTTAAATTTAAAGACTTTTTAATCAGAACTATAATTATTTTCTGCTTTGTCCCTACTGTAATCAAGAACAAGCTTTCCCTGTGGGGCTCTATCTGGACGTACCTCTGGATGCACACACCTGGAAGGAAAAAAGAAAGAAACTTTGAGTTTTTCCCTCTAAAAAAGATGGATATGCAGCATATAGAAACTCTCTCCTCTTTGTTTTAAATAGATTACAGAATCAGAACATCCAAGTTAGATATGACTTTAAGACACAATTTTGACCAATCCCTTTAACAGATGAGGAAATCACATAAAGGTAAGTGACTCACTTAAAACCACAGAATGAATCAGTGGCAGACAAAGGACGAGAACCCAGATCCCTTATTGTCAGGATTCCATGACCTTTCAGTACAACGATCCCAGACCTCTCACAAAGGCACATCCAAGAGAATAAGTAAGGACTCAAGAAATGCTGTCAGGATCACAACTCTTACTGCCGTTGTGGTAAACAACCATCCCTGCTGTCTGGCCTTTTGTTACAGTCTATATTTAAGACTTCAAGCAGTTTATAGCATCATCCAAAACTGAAGACATTCCCCAGGAACAAACATGATACAAGAGAAAAGTAACCAGACTCCTTGGAATCAAACTGTCTCTCTTACTTGTCCCATCATTTTAAAAATGTAGTTAAAGAGCCACAGTATAATATGCCAGCCCAAACACCAGTCTATAGGTTTAAGATCTACCTACCTAAACACTACTTTCAAATCACATGTCTTCTATTTATTACCTTGTGACCTTGGGCTAGTCATATAACCTAAGCCTCAGTTTCTCCATCTACAAAATGAAGATGTTGAGTAGACTAGGACCTCTGAAGTCCCATAAAGCTCTGAATCCTGAAATCTACTTTTGTATGTTGCCAGAAGGAAGCCTTTAAGTGACAAAGAGACTGTTTTTCTTATTTGGGATATTGGCAATAGCATCTGCCTTCTGCTCCATAGATTACCCTGCCTTCCTGATTATTATAACAGTATCTCCCTTCTCAAACTTTTCTTTTCCCCTTCCTTTCTCCACCAAAAAAAAAAAGCAGAGTGGGAGATTCCACATTATATGTCCTGACAGGGAACCAGTCAAGGCTTATAAACATGTAAAAGACAAGGTAACACTGGTCCCCCAAAATAGGTGGAAAAACAAAGGTAGACTGTTAATGGAACTCCCACAGCTATCTTTATGGGACAATCCTACTGCATCACACGTCTAGAAAGCACTACCTCCTACTAGAATGATTTATCATGTATTCATGTAATCAGATCTTGTAGTGATGAGGGGTGAGGGAAAAGTGTTGCACACCACAGCATACAGTAGTTACTTATCAAAGCCCTTTGAGAACAGAGTACCAGGATTCTTCCATCTCTAATGCAGGCATGGCTGAGAGAAGAGGGAAGGGCTAAGCTGTTGTCCCAAATGCATGTTCCTAAATTTGGGATACAAAGCCATCACTGCCCTTGGTGAATTTTGAATTTAAGACCTCAAGCAGTTTACATCACAATCCAACATGCAAAACTTTTTCCAGGGACATGAAAAAACCATAGGGGAACTGAAACATAAACTACATTGACAAAGTCACTTAGGTAATAAGATTCCCTTTATTAAAGATTATAAGAAAGACATGTTGCCTTCCTGCCCAACAGATCAACTATCCTGCCTCCATAACTGGGATAACATTTATTCTCAGACCTGTGTGGTTTCCACTCCACTATCATTCTTTAAACCAGAGGTTCTTAACATGAAGTCTAGAGATCCCTCCATTGAGTCCATAGACAGATTTCATGGGATCTGTGAATCTGGATGAAGAACAATTAAATCTGTATTTTCACTCATCTCTAAATGAAATATAAATTTTTCTTCCACTACAAATTTTTTTTTAATTATTCTGAGAGGGGTGGCTAGGTGGCACAGTGAATAGAGCACCAGCCCTGGAGTCAGGAGGACCTGAGTTCAAATGCGGCCTCAGACACTTAACACTTACTATCCATGTGACCTTGGTCAAGTCACTTAACACCAATTGCCCCTCCAAAAAAGCAAAAAACAAAATTTATTCTGAGAAAGAGTTCATCAACTTCACCAGATTGCCAAAGGAGTCCATGACACACAAAAAAAGTTAAGGCCTCTAAACATTAGATTTAGAAAAACCACAAACAATAAAATCTGCTCTTAAAACCCTCATACTTCAGATCCAGATTCAAAACCAAAAAGTGACGAATGCTATCCAAACAGACAGCATATGTGTAAAAAATGAGTGTGGTTAATTAAGTAATTTGGCACCACGGTGCACCAGGAAGACAATCAGTAAAGCTACATGTTAGTGTTACCAGAGGCACCATCTTACTGGGCAACCGGGTGCTCCAAAATTAATTTTCACATGCCTAACTTTTTTTAGCTGTGATTTGGGGGTGATGAAATCTTTTAAGGGCATCACACACCAGGATGAGAGGTTGTGTAAAGCTACCAAGGAGGGAAGAAAGATAGCTTAAGTGGCACAGTCACCAGTTAATCCAGAACAACTCGTGAACCTGTAATCATGTCAAAACCAGACCCTCTGCTGAAAGAGTAACAATGATTGGAAAGTTCAATAGCATTTGACCATTTAATTGCTTTATGATCTGTAAGAGAACCTTCCTACAGAGCTAGGTTCTTAAAATTCATATCCATTTTGGGGATCATGGTGAAGCATCAAAGCATTTAAATGCATTGATCCAATTGGCTGACTAGGATTTGACTGGACAAAATCCCTCCTGAGTACAAAGTTATTTAATTAACTCATTTTCAAGTTAGCCCAGAAGCAATTGCCTGGTGTAAATTTAGTCTTCCCAGACTCATAGAAAGAAGAATACAGGAGCAAATGAAACCAAGGTTTCTGACAGACGTTTCACTTGATCAGAAGTTTCACGTTCACATCGGGCTCATAAAACAGTATATTTTTGTGGTTAAATGGTAACTGGCAAACTAGCCGCCAGGGGAGTGCTGAATCAGCTCTGAAAAGGGGGAGGAGGGAAGAAAGTTTGGTTTATAGGCTGCATCGAGAGAAGGAAAGAGAACCTGGCGCGAGTTATATATTGCTCGAGGCAGGCACAGGTGGATGGAACTGCAGGCCAGGTCAGAAAAAGAGAAAGATTTATGTTCTGTGGAAACAAAAGGGCAGAAGAAAAATTGCCAATCGGGTTGGGCAGCACTGAAGTGAAGGAAACAGCTGTTCATACAGTGAAGACATGGTCAGGTAAGACAGGGCTGGAAATAGTAATCAGAGGGCCATCTGCTGACCTGGGACCACGCACCCTCAAGGCACGGAACAAATCTTGTCCTTAAGGAACTCGAGCAGCCGCGGAGCTGTTGCAAGTAAACAATGCCTGGACATGGCATTAAAGTTACATGAGTTTCATGCAAAAAGTTGCCTGGGTAGTTTACTTCAGAATGTGAAGTCAAGTGGAAACCCACAGTTTTCTTATTTGAGTTCTTGGCAGACTCTCTCCACCAAACCTCTCAGAAATGGGAGGCTGAGGCAACGTAGTTCATCACATGCCACCCTTAGCAGCTACTCTACCTGACATCTGGTTGGGAAGGGATGGCCAGATGTTTGCTTTGGGTACCCACTGGTTTAGAGATACTGTCAAGGAACACCTGGAACCCAGCATCCCCAGCAAGGGATGTGTGAGTTTGGAGGGAGAGGAGGGGAGCCTATCTGGGGAGGACAGTCTCCTTGGGGGAGGGCAAGGGACAAAAATGAAGGGGCAGAAGGAGGAGGGGAAGAAGGCAGAAAACCAGGGAAGGAACTGGCAATGACCTTGCATTAATGAACAGCATACTCCATTGCAGGAATAGGCAGCATTAGCAGGGCTTTGCTCTAAGGAAGCCTGCAGCAGCTGAGTCTCGCTAATACTAATGAGTGTCATTATGTCCACTTGTACAAAGGAGCCAGATTTCAGACAAAAAGATTGGGGGCAGGGTGGGGAGGGGAAGCAAAGATAAAAGATTTATGACATAATTGCAGGATCCTAAATTTAAGGCAGAATGCTGCTGGATAACTTCAGCTAGGAACTTTCAGTTCAGAAAGAGTATGGATTACCATGAGGAATAAGTGAGTGTTAGGGCCTTGCTGAGATATCTGGAAGCCAAAATGAAACATGAAAGGTCAGGATCCATTCATTTATTTCTTGGTGCTCTCATTCTCTAAATGCCTACTATGTGAACTAGAGATATGAAAATGGAAACAGGCCATGGCCTCAGTTGAGTTTATATTTTAGGAATATTTTCGGAAATATTTTATATGTTTTAGGAAACAACAAGTGCACTAACTAATGTAAAATGAATTAACTAATGTAAAAAATATAAAACTTTATAATGTGAAAATAATTTTCAAGAGGGAAAAGCCTAGCAATTGTGAGGATCTAAATCAGCTTTGCATATGAGGTTAACACTTGAATCAAGCCTTGAAGAAAGCTAAGGAGTATAAGGGGTGGAAGAGAAGAAGTTCATTCTAGGCATGGGATACCTGTGCAAAAAACAAGTACAAAGGCACAAAGATAGGAGATGGAGTGTACTGTACAAGGAACAGAGAATAATAGTCTAGCTGAGCCAAAACATAGACTATAAAGGAAAAGCAGTCACGTGCAACAAGCCTGGGAAGGTAGGCTAAAGCAACATTATGAAGAACTTTCATTGCAAAATAGAGATATTTGTATTGTATCCTACAGGCAAGAAGGACCCACTGGAACTTCTTAAGGAAGGGAGTAACATGGATAGGTCTGTGCTTTAACAATATCAATTTGGCAGCTGTGTGGAGAAGACAGAGATTAAAACCAAGGAGATCAATTACAAGGCTTTTTCAATAGCTAGATGAGAAGTAATGAGGCACTGAATTAAGGTCCAAGAGTGGGAAAAATGGGAAAGATGTACGAGATGTTGCCGTTGGCAAATGATTGGATATGAAGGAGAGGGAAGAGTTGATGACTACTTCTAGATTATAAATCAGGGATTTTGGAAGGATGGTGATGAATGGCAAGAATGACTTAACAGAAATATGGAAGTTAGAAAGAAGGGATTGTTTTAGGGAAAGATAATTGAGTTTTGTTTTGGACATGCTGCGTTTGAGATTTCCTGTTGTAAATGTCCACTATTCAGAAAGTGATGAAAGATTGAATTGCGGGTAAAGTTAGAGATGCTTACATCTATTATTTCCCCCTCTCCTAAGGCATCTTTTTTCTCAATCCATGAGGAAGACAGGATGAAACTGAGGCACAAGGACAATGACATCTGGCCTATGGTGAAGAGAAACCGCATCCACCCAGATGTCAGTGTCTAGGGCAAAGCTGCAGCTCCCTAACTGCGGGTCTGTAACTCTGCGTCCCTATATCCTTGTTCTTAGAGTGGTATAATGGGTGCCTTCTCCTAACTAAATTCTAATCTAGGAATTTTCAGGACAGAAGAGAATGTAGCTTTACACTTCCCCTTCCCCACCTTACATCTTCTTTCTCTTTCTTCCTCTCCCCTCATCCCGGGTCACTGTCAGTTCTGGCCTATGTTGGCCACTGACCTATGTCTTGCCACTGGACTCTGAGGATCCTGGAGGCAAGAGTGAGGCTGAGGGCTTTGTACAGCTCTGCCTCACTTAAATCCAATTCATTTTCAAGCCAAGACATCACCCTCCTGATGCCGTTGGTCCTTTCCAAGAATGAAGAATGAACAACAACAATCTCCTCTCATCGACTGTACAACGATGACTTCTTTAAAGACAGATATATTATATATTTGTTTTTGTATCACAGTCATTTCTAGAAATACTCCCCACATCTATACCCTAGAAGCAAACCGGCCCTTATGACAAAGAAACATAATAGGCAAAAACTACTGATCCAAACTGACAATAGATATGCTACTTTCTACCCAGGCAGATCCTCATCAAATTATCAAATAAGACGATATTTGAAATGTGCTTAGCACACAAGGCCTGGCATATAAATAAATGCTTGTTTCCTTCCTTCCTTCCATCCCACTCAGTGGAAGGTATGTGTCATTATCTGCCCTCTAGGACAATTAATAGCTCTTAAAATCCTCAGAGGTTTGGGTTTGTTTTTTTATCCTACTTACATTGCTGTAGCTAACAGTGCCAATTTTGATCCCCTTGCCTTGGCTCATAATTCTGAAATGTCTTCATTCTATCAATCTTTAGCTTATATTTCCAACAACGACCAATTCAAGTTGTCTCTCACCCCTTCCTTCAACAAAGCTTTTGCCAATCATTGCAGCCTGTGTCTCTCTTTCTCTGCTCTGATTTCCCTCATCACTTGTCCTACACGCTGTATAATGGCATGATTCATTTTATACTCTTAATTCTTCTCTAATTGCTGTGATATCACCCCTAGTTCATTTATAAGCTCCTGGAGGACAGGGACTCTGTCCCCTTACTTTTCTTTTTTTTTTTTACATTTTTAAATTTTAATTTATTTTCTTGGTTACATCATTCATTTCCACAAGGTTTTGAGTTACAAATTTTCTCCATTTTTGTCCCTACCCCCAAGCCCAGAATATTGATCCCACTGTAAGACTCCTCCCACAATCTGTTCCCTTTTATGCCCTCCTCCAACACCTCT
>CM053598.1:115951059-116055769 GCA_028646575.1 Pseudocheirus occidentalis | reverse complement strand
AAAAGAAAATTTGACACTCAAATACAAGAAGTATGAGGAGGTAAACATGGAAAAGAAATCATAAGGAACTTATCAAAGTTGAACTATTTACATGCCAACATGGAAAAATGATCATTGTAATTTATGAAACTTTTCTCAGTATGAGGATAGGTGAAGGGAGTACAAAAGCATATATACGTACACATACACATATGCCTATATAGGAAGGTATATGTGTGTGTATAAATACATGTCTGAGTATGTGTATATATGTGTACATAGAGAGCACAGGATCAATTGAATGGGAAGAGATGATACTTTAAAAGGTGAAATTCTGAGGTGGGAGAGGAATAGAATGAGAGGAGACAGGGAGAGACAGAATGGGATTAATCCTCTCATACAGAAAAGGCAAGGGATAACTGTTACAATGGAGGGGAAGAACAGGAAGGTAAAAGGGAAAGGGTCAACCTTAGTCTCATTGAATTTGGCTTAGGGAAGAAATGACATAAACTCTAAACTGGATATCTTGGCACACAAGAGAGGAGAAGGGATGGGGATGAGAGGTGGGATGATGGAGGGGAGGGCTGGGGGGGAAGGGTTGCTGGAAGTACACACTTCTGTAAAGGGACAGGGCAGGGGAGAGAATAGAACAATAGGAAACATATAATCAGTCTCTCACAATATGTCTATTGTGAGATGCTCTGTGTAGCTACACATGTACAGCTTATATTGAATTGCTTGACTTTCCAGTGGGGGTGGATGACGAGGGAGGAAGGGAAAGAATCTAGAATTTAAAGTTCTATAATCAAATGTTAAAAATATATATATATGTATATATATATATGTGTGTGTGTGTGTGTATTATTATTATTATTATTATTAACTACATACAGCTGGGAATTAATACATACAGGCACTGGGGTAGGGAGATCCATCTTGCCCTACCAGAAAATCAGAGAGGTGATGGGGGAGGACATAGGAGAGAGCAGATTGGGGGAGAGGTTATATAGTGGAATGGCTGTTTTGGGGTGGTTGGTGGGGGAAAGATGGGGAGAAAATTTGTAACTCAAACTCTTGTGGAAATGAATGATGTAAGCAAGATAACAAATAAATGATTTTTTTTAAAAAAAGAAAAATATCAGCAAAACCAATCAATAAATTTAAAAATATGAAAATATATGCAATGGTTCTACCCATGGACCTCTCATCTCTGCAAAAGAATAAGAGAAGGTTTTTTTCTTTATATAGCTCTTCTTTGAAGTCATGATTGTTCTCTGTAATTTGGCACCATTTGTTTTTGATTGTTTTGTTGGTGGTTGATTGTTCCATTTATATAGTTTGAATTCATGTATATTAGTTGTTTTCTTGTCTATTCTTACTTCACCTTGCATCAATGTTCATACTAAGTCTTCCCATATTTCTCTGTTAATGAATTTTAATGTAAAAATTCACTAAACATTATACTGCCTAGCACTACTGTAAACACCTGTAAGACTACAATTTCATTCATTACTACAGGTACTTCTTCCTTCAATAAATTTTGTAACCCCTCCAGACCTTCTGATTCTTATCTATAGCTTTTCAAAAACCCCAAAGTGAATTTACCTATCATTTTAGAGGTAGATATGTGTGAATGTGTCTGTGTACGCACATATACACAGTACGTATGTGTGTGTATATAAATATATTCATGTGTGTGTGTGTATATATATGTGTGTGTGTATATTTATACACATTTTATTTGAATACTTATATTCAAATAAAATACAAGTTTCTTGAGGAAAGGAAGTGTTTAGTTTTTCTTGTATGGTAGTTGTTGTATTATGATGGGTTGTTTTTTTTTATCTTCACATTTCCCAACTGCCTCATACCTACTAGGTGTTCAATAAACATTTATTAAATTGAACTGAATTTCAGCATTTTGGGGATATTAAATCTGTGTTCTGAATATTGATCTGCTATCTTTCATTCCTGCTACATGGCTAATCTACTTGCTTTTCCATTCATATACAACAAAGTTAGAAAAAATACTGGATCTCTAGTCAGGAAGAAATGGATTTGACTCCTGCCTAAGGCACTTACTAATTTTGTGATGCTGAGCAAATCACAATCTCTTTGAGTTTTAATTTCATCACCTATAAAATGAGCAAGTTGTAAAAGGTGGCTTCTGAGATCCCTGCAAACTCTTAATATATGATCCTAAAATCTCTGATACTATGATCAATCAGTATTGTGAGGTGGCTATTAAAAAACAAATACTGCTCTAGTAAAAGTATTGTTATTGGTGGCAGTCCTTCCTTTTCAAAGACAACCAATGACACCACGGTTAATGACTTGAGCATGAATCGGATTTAAGTGAGGCAGAGTTACACAAAGTGGTCAGCCTCACTCTTTCTTCCAGAGTCATCAAAGTCCAGTGGAAAGACAAAGTCAGGATGACTGAAGATGTCCTGGGATACAGTGGATGACCTTGGTATATTTGATGTCTAACCAAGATCTAAGCACTCCACAGTGCCTGTTTCAGCTGCCTTAGTGGCCTTTGGAATGAATTATACTCATTTGCCCATTATACCAGGGGAAGTCTTCAGATGCTTGGAGTAGACATCCCCCTAACTCACCGATGGGTGAGTTATCCTTAATCTTTATCCTTAACCTAGTTTACCCTGTCTGCCAGAATGGTTTTACTGGAATATGGCCACTGTGCATGCTACAGCTTCTTGGAACCGCAGGTAAGCATTGAGTGCCAGGTGGACACCAAGAAGTAGATAAGCAGCCTTGAAAAGGGCTTGGCAGCCCTCATACCAAAGATGCTAGCCTTCTTTGAACACCCCATCTGCCCATAATAAAAGTATAGTGCCAAGATCAAGGAAGACGGTAATGCTAACCTTAACCTTCATTGGCCAGATCACATCTGGAAAATTGTGGTCGGTTTTAGATACGATACTTTAAAAATGCCCACTGTAGGGGCGGCTAGGTGGCACAGTGAATAGAGCCCCGGCCCTGGAGTCAGGAGGACTTGAATTCAAATCTGGCCTCAGACACTTAACACAAAAACTAGCCTTGTGACCTTGGGCAAGTCACTTAACCCCAATTGCCCTCAAAAAAAAAAAGAAAAAAAAAGAATGCCCACTGGTCAACTTGAGAGTCCAAAGAAAAGTTAGCAAGCTTTTATTAAGCTCTATAGACACAAAGAACAACCAAAAAACATCTCTGTCCGCAAGGAGTTCACAGTCCAATGAGGTAAAATAATGTGGAAACAACTATATATATATAAGCAAGATATCTACAGGATAAATTGGAATAATCACAGCTTGAGAAGACCTGTGAATTGTACTATATAAAAAAGGGTAGGGGAAAACTGGGCCTAATTAGCCCAAGAAGAGACTATTTAGAGAAAACATGGAAACTGTCTTCAGTTATTTTATGGACTGCCTTAAGATCATAGGATTTAACTTAGTCACTTGGAAGAGAAACACTTATACAGGGAGATTTCATGTTACCAAGTAGGAAGAGAAACTAAGTGAACTATTGAGGTCTTTCCAATGATAAAATTCTATTTTCAGTAACAGTAATATTAGTTCATGTTTATGTAGTGCTTTCACAACCTTGAGGTAAGAAATAAAGAATTATTATCCCTGTATTACAGCTGAGTAAACTGAGGTTGAGAAGGTTTAAGTGATTTACTTGTCCAGAGTCAGATAGCTAGGGTGTGTCAGAACCTGAAATTAAGCCCAGGTTCCCTAACACTCCCCTGATTTGTCTATTATACCAATCTAGCTCCCATGTCATATTTTAGAATGAAAATCTTGAGTTTTCAAAGGCTATCCTCAAAAAAAAGTAAACTATGGCTAGTTTTGCCACATTTGAAAGGTTTTGTGTATCATATATGCATGGACTGCATCTCCCATTTAAAGACCAAGTAAGCTATGTAAGGAAAGGCTTATTTACAGGTTTGGTGGCCAGTTAGGTGATGAATTCTATGGTCATGGCAGCTGGTTATTGTTATTCTCCCTGCTTCGGTAAGGTACAGATAAGGTTAGTATTCCATTTGGCATATGGTATTTTATTAAGAACATCATTCTTGTTACAGTCTCCATCTTGGAACATGCCCTTCAGATATCTCATTATTTTATACTAATTTTCATTTCACAAATAATTTAATCCTCTGTGCTGTGTTGTCCAAATGTAATGTTTTGTATCTTTAAATTTTCCCTCGTTCTATAAAACACAACACATCTGTTATTTCAATGATAACAGATGTTACACTGAAATTGTAATAACTTGTGAGTTAACTGTATTCAAAACTTTATAGTTACACACATTTTGATAACTTAATTCTCTTCTATTATCACTTCAAATTGATTTAGCTCTGCACAAGTTAGAGAAAATCAGATATTCATCATTTTCGAGTGTGTGTGTGTGTGTGTGTGTGTGTATAAATCACATCATGATTCATCTTTCATGATATAAGTCCTATCTTCTGTGGAAAGATGGGGGTAACTATCATTGCAACACCAACAATCCCTCCACTCTTTGCTCATGAAGATGAATTTCATAAGCAATTCAGTCATATTATGCATGCATCTGTGTGCAGACATACACTTTATGTGCTTCATATGAGCCTCATAAATCTCCCTCGTAAACCTAATCTGCATTACCAGCAATTTGCTGTATGAGGGAATGACCTTTTCTCTTATGTTGGGACACAAACTGGCCCAAGTTGAGTCCTTTTCTCACTTTTGGATGCTGTGGGGACTTTTTCCCTGCACTTTCTTTGCTTCTCCTCTTTCTCACATTGGTTCTGAAACCCAAGCTTAAATATCTGTAGCTTTATAAATAGTAATCACTTAACAAGTGTTTGTTGGATCTATTCAAATCAACAAATGTTTATTAAATTCTTACCAAGTATAGACAATGCCAATGCATACAATACCAAGACCAAAAGAAACAGCATCTACACTAAAGTAGCTTCAGTTCAGACTGGCAGGGGAAAGGGGCAGGCTTTTGGGGAGATGATACACACAAATCGGCAAATACAAAGTAAATACAAACTTATCTGGGAGGAGCTGAGCAGGAGAAGGCATTCCGTAATAAATCAATCACGATGTAGTGACTAATACGAAGGCACCACACCACCTCTCAGGGAATTTCCATGTCTGCTGAGGAAGAGAAAACTACATGAAGAAAATAAAGACCAAGACAAAATGAAGCTGTGCTAAGTTTGTGCTTCAGCTCTCGAGTGTTAAAGGAGTTTAGAAAAGAGAAAGACCCATGTGGAATGGAGTATTTAGAAAAGGTTTCATGGATGTATCAGCAAGCACCCTAGCATGCCCAGGATGGCTGCTAGTTCAGGTTCTTCGATCTGCTTTTCTAAAGGAAAGCAACTCAAAATGGGTTAATAGTCTTACTTTAATCAATCAAACATATATCATTTACCTAGTTCAGGGGAAAAAGTTGGCACCCTGCACTTCAGAGAATACAAACAGAATACAAACAGAAGTTAGAAGCAGACAAAGAAACAGATCAGCAGATGGGCTTCCAGCCATCTGACCATTACATCCACACCTATTCAGTTACCAGAAAGGGAAGCACCAACATCTGGGTTTTCAAAGGGGGGGGGGGGGGGAAGGGGGAGTCAATGGCTTCCCAGAGTCTCATCTGGCCAAATCAGGGTATATATAGCCTTCTCCTGGATCAGAGAATGTCATAGCCCTCTTGACCTACTGTCCAATCACAAAGTAATAAGGCATTGCAGAAGAACAAGCCTCCTGCCACAGGCTCCAGGTAACCATATTCAGCCTATTAGGGGGCAGAGTATACTTTCAAATCAGGGCAGGTTCTCAGAGTCATTTAAGCCTATCAAAGGGCCTAGGGGCAGGGAAGATCTTCAGATTCCTATAACAATGGGTGAAATGGATCCTTAGAAAAGAGACAGAATCTGCACAGGTACAGACTGAGGGAGGGCATTCTAGCCAGAGGCAGAAGTCACAAGGGTCCATAGTAGGAATTGAGAGAATAAAGAGACTAGCCTCTGGCTTCAGAATATTCACTATGCTTACTTATCACAGTGCTTTGCAGGTAGGAAATGTAGACCAAACCTTGTGAGCACTGCTATAAAGAGGGGAGACTCAGGCACATGCTATCCCAGAGTTCACAGTTTATAACAAGCTTTGAACTTGGCTTTCTTGTAATGTCTTTTGGAGGGCTTCTGACAGAAAGAAAGTGGAAGCTGGATTGAGAAACTCCTGCTCTTATTCCCTGCAAGCTAAGAAGAAGGAAGAGAATCAAGCAGGGCATGCCAAAGTAGTCTCAGAAATTCAAAACATGTGACACTAACTGGTGAACCCTGGATAGGATCTGATAGAGTTTCTGGTCTCCACAGCAGTACTTTCAACGAGGGTGCTATGTCCATCTTCAAATGTTTGTTTGTTGGGATTTTTTTTATTTAATAGCACCATAGGATTATAAAATTAAAGAAGAAAAGACCCCAGAGGTCATCTAGTCCAACTCCATTATTTCACAGATGAGGACAATAAGACCCACAATTGTAAAGCAACATGATCAAAGTCACATAGGTAGTAATTAGCCAAGCAACCCAGGCAAAGCCAGGATTCAAACCCAGGAACTCTAACTCCAAAATCTAACTCCTGCAGACTGAATTGAAGGCAAGCCAACCTAAGGTCATGAAGCTTCCATTCTCTATTCAATTTTCAATTTCATTTTTTTCCTTTGGTCTCCTAAACCAAATGTACTGATAAACCATTCACATTAATATAATGATCACATACTCTGGAAATCCATAAGAACTAGAGCTGGATATGAGAAGGGCACTATGGAATGGGTGTTATAAGTGTCCAGAAGTATTTGCTAGGTCCCAATTGTCTTTGATGGTTCATTTATTCTGTTCCTGGTTTCCCAGAATTCTTTCAATTATCCATGTTAAAATCCTCATTCCAAGCTAACTCTCCTTTATTAGCCATCATGTTCCTGGGTCACTTCCTTCTACTATCTAGCCAGAGGGTGCTTAGAGAATTTGACCTAGTACTGTGTTATGCATTATAACAGGGGCTCCATTTGCAATTTTGGATTTAATATTGGCCTAAACAAAACATAATTAGGAAGGTAAATTAAGAAGGTTCCAAAACCAGATTTGGCCTTAACTCTGAAACTGGTGATGCTAAATTTCTCTTTGGCTCCAGGACCTATCAAAATAATTGCAAATTATTAAATGTTTCCAGTGATAATTTCTTTTTACTTCTTATGCCTCTTTCTACATTGCTGCTAATTTCCTTGTTTTAAAAACATGCATTATTCGATAAGAGCACAGCATTAAACACATCCTGTAAATTCAGTAAATGAGTTGCATTTAATTTATACTTTTAGCTAATTTTATCAGGGAGTTCCTGCTACATCAAAGACAATGGGACACAGTGGGATGAACACTAGATTAGTGATCTGGGGTTCACAGAGGTAGTGAACCTGCAGCCTTGAGGCCACATGCGGCCTTTTAGGTCCTCAGGTGTGGTCTTCTGACTGAGTCCAAGTTTTACAGAACAAATCCTATTATTAAGGGCATTTGTTCTGTGAAGTTTGGATTCAATCAAAGGGCCACACCTGAGGATATGGAGAGTCAAACATGGCCTCAAAAACACAGGTTCTGCACCCCTGTCTAGGACCTTAGGACACCTCAGTTGGATGGAATTTTATTTAGAATTATATGGGAGTACAAGAATCTACCCCTGATAGCTTCAGTGTCTTGGTAATTATTAAGAAAACTAGAACTTAATCTTTGGGTACTGATTCTCCTGGATTCAGTCAGCAATCAGATATTTTTCAAGCTGTTTGATCCTTTAGAAAGGGCCAGGAATTACACCAGGTGGGAACTCATAGGAATTCCAATCCAGTCTCAAGGACATGGAAGAGAATACTATGATCTTCATTCTCAGTTAGCATGGGAGGGAAAGCATCTTATAACATCATTTTTCTTAAAATTGGACACAAGCCCAATGCTTGCAATGAAATTAAAGCTCTTCCTCCCCAAATTTCTCACCTTCCTACGCCACCTGTATCAATCATATCAAGATTCTCTATGACCTCTGTCACTCAGTGAATATCAAATAATTTTAAGTCTCTCCTCATTCCTATAAGGATCCTTAGAAATGTACTATCATGAGCAGTCAAGTCTTGCCCTTTGGTAAGGTGGGATAATTCTTATTCTGGGTCCATGTCTTGGTTGGAAAATCATCAGTTTATAACATCAAGGAGAAAACAAGGGTGAAAAGACAGCTAGAGCAATGTAGATGAGGATACTCCCCAAGTTCAAGCTGTGGTCTTTCAGCTGGAAATCCATCCATAACGGCATGATGATGAGAAACAAGGAATAGCTTGGATGTACCAGATTGGTTAAGGAAAAGTTCATAAAACCGGTGAAATCAGAGGGTCTCATATAGTATCTCTTGCAACGGCTCTGAGATTTTACCCTAGTACTGTGAGTAGTCACTTTTTCAAGATTGCTCTGCCTTCATGATGCTATTTTGTTGAAGGTTATCAGCTGATGCAGAAGTCTATATTTCAAAGTGAAGTCTACAAGTTACTACTATTTTATGTTGAATTTTTATGGTCTGTAGCAACACATGGCAAGCTGACATTCTTGCAAAATTAAAAACATGCAAAGATTGTTTCCTGATCATTCAATTTTGGGCTGTCGATTTTGAACTTTTTTTCTCAAAACCTAAGAGAAGGTCCACCTTTGCCAATTCTTTATCAGCCTCCACGGATTTTAGGGCAGCTAGATAGAGCAGTAGATAAGAGTGCAGTTCCTAGAATCAGGAAGGCCTAGATTCAAATTGGTTCCCTCAGACACTTCCTAGCTGGGTGATCCTGGGCAAGTCACTTAACCCTATTTCTTTCAGGTCTTCATCTGTAAAATGAGCTGGAGAAGAAAATGGCAAATCACTCAAATATCTTTGCCAAGAAAATCCAATTTGGGGTCACAAAGAGTCAGACACAATTGAAATGACAATAACAACATGCACAGATTTTAAGCAATCTGTCATTCATGACTTTTAGTTTCTTTGAAGTTGTAGCAGAAAGTCAAGGATTTTCTGAACAAAAGACATCCCTCTTTATATTTATCATTGGTTGTTTCTATTACCACCATTCAAAGATTGCCTTAGGCTGTGCTCTTTCTCTCCTAGCAACCATCTGACTCATCAAGGACTTAGATGTGTTTTACTACAGATTGAGAAGCCTCACGAGACAAACCATGTACAGGTAGAAAAATTACAAGTATATGGTTTGGTAACAGAATCTACATTTCTCTAGTTTCAGGCAGGAGTCTATCTCCTCTCCTTCATTCCAATCTACCTCTCTGTTCTCTATTTCTGTCTCTCCCCTTCCTTTTTTTCCTTTTTCCTCTGCCTCTCTCTTGAGGACAGCTCTACCTTCCTCAAAACCAGAGTACTGCCAGATTCAGAGTCAGAAGAACTGAGTTTGAATCCTAACCTTGCTACTTTCAGGTACATCACTTAATTTCTCTGCAATTCAATATCCTCACCTGTTAAAATGCTAAATTGGTCTCTTAGGTCTCTGATCTTTTTTTTAAATAGTATTTTTCCCTCAGTTACAGGTCAAGGAAATTTTTAGTATTCGTTTTTATAAGATTTTGAGTTCCAAATTGTCTCCCTCTCTCCCCTCTTCTGAAAGTGGAAGGTAATTTGATATAGTTTATACATGTGCTATCATGTAAAAATATATTTCCATATTAGTTACAGTTGTGAATGAACAACCAGATCAAAATTTTTAAAAATCATGAGAAAGAATGAAGTAAAAAAAATATGCTTCAATCTGAATTCAGATTCCATCAGTTCTTTATGTGGGTGTGGACAGCGTTTTCCTTTGTGAGTCCTTTCTACTTGTTTTGGATCACTGTGCTGCTGAGAAGAGCCAAGTCATTCATAGTTGATCATCACACAATGTTTTCCTTGTTCTGGACATTTAATTTTTGCATCAGTTCATACAAGACTTTCCAGGTTTTTCAGACATCTGCCTGTTCATCATTTCTTATTGCACAATAGTGTTCCATTACATTCATATACCATAGCTTGTTCAATCATGCTCCAATTGATGGACATTCCCTCAATCTCCAATGTTTTGCCACCATAAAAAAAGGCTACCATACTTTTACACATGTAGGTCCCTTTCCCTTTTTTTATGACGTAGTAGTGAAATTACTAGATCAAAGGGTATGAATAATTTTGTTTCCCTTCCATCATAGTTCCAAATTGCTCTCAAGAATAGTTGGATTAGTTCACAACTCCACAAACAGTGCATTAGTGCCCCAATTTTCCCATGGCCTTTAAAGCATTTACCCTTTTCCTTTTTTGTCATATTAGCCAATCATATATAGGTGTGAAGTGATACCTCAGAGTTGTTTTAATTTCCTTTTCTCTAATCTAAGTGCACTTCTTCATATGCCTATAGATAGCTTTGATTTCTCCATCTGAAAACTGCCTGTTCATATCCTTTGACCATTTATCAATTGGGAAATGGCTTATATTCTTATAAATTTGACTCAGTTATCTATATATTTGAGAAATAAGGCCTTTATCAGAGATAGATGCTGTAAGATTCCCATCTTTCTGCTTCCCTTCTAATCTTAGTTTCATTGACTTTGTTTTTATAAAAACTTTATTATAATCAAAAATTATCAATTTTACATTTTATAATGCTCTCTATCCCTTGTTTGATCATGAATTCTTAGCCTCCCCATAGATCTGACAAGTAAACTATGCCTTGCTCTTCTAATTTGCTTATGATGTCACCCTTATGTCTAAATCATGCCAAATGTCTGTCATATCTAACTTTTCTAATATTCTATTTACCTCCTTAGTTTCTTTCTTATTTATTTTTGGTAGGATTTATTGAGTTCTAAGAGGGACAGTAAAGGTAAGCATAGCTATAAGGTATATACATATATATACAAACACACATATACATACATACATATATTTGTATTTAGCACACACACACACATATGTATAAGGTAAGATATATAAGATTGTTCTCTATTTCTTCCTGTAACTCACTTAACTTCTCCTCTAAGAATCTGAATGCTATACCACATGGTGGATATATGTTTAGTATTGATATTGCTTCATTGTCCATGGTACCTTAAGCCAGATGTAGTTTCTTTCCTTATCTCTTTTTAATTAGGTCCACTTTAACTTTGTCTGAAATCAAGATTGCTATCCCTGCTTTTTTTAACTTCAGCTAACTATAATAGATTCAGGTCCAGCCCCTTACCTTTACTCTGTGTGTCCCTCTGCTTCAAGTATGTTTCTTGTAAACAACATATTGTAGCATTCTGGTTTTTAATCCACTCTTCTATCTACTTCATTTTATGGGAGAATTCATTCCATTCAAATTACAGTTATGATTACAACATGTTCTTCCTTCAGTCTGTCCTCTCTCTCTTTTCACCCTGTCCCTCCTCACCAATGTTTTGGTACTTCTCTGATATTGATGAAGTTGAGGGACAGTATGAGGGAAGAGAAAGGGCCCTAGGCTTGGAATTTGAAAGCTTGGATTTGTGTGCTGACTTTGCCAATGACTAGTTATATGATCTCTAATATGTCATTGCAAGTTACTTCCTTTTTCTAGACTTTGGTTTCCTCATTTACAATATAAAGCAGTTGGACTAACTTATCATCATAGTTCCCTTCTAGATCTATAATTTGTGAAGCTGTGAAGGGAAAACTATTTTTTAAGAACAGGGACTCTTGCCTTCTTTAATTTCCTGCACTTAGCACCATGCCTGGCACAAAATAGTTGCTTCATAAATGTTTATTGATTGAGGTAAATCTCTTTGCCTTATTCCGATGTATTTCCATAGGAAGATCATCAAACTAACTTGGCTTTCTAGCAGGATCTCAAAGACATGTGAAATCCAAATCATTTCCCTTAAGGGTCAGTAATCAAGGTATCTAAGCTTAGAGATTATTTCACAGCTAAAGTGAACATGGAAGACTTAATTCATAAAATTATTCCTTTGCTATTTGGTGACAAACACCTCTAGGATGCATGGGTACGTTAAGTAATTGTTCAACCATGAGGCAAACTTTGGTCCAAAAGCCAAAGCCACACCGAAGGCATATTTTGGACTCTGCAGAACCACACCAAGTCAACTCCTTGAAAAATAGAATCCATCCTTTCATGTTGTTCACTCCATTGGTTATAATCCTTCTTTACAACTTGACTAATATTTAATGTGAAGGTATTTGTAGAACCTATATCAGATTGCATGCTGCCATGGTGGGGATATGGGGGAGGTAAGGGAGAAAATTTGGAGCTCAAAGGATTGTGGAACTGATTGTTGTAAACTGAAAGTAAATAAGTAAATTTTTTAAGAAAGAAAAATAGAATCCAAGCCCCTATCTTATAACACTTCAATATATCTCAAGCGCAACGGAAAAAATCATGGATTTGAATCCTAAGTTTGGAAAAGTATTAGAATTCTCTACTTCACAGAGATGTAGGCTGAAACAGAGGATCAGACTAACAGATAGCAGATGTGCCTTCCTCAACCCTATCTTGAGCTGGAAACCTAGAGCCCAATAATATAAAATGTCTTTTCTACCTCTGATTCAAATTAACTGTGAAATTCTCATTCTTTGGTTGCCACTTCACTTCCGGCCAGATAGAGAGTTAAGAGACATTTGCAGCTGCCTTCCCCAGCTGAGGAATTGCTGTCTCAATAGAGACTTCGAAAGGCAGCCTGAGTCCTCCTCTATCCACCCAGCTCTCCTAATTGGTTCATCTTATGCTTAGACAAGCATTATTTGAGGCAGAATTACGGAGGCTTAATTCCAACTGAGGCACTCAGAGTCCATGGCTGGTGCATCTTTCTTTTCCAAGGGAGTGTTTCTTAATACGATCATTTAAGTAGGAAGACAGGGAAGACGGCAAGTGTGCCATCCCTTCCTCCTTGTATGTGCTTGTGAATTGTGGGTTAATTGCATAACAAAGCAGCCAGTTAACACCTGCCTGTGGATTTACATACTTGTAGCTATATATCATCCTCTACCTAATGCGCACTTCTGTGAAACCTAAATGTTTTACCTGGGCTGTAAGGTCAGTCCCATTTGTCAAAGCAGGGACAGTCACTTTATCTCAGACAGTCTTATCTGGGTTGTGCAGCAGCTCAAGGACATCATCTGCCTTTAGATCAGCACAGCCTTGAGAAAGTTGGGCGTCGGGAACACTGGCTCTCCTTACTCATTTATTTTCAACATCTCCTTTTCTACCTATTAGTAGGACAGTGACTATTCACTGATAAATAGGAGATGATCTTTCCACTGCAAGGACTCAGAAGCATATTCTTGTCTGAGTTAACGGCATTCTGGCACCTTCAATGGAAAAGATGGGGTGTCTGCTAATGGTACTTTGCAGCAAAATTAGTTTCAGAGGTCATTATCATGGATGGTGTGGGATGGATCGGTAGGGTATGGGCATCACAAGAAAGACAAGTAAAGATGTGCCTGTGTATTAGTATTAAAAAAAAAAGACAAATCTGGCTATGTCCTTTTCAGGGGAAAATGGAGAAAAATAATGTTAAGGTACTGTTGATGCTTTAAAAAGAAAAATCACTTGCTTGTCAATTAGAATATCCTTACCTTCTTTCTGTAAAGGCTATATTGTCCAGGATGTAATGTCTATCAAAACACATGGGTTCAGGGGCGGCTAGGTGGTGCAGTGAATAGAGCACCAGCCCTGGAATCAGGATGATCTGGGTTCAAATCCAGCCTCCCACACTTAACACTTACTAGCCATGTGACCTTGGGCAAATCACTTAACCCCAATTGCTCTCAAAAAAAAAAGGCAAAAAAAAAACCCCAAACCACATGGGTTCTACTCCCAGTTCATCCACTAACTGTCCATGTGACCTTGAGCAAGTAAATTACTTCATTATTTTTTTTAACTTCAGGTCCTCATCTAAAAAATGAGAATGGTCAACTTATTGATCTCTGGGGTCCCTTCCTGTTCTATGACACTGAAGGATATCAAATTATAATTTGCTTACTTCTTTCCAAAGGAAGGTAGTTTGGTAACTGAACTTGTAGATGGGAAGACTTGAGTTCAGGTCCTACTGCAACTACTTACTACTGCATGACCCTGTGCAAGTCAATGGACATCTCTCTGGTCCTCAGTTTCCTCATGTAAAATGCTGTGTTGCACTCCAAGACTATCAATATGTCTAAGTCCATGATCCTATGAAGTCAAATTTTAGATGTTGTCTGGGAACTAGGCTCAATCAGTGTTGTTGTTATTTTCATATTGGCATCTATCTTCAAAGCATTGAGTCTTTCTTGAGGCAACCAATAGACAATAGATGCATAAACAACCTTGCCTTAAGGCTTTGACAGCTGTCCTTCCCCCACTTTAAACAGCAATACTGGGCCTTGAGCAGTAAAAGCTATATCTGTGTACACTAAAGTTTTGAAATAAAGAAAATGTAATGGGAAAACTGTTCTCTCCCATCTAGGTTGAACAAGGAGGGAAGGTATTTAGGCTCCGTTTGTCAGAGGCTTTTACGTAGAATGCTGCCTGCCAGCATTCTCACTAAAAATAGCTGTCACTACAGTCAAGCCCTCAGTCTGGGAAACAGCCTGTTCTTCACCAAGATCCTTTTTTCACTGTGTTTTTTTAAGTTATAAGAACCTTAACAAAATTAGAAAGTTTGCTGGTTTGTTCCCTTTAGGATTGAAACTCTGAAACCCAGTGTTCATGAAACAAAAGGTTCAGCTCAGTGGGGGAAACTAGGAAATGATGCTGTCCCTTTGTGCATGAAAAATGTTGAAGCCTGTGGAGGCTTAAAACAAATGAAACCTCTGAGTTATTAATGCTTGGGGAGCTGATTTTTTTCATCCCGCTTTCTTCAATATGTGCCTCTGTGTTAACGTTATAGCAGCACCAGCCTATGGGATGATAAATGCTATACTATGTAAATAGATAAAGGCTTCAAAAGCACTCACTCTAGTGTTTGGAAACAGAAATCCAGGTCTTACCCAGCCCCTATGTACAATGGCCTCGAATGGCTCTAGAAGGGACAGTACTGAGTACTGGGTAAATGAGCATTTCAAAAACTGCCTAATTGGATATGAAAAGGATTCCCACAGAATTCAATCCAAGCCTCTTATCTTGGGCAGAAGAATTTCCTGCCACTGGAGGCCCCCAAGAGGTTTGTCTAACCTCTTTGCACTTAACATGGCCCTTGATTTCCAAATGTTTAGTGCCTGAAAGTTGGAAGGACTGGGGAACAAATTCTATTCTTACACCTTTGCTTTAATTCGACATTTGTAAAACACTCTCTGTTACATCATCTCGTCGGATCCACACATGGAGACAAAAGGGAGAATGGTGAACCATACAGGGGCAGAATTGTATAGGCCAGCAGGGCCAGCCTTTAAAATAGTCAGAAGCTAAAATGCTAGGATTAGGGCATTATGTAAGGACTCCTCCCTCCTCCCCAAATAGGCTTCTCTACTACCCTACCACAGAACTATCGTCTCTTTCTGCCAAGTCCGAAGTGCTCAACATTCAAACTACCTAAACCATTCTCTCAAGGAATCCTGGGAAAATGGCAGAAGTAAGCGATTACCAACTTGTACCACACCAAATAACACAAGTAGAAAGCCCTGGGATACAGAAACTTCAGTGACAACAAGAAGAGAAGAAGAAAAAAACTGATACAAGGTAATCTGTACAGAAAGAGAAGAGACAAGAAGAGAAAAGAAGACAAGAGAAGACAAGACAGACAACTTACCAACCGACTGATTCTAGGACGCCTCCAGCTCCCATAGCCTGCTCCCTGCTACACCTGGAACTGCCACAATTTTAAGCACCAGAAGTTTATCCTTTGGTAAGTTGCCTGTGAGAACTTCACTAAAAAGGAAACCCATGAGCCAGACAAGCCCTAAGACTCATAAAACAGGGAAAGCTATGTAGCAATATGGATGACAGGAAGAAAAGCCAGTAGAGAAAAGCTGGAAAGCATCCCGTCTCATCTCTGTTTCACAATTCAAATGCACTCTACACAAAGTCTTTCCTGATCTTCCTCCCAAACTACTATGTATTTAAGTACCTCACATTTTCATCTGTAAGTTTTACGTTTATTCTGGACATTTCAATCTATGCGCTTGATTTCTCCCCTCTTAGGATGTTAGCTTATGAGTAAGAATTATTTTTCTCTCTTTGCATCTACAATGCGTAATAGTGTCTGATGCTAAATAAATGATTGTTTATCAGTGAGTGCTGGTTGAAATGAAGTAACATAGCATAGGAAGAATAAGACAGCCAGTAAGAATGAGATAAGTTAGAGAAAATAAGAGAAGAGGAAAAGAAGTAAAATAATAAAATAAATTTTAAAGGGAATAAATCATAGTGAGATAAAGGTAGGAAAAATTGAAAATAAAAATAAATAATGAAAAGTAGAAAAAAATCATAAAAATAAAGTTACAAATGTCAGCTTTTCCCCAACAGTATAAGAGAGGACCCAACCAAAAATATCCCTTCACAATCAGTCCCTAGAGGTCAGTTTAGTAACTGAATAAAATCAGTTGCAGAGAAGACTGTGGAGTCCAGTAGAATGTGACTGGTTGGAGAATAAGAACAATTACAGGGGTTATTCAGTCTCCCTGCATCAGTGTCCCAACAGGCCACCTTCACCCTTGGTAGAAAATTGACCTCTCGCCATTGCCTGATGATCTAAGAGAAGAGAGAATAGACAGGAAATGTGAAAAAGGGACAGGAAGCACAAAAGCTCTTGGTCTTCTAAAGGGAAAGGATTGCAAGTAAGCACATTTTTAGCAAGGAAACCATAGAAAAATCACCAGAATGACCGATTAAGATAGACAAAAGCTAACTGAAGAATAGAAATGAAAAAGTATGAAAAAAAGATCCTTTTCACAAGAATACTTTGCAATAAAAGAAACTAAGTCAAAATCCTCTGAAGAAGGTGAAGCTATCTCACAGGAGTTGAAGGACTGGTCCCTGACCAATTGATTACCCACCTCCACCCCAGCACAGTTAATTAAATCACAAAGGGAAGAAGGATAAGAAAGAGAGAAAAGGTGTTAATGTGCTAAAAGAAGTGCAAAAAATGGTAACTGTTACCATTTGGAATGTGTGAAGGAGTTCTATGAGATTAAAGTCACAGCTCATGATTGACTAAATGAAGATTGGTCATGCACCTGGTGGACCTCAAAGTTTGTCACTTCTGAAAGATGGTTGTGATAGGAAACAGATAGTGAATCCGACTCCTCAAATCCGAAGAAGAGTCACATATGGAGAAAGAACACGTCTCTGAAGAAAGTACCATTGCACCTTTCCTGTTATGCCTCTACCATAGGGAAGTGAGAAGAGGGAATTTATCTGTCCTCTCCTTTCCTTTATTCTGCAGAAAAGGACTTGACAACTTGGAGAAACTTCATCGAGGAATAGGAGAGGAGACAGAGAGAGAGAGAGAGAGAGAGAGAGAGAGAGAGAGAGATTGTCAGGGGATACAGGTCTCAGAAGTGTGGCCCTTGGCAACAAAAAAGAGAGAAAAAGAGACAATTTGAGGTGAAAGAGAATTGGTCTTGGCATTCAGGAATCAAGCTGCATTGAGTGTCCTTCCTCATCAGAGACCCTTTACTTAGGAATGAGTAGCATAAGATCACCACAAGAAAGGAAAGCACATAGATTACCTTGAGCACCTTTCTTCCCTTCAAATGTGCCACCCTACTGGTGTTACCTAGGTTTGTGCAACTCTTCTCATTGACTTGATGGCACAATATACCTTAGAATGATAGAAGAAATATTTTGTAGCTACTGTTCTTACTATGATGTCTTAAGAAGTACCATTGCTTTGAATGGTATTTACTGACTATTCATGGCAAGCACAGAGGTCATAGTTTGAGCTGTTCAGCCTCACAGAATATCTGTCAATTCAAGGTAGCAAGTTATCCCTTCAGGGTACTCAATGGTAAAGTAGGAGTATGAATAGGGGGACTAGCTAGAAGGGGTACTACAATAGAAAATTCTGCAAAGTTCTCTGTGAAGGCAATGGAATAAATTTAAAAACCTACAGAATAGTTCAGAAGAGGAATTAAATGAAAATATCAAAGAATAAAGTACGTAAATTAAGGTTTATAAGGAAGAATTATAATAATTTCATCCAGAAGGTAAACTAATGTAATTTAATTGCCACAACAAAGAGACCAAAAGAGTCCACAAAGTGCCTTAGGCAGAAAACATCTAATGTATTTGCCAAATAGAGAGCGTAGCCTGCCAAAGGCAACACTGGGTTAGAACATAAACTCGTCTATAAAATCTTACAAAGAAGCATGATGGATGATTTTGTCTCATAAAGCAACATGAGGCAGTGGAGGGTAAAACCATGACAGCTTGGCAGCAAGTCCAACTAAGCAAAGTCATCCCAAGGGCATTCGAGGATGAAAATGGAAGAAGAACTACAAACAAAAGAAAAATGGAAAAGATTTGCGCAACCTGCTTCAACAAACTCCTTCATCAAGGATAGTGGAACCATCACACTTGTCTTCTAACATCATTGCCTCTAAGGTCCATAAAAAGGAGGTAGAAATGGCACTGAACAGAACAAAGGCAGAAAAAGCAGCCATATTGAAATAAGTGTATATATGGAAGATCCATGCTGGTGGAGTGATACAATTGTGAGGGGATTGAGGTGCCAACATGCAAGGTGTTTGAAGGAAAAGATAGCAAAGGCATGGGGAAAAGGTCAGTCCTATTAATACTGAAAAAAGGAAAACCAGAAGTATATTAATCATTAAAGACATGTCCTATACCATTTTACAGTTAAATGAAAGATGTGAAGAATATAAATCCCATTTTTCTAATTTTTAATTATCAAAAAACCATTCAATTCAGTAGAACATTATACTGCCTTAAAGACCCAATATCTCCCATCCCTACGTCAAGATCATTCACATTTCCTTAGAAGATGTAATGACAACAATAATCTCTAATAATAAATATTAAGCAAAGTGTAAAAAAGGAAGATATATACTTGCCAAAGATTGACTACTGTGATGGAGAAGTTACAACCCACAGTCCATATGTGGAAAATGAGGTCCCCAGATGTTGTGCTGATCCATCAAGCCTGGAATACTGTACAGCCTCTTGAAGGGATCTGTAATCACTCAAAGGAATCTGACCCATCCATTCACCCAGGAAAGACAGAGTAGATGAAGAAAGTCTGTGGTCCAGATTTCAATAAGCATTTGGATGGAGATCTTATAAAAATGTGCCTACCAGTATTTACATCTCATGAGGTCAGTCAAATGGACAAAAAAAAAATTAGACCCATATTTGAAAAGGAGGAGATGGGATTGAACCTATTTTGGGAAATTGCAAAGTATTTTTGATGACCTCAGGCTTCCTGGGAAAGTGAAGGCCCATCTTGTCAATAGTAACATCTTATTGGTGGAGCTATATAATAGTAACAGTTATAATAATAATAATAGCTATCATTTACATAATGGTTACCATGTGCCAGACACGTAAGCATTTTACAGTCATTATCTCATTTGACCCTCACAACAACCCATAGAGATAGGTGCTATTATCCCCATTTTACAGAGGAAGAAACTGAGGCAAATAGGTTAAGTGACTTGCCAAAGCTCACACAGCTAGTAAATGTCTGAGGCCGAATTTAAACACAGGTCTTTCTGACTCCAGGTCCGACACTATCTATAGCCATTGCTTCATTTAACTCCCCCAGATGTGTTACACCACTGCCTCCAAAGAAGACAAGTACCACAAAGATGGCAATGCAGAGGGCCATGGCAGGTGTTCTACAACACATGAGGAGCTCTGAAGAACAAGAGTAAAGGGTGTGACCAAAGAATTTTATCACAGGAAGAGATGATGACTGAAAAGTAAACACAGAAAGAACCAAGGATAATAGGTAGAGAGAGGGTTCTACTTCCACTAATAACTTTGAAAAATGGTTAAGTTACTCCTTCTATTATAAGAGCCTCACGATAAAGGATCTACTTAAGCAGGCTGAGTAGACTGTGCTATAGTGAGCTTTTGAGAAAATACGGACAAGAGCTATAACAGATGTCCAGGCACAAAGGAGTTATAGTCTGCATTGCTGGGGAGCGAACTCCTGGGTCAGTGAGATCACCAATCAATCCCTTTGAGTACTTGAGTAAGGAAAACGAGCAAGTCAAATCTGAGTCAAGTGATCTTGCTTAGAACAAAAGACAGAGATATTTGATGTCAGCCAATCATCTGAAAAATAACATGATAGAAGCAGAATTGTAAAATGCAAAGACAGAACGGAAACTAATGGGAAAGAAAAGAAAAGAAAGGAAATAAAACCCAGGAAGAAAGGGCAGCTGGATGGTACAGTAATTAGATCTCTGGATACAAAGTCAAGACCACTGAGGTCAAATCTAGCTTCAGACACACTAGCTGTGTGACCCTGGGCAAGTCACTTGACCTCTGTCTGCCTCCATTTCCTCAGATTCAAAGTGGGGATAATAATAGCACCTTTCTCCAGGAGGTTGTTTAGAGGATCAGAGGAGTAATTTGTAAAATGCTTAGCATTGTGCCTAGCATAAGTACCTAATAAACACCTTCCCTACCCTCTTCATAGTATCTTATATGCATTCAGTTATCAGATAAATTAGTTGGTTAGGGTACAAGGTACAGAAATCCTGGCCTTGAAGGATGAAAAAAAGGAAAGCAAGTTTTCAGTGAGAATGGAGTAGTAACTTGAGACAGTGAGGTGCTGAGGAAATAGGGAGCAGAATCAGGCAGGGAATAAGGAATGAAAGATAATGTATTATGATAGAGGAGAGCAGACTCTAAGAGAAAGACACTCAGAACAAGAAAATAGGATGAAATATTTTCTGTTTCTCAGTTTTGGCTAAGGGAAGTATATCTGAATGTTGCTGTCTTTTACCATTTCCATTCATAGGTCCTAAGGGTCCTGAAGTTGATTTTTTAGTTATATTAGAATTTACATGACATTTCATAAATTGTTATCTTATTCAATTTTGCTCAATCCTCTAACTTTTCAAGGTTTTTGGTTGTTGTTTTTATTTCTCCAAATCCCAACCATCGTCTAGTATAGGGATTGGCAAAGTGCATTGCTAAGAATGGTTTTTGCATTTTTAAATACAATAAAACCTTATTTAAAAACATAAAAAACAATTCTTAGTTCTGAGGCCATGGAAAAACAGATGATGGGCATAGTTTGCCAACCTCTGATCTGATACATTAGTTATCCATTCCATTTCATGTCATGTAGAAATTTGATAAGTATGCCATCTATTCTTCTAAGTCATGATAAAATGTTGGCCAGCATAATCCAAGCACAGATCCCTGGAGTTCTCTACCAGAGACCTTCTTCCTAGTTAACATCGCACTATAGCACAGTACTGATCAGTCCATCGATAAACATTTAAGAGCCTCGTCTTGCTAAGCACTGGAGAAACAAGGAAAGGAAAAGACAATCCCTATGGCACTAGAATTAAGGGGAATTGGAAGAACCTTCCTGTATAAAGTGGGATTTTAGCTGGAACTTGAGGGAAGCTAGGGAAGGCATGAGGTGGAGATGAGGGAGGAGTAAGAATATTCAAGATATGGGGAAAAATACCTGGAACTTGACTATTCTTCAAGTTTGGCTGTCAAAGGGAGCACCACAGTGCATAGACTGCTGGCCCTGGAGTCAGGAAGACTCATTTTCGTAGATTCAAATCTGACCTCAGACACTTACTAGCTACATGACCCTGGGCAAGTCACTTCACCCTGTTTACCTCAGTTTCCTCATCTGTAAAATGAGTTGGAGAAAGAAATAGCAAATCATTCCAGTATCTTTGCCAAGAAAACCCAAATAGGGTCACAAAGAGTGAGACACAACTGAAACAAGTGAACAAAAAGGTTTTCAAGGAGTTCCAAATCCATCTAACTGTATTATTACCTCATCCATACTCTCCACCCTTTGCATAGTCCCTATCAGCAATCACTCAGAGATCTTCAATAGCTGCCTAATGCCTACACAATCAACTCCAATCTCTTTAAAACCACATTTGAGGCCTTTAATTCAATTCAACAAATAAATATTAATGTTAATACAAGTGCTATGCTAGGCATTTAGAATTTAAAGACGAAAATAAGCTCCCAATTCGTATGAGAGAAGGGGTTAAGAGATGCATAAAAATTAAGTATGATACATACCTAAATGTAAGCAACAGGAGAAATCTAGACAAAATGCTCTGAGAAATTTGAGGAGGGAGAGATCATTTTATTTTGAGGAAATCAGTGAAGGCATCCTGGTGATGGTGGTGCATGACCGGGATCTTGAAGGAGGAGGAGTTTCACAGGTGAAGATGTAGAAGGCACACATTCCGGGAGTGAGGAATTGCTTGGAATATACAGAAGCAAGAGCTAGAATAAATAGTCACAAAGGGAAGTCAAATGAAATAAGACCATAGGGAGGAAAATTGGAAGGAACCTCAGAGCTCATCTAGCCTACCCACCTCATTTTACAGATTAGGAAAATCAGGCCTAGATATAGTCCAGTGATTTGCCCAAAGAGGAAGAACTAAGAAGAGTTAACTTGGGATATGAAGTCATGTCTTCTGATTCCAAGATCATTGTTCTTCACCTTGAAAGGTGTAAGCCTTGATAAGGAGGAGGGCCACTTTCTCCTCTGAGAATTGAGGCAAGGAGGGTTTTTAACCCATTTTTCCAACCTCACCTCCCACTATTCTCTAATCATTCCCCTGTTCCATTCATACTGATGGACTCACTAGTCTCTGATCAAATCTTCTGCATTCTTGTCTTTATACTTTTGCACCTATCCTAGGATAGATACCCCTCCCCTCCTTTTCTCCACCTCTCTGGTTCATATCCATCCTTCAAAGCCTGGTTCAAATTTAACTTCCCCTCAACAAAGCAACCCACAATGATATTTCTCTCAATTCCTATGGCACTGGATTGTCTGTGTCATGTGGCTAGCAAACATTATCTCCTATTGTCAGTTGTGTGTATATGCATTAAAGGTAAAGAACCAGACTTAGGATTTCATTGGAATAGAGCTCCCAAGTGAAGAAACTGCCACAGCCACTTATTATCTTACCTTATCTGTAAAATGACCTGGGGAAGGAAACTGAGGCAAACAGGATGAAGTGACTTAACTCAGGATCTCAGTAAGTATGAGACCAGCCCAGAGTTCTGTGCACTTGACCATCACCTAGTTGTTTTGCTTTCAAGGATAATGGCTAATTAATCTGACAAGCTTATTCAGGCTAATGGGACAATGGCTCCTCCTACCTTAATGTGTTATCTCACTTACCTAAGAGTATATTTTAGCAGGAGATTTCTAGAGACCCAATGCCTGATCCCAGAGGAAATCAGTGGAGAGGATAAGTTCATAAGATTATAGGCCAAGAGTTAGAAGGGGCTTTAGCAACCAAAATGTCCAATCCTCTCATTTTACAGAGGAGGAAACTGAGACACAGAGAGGTTAAGTGACTTGTCCTGCCTGAGTAGGGACAGGTAGGCTGGGACAGTTACCTATTTTGTCCAGGCTTACAGCCAATCCTACTTCCAAAAACTCAGTCTTAATAAAAAGAAGCCCCAAGAAAGGTTGGTAAGACATCCAAAAGTAACTCTCATTTATCAGCTGATTCTCCATTTCGCTTTGCTAAGCATCTTTGCATAACACTTATCTTTTCTTGTCAATTATTTCCACATCAGAAGTCAGAACTTCAATGATTACTTTAGGCTTGGAATTAAGAAAGAACCAGATAGCCTTTGAACTGAGGCACAGTGTCCAAGCAAATTGCCTCTGCCGAAAAGATTCAGGAGAAAAGAGGAAATGTGGGAGTACTTTGAGTTATCAGCAGACTCTCAACTCACCTTGTGGGGCCAGGTGATTATGGGAACATCAGAGGGCAGGTTGGTCTAGGAGACCATATGTTTTCAAGTGTTGGGAATGACAGGAATTCTTGAGGTCACTGATTCCAGCGTTCACATAAACAGAGCTGTTCTCACAAGGCTATCTCAGAACAGTGAATTAAGGACAGTACAAGTTGATTGGAGGACAGAACTTTAGTCTAAACCTTGAATTTTCATGTGCTGTATCAATTGTACCTGGAATTGAATATTTAAATGAAAATATAACATTTAAAATCGATTCCCTAATTTTAGTATCATGAGCTTTTTATTATTAGAAATTGCCTCAAATTTTCTTAAAAAATTAATTTACTAAATTCCTTTACATAATTAATTTAACTTACCTAGAGAGATATTTTGGCTTAATGTATAGAGTACTCTTCTTAGAGTCAGAAAGACCTCAATTTGAATACTAACTAGCTAAGTGATCCTAGACAAGTCATCACACAATACATATATATATATATATATATATATATTACCTCATGTGATTCTCACAGCCCTGTAAAGCAAGTACTATTATTATCCCTATTTTACAGATAAGAAACTGAAGCATAGAACATTAAATGATTTGCTCAGGGTTACATGACTGCTAAGGACTATGAAGCTAAATTTGAACTCAAATCTTCCTAACTTCCTAACTCCAAGTCTTGCACTCTTCTGGGCCACCTAGTCAGCACAAAGAATCAGAAGAAACCTGGTTTTAAATTTCAGTCACTTAGCCTCTTTGAACCTGCTTCCTATAAGATACCAATAAGTAATCCTCGCACCACCTACTTTAGAGAGTTGCTATGAGGAGTGACTTTTGTAAGCCTATCAGAGCTACAGAAATGTAAGTTGCTATTATTGCCATCAGTGGATTTTAGAGAACTCACTTTAAGGATTAGGAAAGATTTCTTGTAATAAGCATATCAATTTTTAAAAATAAATGGGTATTTGGCAATGATTTGTTCTTTTGAAAGTGTTAAACACTCCTACTATCTTATCTTGGTAATTTCCCCTTTAAATGTGAAGAATGAGTTGATGAAGCAAAGGAAAATTTCAGCTAGTTCTTGTCTGAATTCCCATTAATTCCAGGCTAGAGAACTCTGAAGCCAGGAGGTTTTATCATATAGAAACTGCCTGAATATAATATGCATATATATCGTACGTATTATAACATGTGGTAATATAATGTATATTGTGCATTGTAATATAATCTGCATTATATTACAATATAACAGTATTATCTAATAATAGAATGTGCAATGTTATAATACATAATTATTAGCATTACTTTGGGTGGAATACATATATACACACAATAAAAACTATTCCATTTTTGACCTAAGCCATGGAGATAAATTTAAACACACACACACACACGCACACACACACACCATTCTTGGAACTCTACTGTCACCAATCAATGACACAGAGGCCTGGGCCAAGATGTTTGGAGATGATAAAGAATTAGATTCATTGGAGTCACTACCCCAAGACAGCCACTTCAATCCGAGTTCCATTCAGCACCAGTGGGGAGAAGAAATCAATATCTACCAAATGGGAAAAAACCCACCCCCCAATATTCAATTCATATTGAGATGTGGGCCTGCCATGTTGAAATCCTCATGAGAATGATTTTATAAAGATTATAATGCCAGTGTCCAAATTTAAGAGCAATTTATATTTTTATAGTGACATAGAATTAATCTCACATAATTGAGACTCTTCCCTCTCAATATGTTAGCTTTTTGTACAAACTTTTGATTTGGTTTAAGGTTGTCTATACAATTCAATAAGTGCCAATGCCAAGGGAGAGAGGCTGGCCTTGACTACTCGGAGAGCTGCCTCCTTCTCTGAGGCAGGAAAAGAAGCAGGACAGTAAGGGGGAGTAAGTAAGGCAGACAGTAAGATACTCAGTGGCTTCTGACAGGGCATAGGGTCATGGAAAGAGAATTGAGATTTGGAGTGAGATGGACTGGACTTGAATGCGTTTTTGGCTTATTTCCTGGGTGACCCTGAGGAAGTTTAACTTTTCTGGGCTTGAGTTTCTTTTTCTGTAAAATGAAGGGGCCAAAATCAATGATTTTTAAAGGTTCCTTCTGTCTCCAAATCCTATGATCCCATGATAAGACTTAGAGGAACTCGTGATGAATAATGGGCTGATGTCAGAAAAGTAGGAGATGAGACCATTTGCTGAGAGCATGGGAGGCAAAGGTCAGCTTTGAGACTTGAGAATGAAGAAGGCTTGGGAAAATTGTTAGAAGGTGACAAAGGGAATACTATTGGGAATCAATAAGAGATGAATACAGGCTGCTGTGTAGCAACAAGTTTGCCTGAGAATAAATGTCATGAAATTATAATAAACTACAAACTGTTTTTAAAAAATATATCTGGATTCAAACAAGTTAATTGAATTCAGTCAATTTACCAGTAATTAACTCTAACTGGTGGTTCAACTAATTTAACCAAATTATTTGCAAACTAATTTGTATCTATACACGTTTCAGTAACTAACTCCACATCTTATCTCAGCCCCATTTTTCTTTCCATTACCTATGAACGTGTGTGCTCAGGCATGGGGATCAACAACTTTGTTTTCCTTTTTTCTGATGACCTGATTTAAATATTTCTAATGACAACTACATTCTAGAATCTGCAATGCATTTTACAGATGTTAGTTCATATACACTTTACAATAACTTTATGGAGTTATATATTATAGGCATTACTATTTCCATTCTATAGGTAAGATTCAGAAAGGTTAAATCACTTCCCCATAGTCACGTAGCTAAGAAGAGTTGGGTTTTGAAACCATATTTTCTTGACTCCACATCCCCCACTCTCTCCACTATGCCATATTACCTCTCCATAAACAGATATGTGTAATAGGAACTGGAGAAGAAGATATTGACCATTAAGGATCCAGTGAGAACATGCTTGAATTTGCCCTTCCATACAGGACATGTACAGATATTCTCTGCCTAGTTCCAATCCAAACTATGTAACTTCCATCCATGGATAACTGAGGAAGGGTACTAAATAATCCCCCAAAGTCTTCTAGTTGGCTTCCTAGTCATAAGTATAGATGATTTAGGAGGTGCTAAACAGCAACTGAGTTCACATACAAAAGAGATGATCCTTTCATCACTCCATTTTGTTTTTCTTCCAGGCAGTTCTTGAGGTAAAAAACAACTGTCCATCACTACATAAAAAGAGTGGCTCTGCATCTGCAAGCACATGGTACCACTGTTACTTTTGTGTTTTTTCTTCCTTAATCTTAGATGAATGAGCATTTTGAAAGGGGAAGTAATCATTTGCATTCTAGAGTTCCATCAGAGGCCCCATCATCAATCAATGTCTGCTTCTACACTGGGGGTAGCCAAAGACAGAAGAAGCACGTAGCGATGGAAAGGCAACCATTTGAGGACTGCAATGTCCCCAGGGATTGTCACCTCTTGTGATGGAGAGAAGTGCAGACTATGGATTCTAAAAAGGCAATGATCTTCAGAGTTCAGCAGAGATGTGCACCAAAAACAAAATTCCATGATGACTCCACAAAGGGAGAAAGGGCTCCCAAGGCCAAGACTTTCAAAGAACCCCTCAGTCCCATTTGGCTTCTACACATGTCCCAACTCCCTCTGCAGTCTGAGCCCACTCTCCTCATGAACCTTATGTAGGCAAAACATCACATGTAGAGATTGTTTTGTACCAACTACTCTTGCTATGCTTTTTCAGTAAGTCTTTTTAAAGCTAATGAGTTCAGCTGATTCTAATAACGGAAAGCATACTAGTGGGGGCTCAGTAGCTATATAGTACTAGAAATTCCAGACCCTTAAGGTTACTCATGGAACTTCTGAGGACCTAGTCTATGAGTGAGTGTCCAAGCAAGAGAGTAAGCCTCAGAGGGGCAACTGTACATGCATATGCAATGGTAAATTTTATAAAAAACAAATCTATTTGAACAACTCACTGAATTTGTCTTTAAAGATCATTTATCCAAATTGGAATGAAATGAACCTACCTAAGTGTTTTCTAACATTTAACAGAACCCATCATTCCTTTTGGTCCAGTCTCTGGTTCAAAAGCTAAGAGAAAGCATTCAGAGTAGGGTCTCCAGAGTTCATCCAAGTGACAATGTTGTAAACAAAACACATTCAACCTGGGTGAGAGGTCCTGGGAAGATGAAGGATGTGTCACATTCTGTGTGCTCCCAAGGTAGTCACTTTATAGTAGCATCCAGGCAGCATGAAGAAAAGAAGAGGAAAGAAAGACAGTGAATTCATATATTTTCTCTAAGTGACAGGATATGAAGGTGCTGTACTTGGAGATAAGGAAGGTCACAGAATTAGATTTTACTCATGCATCCTGGTTCAACTTCTTACCCAGCCTGGGGTAAGTCTCTTCCCCTGCCCCCACCCGGATGCTCTCATATGAATTTGATCAGGGGCAAATATCTGGGAGCCAAAGGAAGTATCCTTCTTCACATGTCACAGAGCCATGTTCCCTCTGCTGGATAATAAACATATTGACCATCACTCTGTTCAACAGTGAATGAAGTATGAACATGAAGGGAACATTTATCCTTCCAATCAACCTTTAGCCAGGATTAAGTCCTGTTTTTGCCTTGCATCAAAGTCACCTACTTTCACACACACACATTTCCTCAGGAGCCAGAGAGCCTTTAAGCTAACAGGGGAGCTCCAAGTTAATATAGAATGTAAAAATTGTAAAGTTAACTTGCACAGTTGCTTTGGTTAGCAGTTTCAAAAGACTTATGGGTCACACGTTCTTTTCCTTATTTCTCTCCTTGATGAGGGCATGTAACACCCATTAACATTAATGGAAGCCTACTACAGAGAGCAGGAGCAGAAAACGGGACCCTTTGTATGCAACTTTTAAGACTGAAAGTTGGTGTTTGCCTGGCTGGCAAAATTTTTTTAATCATCATTTATTTTCTGTGGAATCATAAATTTGTTTACCAGCTCTCAAATGGGGAGGAGGAATATATTTTCTATCCTTACTTGTTAAAATGTCCTTTTTATTAGGAGGTTAATTCCCTAACTATCCTCTTCAAGGAACCTTGCACAAACTCATCAGTTTTACCCCATAATTTATGGGCTATTGGCCATGAAAAACCTGAGGTCAAAGAAAATCCCTGTAGGACCAAGGCTGTACTTGGGAGGTCCTGTGGTTCTTGTGGGCACTGGGATTTCCTCATGGGAGGGATTGGAACCAAGACAATCTGTATACTCAGAAAGAATCTAGCCTCACTATCCTATGATACCAATTTAGAAGAGATGGACAGCCAGCCATAAAAATAGGAAGATGTGAATATAGTCAAAAAGAAGCAATTTATGCTAAGCCATGTTCCACCATAGCTGGATCTCTTAGATTTGAACTATTTTTTAATTTATCAACTCATTTCCATATAATTAGATTATTTTATAACCCTACATATTGTATGATACACATTTAAAAACATTCTAAAAAGGAGTCCACAGGAGTTGCCAGACAGCCAAAGAAGTTTGGCACCAAAAATGACTAAGTACCGGTGTTCTGTAGGAAAAGAGTGGTTAGTAAATGTATTTATGAACTGTTATGTTTTTGTATTTTTTTGTTTTATCCCATAGTCATTTCCTGCTATGCCAGTCCAACTCCACAGATCCTTCTTTGTAACAAAGGAAAATAGATCAATAAATAAGATCAATCAAGGCAACAACTCCAAATAGCAACAAACGTCCTGTTCTTTATAGGCCACCCCTTTTCTACATCAAGGAAGGAAGCACATTTCATCATCTGTTCTCCTAAAGTGACATTCACCATTATTTTTTGTATCTATTTAAAAACCATCATTCTCTAGAGGTATTAAAACCCCGACTCGAATTTTCTCTAGCCACAACTCTTCACCCTAGCTAGACTGTAAATTTAAGCAGGTCATTTCTTCTATAAGGTCCTTATTGCCTTTATCTGAAATATTAGGGATTTGCAACATGTTTTCTAAAATCCCTTCCAGTGCTAATTGTCTCTGGCCTTATGGATTATGTGTATATGTGTGGATTTTGTATTAATCCATGTATATACGGATTACATACACATATACAGATTATATATATGCAATATATTGGTGGACTATGATTTATAAGAAAATAAAATTGTAAAAAATATAGTAACCTACAGTAAAAAAAATAAATAAATAGAAGTTGCTTGGAGAACAACTCCTATACTGTCAAAAGCCAATATGGCATGAAGCCTCATCCCAGCTCACTCCATTCAGCTCCAAAAGAACATTTTCCCCCTGTTATAGTTTCCCTTTTCCATTGACCAGATGAATTGGATCCAGAGAGAATTCAGCATATCAAGGTTTTGGCAGGTGGCTGTGGATGGGTGTATAATAGCATTTCACATTATCTGAAAATGCTGTGGGACACAGCAGGCATAAGCAAGGTGGTGAGTATGGCAGGTCAACTCTAAGGCAAAGACATACAGTTCAATGCCACCTCTCCATGTAAGGATGCTGGACGAGTGAGCACAATAAATGGTTGTTGAATGAACAAATGAATGGTGTTCCCTGGGACTTCTCAACCTGTAATATGTCATTGAATATTCCAAGTGCTGGACTTTTACCAAGACCTTCCATTTGCCATTACTGGGCTCCTCTGCCAATACATTTTGAACTCCTTTACTTATCTCCACACCAAGAAAAGTGTGGCTTTTAAAGTCTTGCTTGTGCATATTCATAGCTTCAGTTCACACGATGTGTCTTGAACAGAGTATAAAATAAATATTTTATCTATCCGAATCTTTCAGGAATTATTATTTGCTTTGAGGGAGAATTATCTGTATTACATATAGATATATCTGTATGTAATGTTGTTCAATTGTGTCTGATTCTTTGTGACCCCATGGACCATAGCACACCAACACTATCCATGGGATTTTCTTGGCAAAGTTACTGCAGTGGTTTGCCATTTCTTCTTCTAGCGAATTAAGGCAAAGAGAGGTTAAGTGACTTGCCCAGGGTCACACAGCTAGCAAGTATCAGAGGCTAAATTTGAACTCATCTTCCAGACTCCAGGCCCAGTGTTCTATCTACTGAGGCACCTACCTCCCTGTATTTAAATATTATATATTGATATTGTGTATAGAAACATGCATGTTGCATAGTAGTGATCATGTTATGTAGTAACAGCAAAAAATATATTAACCTAACATTCTCTCTCCTCACCTTGGCATTTTTCAAAAGAAAGAAATGATGATCTAAACATAGTTATGAAAGATGGGTGGAATAGTGTAGGACTGGTTTGCAGTGAGGTTTGGTTCAGGTCCTCCTACTGAGACATACTAGCTGAGTAATTACTAGCAAATTTCAAAATTAATTTATGCCACAAGCAATACTGCAAATAAGACTTTAATATTATAGCTGGATTTCTGATATGCATTGGTGGAAGAAATATCCACCCTGGGCATTCCTTATGTATATAAAATGATCATTATATTTAGTTAGTGTACAAACCAAGCACTCCTCATTGTGTTACCTTAAACATTACTGATTAAAACAGGTATTTTCTATGAAGCCCTACACCATAGAATTAGTGCAGCTATAAGGCTAACAACAATGACAACAGATATGAAATGGACTTGCAATTTCATTGATATAGTGAGTTCCTGGGTAAGGAAATTCCTTCCAACACTGCAGGTCGACACCTTTTCTTAGAGAGTTGCCTAGATCATTAAGGAGTTAAATGACCTACTGTAAAGTCACTCATGAGCAGCTTTCCAGAAGACTGCTGATGTGAACAGCTTTCAAGATTCTGATTACATAGTACAGCAAACTCTATTTATTCAATAACAAATCAGAGCAAAACATTCACAGAAAATCAAAATACAGCCATCACAATGTTACAGCTTATCACAGAAAATCAAAATATAGCATTCACCATGTCACAACTCAACAACTTATCACGAAAATGGCCACATAGTTTTCACCAAAGTGGTCACATAGTTTTAAACAAAGCACATTCATGTAGTCAATCACAAAATCCTTAATTTAATTACAAAGTACAAAAGTCAAAATTCTCCACCCCTAGGTCACAGTAAATCATAATTATCTCAGTCAGTACACAGTATACAAGTAAAGTCTTCTTTCAGCTTGACTCAAGGCTGGCTCTCAACTTCCATGGTTCCTCTTCCACGGTCTCAGCTCCAACTGTCACCTGGGTTCAAAGGCAGGCAGCTCCCAGTTCCTGTCCAGCTCCTTGACCAGTTCTTTATCCAGTTCCCATTCCATATTGAAGTTCACAGTGTCCAGTCCACCTCAAGTCCTTCACAGTTCCTGTTTCTGGGAAGACAAAGCTTGACAGAGCCACAATAATATTCATGCACATTGCCATCACCATCATCAATTCACTATCTGCCTGTGAAATTAATTCAGACCTACCAACAAGGTCTGAGGACTCAACACAAATCATCAACATAGAAATCAACACAGACCCACAAACAAGGTCCAAGAGGAAAGCACAAATCATCAGTAAAGTCCCAAGACCTCCAAAACCCTCCTCCAGGACTTCTGTAAACAGACAACCAGAAAGTCCTCCTTCAGGGCTTCCAGTAAGATCCCAGGGCTTCTGTACAAAGTATCACAAACGAACATCAACAGAGACAAAGCAGACAGACTGCCGGGATACCACAAGTTTTCTCCTTCTTGACTCTACCACCGAAAGAGTTCTCTTCTCAGTTCTGCTGTCTCTAGCCTGGGCCTCTCCTTATATATGGTCATTAATTCCTCCCTTTCCCGTTGCAGGAGTTCATGAGTTCTAGGGCTCACACATTCTGTTTCTTAGCAGACTTGATACAAGGCTCAAGAGAAACTTGAACTGAAACAAAGTGTTAATTCAGGAGATTAAACAAGGTATGGACTACTTCTGTGCTTGCCATTACACCTACACAAGGTCATACAGTCAAATGTGTTAGAAGAAAACTGGAACCCAGGTCTTCTTGATTCTAAAGCATCTCTATATCTACTACATCCCATTGTCTTCACTTTATAGGCTTAGAGAGTTAATTGTCACCCTGAGAAACTGACCTTCCTATGACCACATAGCTAGTACATATGAGAGGCAAGAGTTGAACCTAGTCTTCCTCCTTCCATAGCTTAGCCATTGTGTCAAGCTACCTTCTACAAGGGAATATAGCTCGGCTTTTATTTCTCTTGGAAAATACCAAGGGGAAAATATGTTAAATTACTGTCATTTTTATAATAAAGATAATACTAATGTTTTATATAATGCTTTAAGGCCTGTAAAACTAACTGCCCTGTGAGGTAGGGCATAAGGGAGTGATTGGCAGCACATTCCGTGTCTAATCTGTCTTCTGCCTATTTCTGTAATAAGTAAAAGAACAACTTGGAGCTCTGGCCTGTCCAAGGATTTGATTTAATCACTTTGCAAGCCTCTGGCTTCATTTGGAATCACAATGCAAATTGTTTGCTCCCCCATTATGGACTTTATTTCCTCTCTGTTCTAATGTCTCATTTGTGTCCTTCCGTGGACCTTAGACCTTAATGGCTCATGGACATTTGCATTCATTCTCATTTCTCCTGACATTTATAAAAAGCCCTCTCGTTCTGGAAGCCAAAAATCCATACAGCTCTTCCAAAATGCTTTTTTTCAGGTCCTTCCTGGGACCAATATTTATGTTTCTCTACTTCAAGAGCACTGGACTTAAAGACACAAGATATGGGGTTGAATTCTGGTTCTGACCCTCGGGTCAGAGATTACCTTGGGCAAAGTACTGTCCCTTCCCAGGTCTCTATTTGCCCCTATATATAATGAGTGGCATGGGGAACCTGGGAAATCTGTTTAATAGATAAAAGCTAGCATTTCTATAACACTTGAAGATTTGCAAAGCACTTTACCTAACTTGTCTCATTAGAAGCTCACAGTGACCCAGTGGAGGTACATGTTGTTCTTCTCTCCATTTTACAGATGAGAACACTGAAGTACAATGAGTCTAAATGACTTGGCCAGGGACACACAGCTATTATACTCTGAGGCAGGATTTGAACTCAGATTGTTTACAGGACTGCCTTGGCTAATCTTGGTTCATGGAAGCCAAAATCAGCCAAGGGAGTCCTGGAAACAATCTGAGCTCAAATCCTCCTTCAGACACATAATAGCTGTGTGTTCCTGTTCACTGAATTTCATTGTGCCTTAGTCTCCCCATCTGTAAAATGGAAGTAAGACTAACACCCCCTTCCCTAGGGTTGTTATGAGGATCAACTGGTATAAAGTGTGTAAAGCATTTTGCAAACCTTAAAATGCTATTGAAATGTTAGCAAATTTGTAGCCAGAGAACCTGAGTTTGAATCATGATCTTGCTGCTTAGTATCTATGTGACTCTGACCCATTCATCTCCCACCTCTGGGCCTCAGTTTCCATATCTATATAATAGAGGATGGGGGAGGAGAATAAGATGACCTCTGAGTGCTCTTTCAGTTTCAATTCTGTAATGCAATGAGCAGGACACGGTTATTACTGCTACCAAAAACATTATTCTTCCTCGGGTACAGGGTGTTAATTAGATAGCTTGTTATCCTGCAGGGGGTTATTTCATGACTTCTAGGATCCATAAGAAAGACTCAGAATGTGATTAAGCCTGGAGTCAGTCCTAGGAACAAGATCCTATATTGAAATCACTTTCCATTACAGAAAAAAGCAAAAGGCAGAATATATTATCTATTTGGGGGGTGGGTCTGGGGGTGGAACAGAGGGTAGTGGGTTCCTACTCTTTGGCAGTCTTCAAGCAAAGGCAGCATGGGTAATTGCCAAATATAACGTAGGGGGATTCATTTTTTGGTATGGGTTACTCCAGATGGCTTCTGTGGTCTTCCAAATCTAGGGCTCTGGAATTCTTTGAAATTCATGACAATATTAACAAAAGCAAAGAGAGTTAATATTTATTGCTATAATTCTCCCCCATTCTAGAGTAAATACAAGAAAGATGTCAAGGTTAGGGTGACATTTTTGAGGAAGAAATAAACTATAACATTAGACTTCTGACATTGAAATGAAATATTGTTCTTACTAGTGAGTCTTATGCAAAGGAGTAGCTTCACCATACAGCATATAGGTGATGCAGGGAGAAATAGATCTTTTAAACAGCAGATCATTTTCCTGTTTAGAGATGGCAATGGCTAGGAAACAGAATGAGGATTTTGCAGAGACAAGAAGGCAAAATGACACCCAATCCACCCTGTCCTTTCTTACTAGAGACATCACTAACCCCAGGAATTCTGACCCTCAAAATGGTGGGTGGTAGCCTAGCACCATAGTACTTCCTCAGTTCTAGCAGTGACTTTGTTATGTGACCTTAGGCATGTCACTGCCCCTCTCTCATCTTCAACTGACTGCTTCTCCATATGTAAAATGAGGAAATTGGACTAGAAATAGACAAATCCTCCTCATTCCTGTTCAGCCCCTTGGAGAAATATTTAAAGACAGCCTCTCCTCTGGCAGGAAGGAGGGAGATAAAGAACATAGAAGTCACAATCTTAGACTCACAAAATGACATATTTAAAGGTAGAACAAACCTTAGACATCATTGAGAGGGTCCAATCTCATTTTAAAGATGAGCACAACAGAGTCCAGAGATGTTAAGTAATATACCTAGGGTAACACAGCAAATTAGTTTATGAGGTAGGATTTGAACCTAGGTATTCCTGTAACCACATCCAGCAGTCTATTTACTATACCACACCATCTCTCAATCATCTTCAAGACATTAATAACCTCAGCAGATGATTCTGTACATACAACGGCCATCTCAAGAGATCTTGTCAAACTAGAATGGACAGGTAAAATCCTCCCAGAAGTAGAAATCAAACTTCAAGACACAGAGGTCTGAGAGAGAATGAATTCTGGGAAGATGTTAGAATAGGTCAGAAGATTCCAAGCTCTCGAGATTTTCTTCTACAAAAAGATAAAATAGCGCCTCTGGGAGAACAAAAGGCAGTAAAATCAGTAAGAGCAGGGGTAGAATAGGGGTCCACCTGGGACAATCAGAGAAGATCTGAAGGAAACTCCCTGAGCCAGTTTTGCCCCTTGTGAAGGGCAAACACCTCCAGACTAGGAAACCCTTAAACAAGAAGAAGTGAGGCCTGGGGTTACCTGGGCTGGGAGACTTCATCAGTCACAGAACTTTTACCTCCAAGACAGTGAGAGGAATTGGGCATCAGAGTTGGGCATCTCAGCTGACAAGCAATGCCAGACCCAATGAACTGAGGTGATGTGGTGGGGGTGAGAAGGAATCAGCACATGCCCTGTGAGTGCAGAAGCAGTAGGACAGGGCACTGCTGGTTTGGGCAGTTACAGGAGGTTGGTCTTAGTTTGGTTCAAGGCCAGAGGGGGAACTGAAGAGGATCTGAGTCACCATCACCCATACTGCAAGACTAGAGGTGATTACAAAAGTTAAGCTATTGAAAAAATACACAAGCAAAGGAGAAAGAATCTAACCATAGAAAGTTACTATGGGAGTAGAGAAGACCAGGGTTCTTCTTCAGAGGAGGTTGGTGAAGCAAAGAAACTTTCTTCTACCTCAAAGAGTAATGTCAAATAGTCATCTGCCCAAAAAGACTTCATTGAAGAACTTAAAACATATCATTAAAAATCAAATGAGAGGGGGGTGGCTAGGTGGTGCAGTGAATAGAGCACCGGCCCTGGAGTCAGGAGTACCTGAGTTCAAATCTGGCCTCAGACACTTAACACAAAAAACTAGCCGTGTGACCTTGGACAAGTCACTTAACCCCAACTGCCCTCCAAAAAGCAAAAAAAAAAAAAAAATCAAATGAGAGGGGCGGCTAGGTGGCACAGTGAATAGAGCACAGGCCCTGGAGTCAGGAGGACCTGAGTTCAAATCCAGTCTCAGACACTTAACACTTACTAGTCATGTCACCTTGGGCAAGTCACTTAACCCCAATTGCCCTACAAAAGCAAAAAGAAAAAAATCAAATGAGAGAGACTGAGGAAAACTAAAAAACAAAACAATAAGAACAATCCAAGAAAAATGAGATTATGGAAAGAAAGTCAACCAATTAGAAAAGGAGATTCAGAATCTTAAGAAATAAAATGACGCCTTGAAAATCAGAATTGGGCAAGGGAAAGCCAGAGAAATTATGATATCAAGAAATAACTAAGTAAAATAGATAGAGACACAAAGGTCTACAGGACAACATACAGGCTCGTGTCCAGTTTTAACTGGGCACTTTTTAGTTGGGTTCATGTCCCAAGACAATGGGCCATGCAACAGCTCAAGAGTCAATAGGGAAGCACCACTTATAGTCTCCCTCCCTCCTAGTCATAGGTCCTGGAGTCAACAGAACAAAGATTCAACCTTGAAAAAAAATGTCAACAGTCTAGGATCCCTTCATGGGCATTGAGATCCTATCTTGAAAACATTCAACCAACATCAGATGGAGACAGCAGTCAAATTTCTACTTCCCGACAGCTATGATATAGCTTTGGAAAAAAGAGCCCCCAAGTTCAGTCAGCAACTGCAGCCAGTTGCAAATGACCTTTGGGGCAGGAGTTAGAGGGACTGTGGTTGGGGAAGGGTAGTTACATTGACTGAAAACATCCAAGAACACTGCTGGGGGACTCCTGCCCTCTCAACTCCCTGGAACCAGAACTGAGGAGGAGCTGGTGGAACGACTACCCATAATTCAGCTCCCTGGGCAGAAAGAGAAGATGCCAGTAGCCATGCCTCTCAGTCCAAGGCCTTTTGCAAGCCTCTGGACACACAAGCCTAAGACTAAGCTTCTAGTCACTCCTTTGAGGAAGGTTCAGGGAGGGATTAGAACTTGCTGAGACTAAGGCCATCCCTCTTCTCATGGCAGCCCTTCAGATGTCAGCTTCTTCATGCCCAGTCCTACCTAGGTCTCTGAAAGTCAAGGGAAGGCTGACATTTAAATCTCTCTGGCCTTTCATTTTCTACAGGAGTGGGAAGCTGAGTTGGTGCCTGAAAGCAGATAGAGTACATCAAAAAATATCATCATTCTAAATACTGTGATTTGAAGCCATTTTTCACTGCCACAGTGGGGAAAATAAAAAAGCAGTAGTGGGACAGGCTCAGAAGGCAATGTTTACTGTTCTTAGGAAAGAGACATGTCGGGGGATTGCTGACAAGTCTGTCAAAATGTCTTCTGAGATTTAACTATTAATAATAATAAAAACAACAAATAAAACTCTGAATTAATCTGGCATCTTTCATCTCCAGATATCAAAGACTATCACCGGCATCCCTGATAACAACATGCCTGTGAAGTGCCTAAGTGCAAGCTTCATTATTCCCCTTTGGCAGATGAAAACTCAGAGAGGCTAAGTCACTTGCTCGTGGCCACACAGTGAAGCATCAATAGAGGCAGTAGGAGAAATCAATCATGTCTCCATAGTGGCCATGTTGTGTCTGGTGATTGGTCATGCTCTGCTGTTCTTGTTCTTGTTCTCTCATGACAAGGATGCACTCTATGGCCAACAAACTGAGCACAACTTACAAAACCAAGCTTAGTTCAGACCTACAATACTTGGTATCAATGGCTGGCTTTTAAGAACACAAGTAAAGCATCTCACACTGTATAAGCTATTGATGCATAACAGATGCATCAATATGCCAGACAGGTGTGGAAACAACTGGAATGATACAAGCCAGGTGAAGGATCTAAGACTGGAAGTCAGGAGACCTTGGTTCTCTCCCCACTTGTACTAACTTCCTTTGTGTCCTTAGGATCATTTATTTAAAGCTAGAGGGACATCAGGGATCTTTAAGTAGAAATCATAAGTATTGGATCTCTCTGGGACTCAATTTTCTCATCAATAAAATGAGAAGGTTGAACAAGATGACTTTTAAGGTCACTTAGGCTTCTAACTTTCTATGGCCTTTTGATCCCTACTGCTAGACCCAATCTTTAAGAGCTCCCCTCTGATCGGTAAATCATTTTGTAATGAGGAGACTGGACAACAGGGATCCAGTCCTCAAAGCACTCTTTGCCTGATGCCAACTGACAACAGAGGTTTGGCAAGCCCAAATCTGGGAGTATATCACGATTTGTACTAGAAGGGCCCTGCCCCTGATTCAGAGCAGGGAAAGGTAATCTGTTACTGTCTGCTAGGTGTTTTCTGCATGGTAAAGGAAAGTTTTCATCAGCTGCTACACCAGAACTAAAGATGAATACAAGAGTATAGAAGAGATGGTAGATGAGAAAAGCATGTGAGCTTGGAATTAGTCAACCAGCATTTAGCGTGCCTTCTATGTGCTAGATACTGTGCTGAGGGCTGGACAAGCATGGAAGGATTTAGTGCCGAAAAGCTACCAGCTCCCATCAGCCCAGTAGGAAACAGACCTGGCAGCCAAGTTACTGTGTCCTTCAAGCAGGGAAGTGAGCCACTCATCAGCTATCCAGCACCCAGAAGGGAACTTGATGGTGAGAAGAGGGAACCTGTGGTTACCACTTTAAGTTGGAGCTTACTCAACCCGGGACTGAAACAGGAGGGGAAAAGGCCCTAATCTGGGAGATGCTTCTGTACCTTGGGTCTTGTTGTATCTTTCCAGTAAATATTCCTGTACAAAAGCTAATTGATGTTAATTGCTTATTGGAGATATTAAGATGTCAACCGGTTAAATTATTTTGGGGGGCACTAATCACCAAGGAGAACATATGACAAGGAAGGTTCAAGATGGTTTCAGCGCTCCCTGCCTTTCTTCAAGTCCCAATTAAAATCCTATCTTCTATAGTGAGCCTTTCCCCAGCCTCTTATTTCTAGTGCCTTCCCTGTGTTAATTATTTCCTATTGGGGGCGGCTAGGTGGTACAGTGAACAGAGCACCAGCTCTGGAGTCAGGAGGATCTGAGTTCAAATCCAACCTCAGACACTTAACACAAAACCTAGCCGTGTGATCTTGGGCAAGTCTCTTAACCCCTAATTGCCCTGCAAAAAGAAAATAATTTATTTTCTATTTATCTTCTATATACAGTGTTTGTACACATTTGTTGGCTTGTTTTCTCTCTTTTTAGATCATAAGCACCTGGAAGACAGGAACTGCCCTTTGCCTTTTTTTGTATCCCCAATGCCTGCCACACAGAAGGTGCTTAATAAATGCACATTGACCCACTAGTCCCAGAACCCCTCAAGGGTACCTCTAGAACCCTAAAGGGGAGATGCAGCCAGCTATGCCCTGGGAGCCCAACTTGCTAGAGCATATGTGAGTTAGGAGATGTCAGAGGCAGCTGGAATGCCAGCACTCTCCCTTCAGATTTAATCTTCAGACAAAAGAGACACATATAAGTCATGGAATACAACTGTTTGCTCTAACAAAGCAAGATTGCAACCAGGGCAGAGTGGCACTCATTGTCTCTTGGGGTAACACAACACACTCCCAGTCTCTGGACACAGACAGCAGTGAAGGACATGGTAATTAGAGTGACCTCCAGAAATCTGCTGGGACTCTTTTTTAGGCCTTTAGGTGACCAGGAGTAAACCAGGGTCAGTTGGGGAAAACCTTGTCTCCTTTTAGGAAAAGCTAATCCTTATGGCTTAGGGAACCAGGAGGGCCCTGGCTTTTCTCAGAGTTTGGATAAGGAAAAAGAAGTTCTCTGAAGGAAATGCTGGTGAATACTTGTTCTATCATTGGAGAGTCAATCCGGAGAGTTGTCATTTAATGTGGCTCAGCGGCCATATCTCTGATGGATTTTTCTGACCTCTCCGTGCTTAGAAGGTTATAGCCTAGTTCATTCATCCTCATAGACATTCACTGAAGAGCGGGGAAGAACAAAGCATAACAGAGACAGGAAAGCAGCCAAACTGTGCATCCAGAGCTCCAAGGTAGTTCAGGGTGGGGAGAAAAGGGCCTAAGGCCCCTCCCCAACCCAGCGACCCACAGAACTTCTTGACTTGATGGCCACTAGGGCAAGAGAGAGAGAGAGTAAGTCTTTTCATTATAGTCTTTCGTATACACACTCATTTCTGGCTCAGAGGTCAAACAAAAGTCTTTTTTTTTAATTCACCACATACTAAAAAAATAGTCATAGAATACCTGCACATGTTCTAAATCAAGATCAGGGCCCCTGCATAATATATAATCACATACTTCCAAAAAGCAAGCTCACTACCCACCCATTCCACCCCACGTGTTGTTGTTCACTCTTTTTTTCAGTCATGTCTGACTCTTTGTGACCCCATTTGGGGTTTTCTTGGCAAAGATACCAAAGTAATTTGCCATTTCCTTCGCCAGCTCATTTTACAGATGAGGAAACTGAGGCAAACAGGGTTAAGTGATTTACCCAGGGTCACACAATTAGTAAGTGTCTAAGACTGGATTTGAACTCAGGAAGATGAGGCTTCCTGATTTTAAGCCTGGAGCTCTATCCACTGTGCCACCTAGCTGCCCCCACCCCACACATATATTGTTTGGTAGCAGGCAGTCTCCCTCTGCATATTCTGAGGACTGGGCCCCATCTCAGGTTACAAAGCAATTATTAAGCACCTACTCATTCCAGAGGCTTCTAGGTGTTGGCAGTACAAAGATAATGAAATAATCCCTTCTCTAGCTCTCAGCTGCCTTCTGAGGACCCACTCAACTCTACCTTACTATAAATTAACCTTCTCCCCACCTGCCCAAAACCAAGGCCTGGGAGAGAATTGTTTAAACCGAGTATTCAGAAGGGGCAAAGTCATCCAAAAGGAGGTTCGGCTCTATTTAGAGGAAGGGGTCTTTAATCTTTCATTTCTTGCATCCTTCTGGCAGTCTTAGGGACGCCTATGGACCCTTTCTCAGAATGACGGGGGTTTTTTCAACAAGCAAAATGAAATACACAGGGTTACAAAGGAATTCAATTACATTAAAGTAAAATATAATTTTTCCCATACAAGCTCACGGTTACCCTGAAATATATCCATGGAACCCAGATAAGAACCTTTGATTTAGATGGGAAAGGGGCCACAGTCCTTGGGCCAAAAGCCTAGTCCTTGAATGGTTTTCCTCAGTTCTGAATGCACATTATCTAACCAGTCTGCTCCTGGCAGGCACTCACTCCATCAGTATCCCTGCCTTTGATGACTTAGTGCTCAGATTCCCTTCTCTGGCCTTCCTTCTCCCTCCTCCTCTGATTCATCAAACATTTAGGTAATTAACTGGCAACAGATACAAAAGGAAAAAAAAAGTAATATCCCACCGCCAGTAATGGTGTATGATGTTCAGTTTGATTTTTCAAGGAGAATAATCAGAAGTTCATGCATAAGTAAGAGAACCATGGACAAACGTGTTGAAAGCCAAAATCTTCTAGGAGGTTTTGACATTAACAGAGCCATATTTCAGCAAAGCCCTGCTCAGAGAACACCCTGGCCTTCACACCTTTAGCAAACTGAAAACCCTACCAGCTTCCATGTGCTACAATGCTAGAGAAAGATAATTGGGGTAGCAAACATACAAGTCTCTCATGCCCTTATCTAACACACATAAAGTCCATATATACGCAGTCACTGACTTATACACTCACATAATTATTTTCTCTGGATTCATCAACACCTTTTCGATTATTTGTAGCCACTGGTAAGTAACATAGACCAACAGCATCTCAGAAATGGAAGTGGTTGGAGAGGCCACCCAGACCAACCCAGACCTGAAGAAGGCTCTCCTTGACAGCCTACCTGACAAGCAGTCTTCCAGCCTTTGCTTAAAGATCTCGGGTATGGGGAAACCCACTTTCCTATTCCATATATGAATAGTTTTCATCATTGCCTCTTTTGAACTCCTATCCTTTACTCCTCCTTCTGCTCCCCAGGGGCCAATTCCCATGCCCCACTTAATTTTTTTTTTCTTCCCCAGGATAAACACCACCTGTTCTATTGTTCATTTTTTTTAGGTGGGTCAAAAGGTGAAAACAGTTGTCTTGGTTATTTCTCTACATTTTCCCATATGAAAGAAATGGTATTAAAAAATAAACACAAAAATGAGAAATAAACGCAAAAACATAAAAAAATGAATAAACACAAAAAATAACTACCTAGCACACTTTTACATATGTGACCTCCACAACAGCCTTGTGAGTTATGTAGGATCAGAATTTAGTATTATCCCTGTCTGACAGATGGGGAAACTGAGCCATGCAGAGACTTTGCAAGGTTAATAAAGAGGAAGAGTATAAAGAGGCCTGGAATAGATCACTTGGACTCCCTCCCCAGGGAGGACTCTGGGCTTTGACAAGTGAGAATTTACCTTATCTTGTCTGGTACCAAGGCCCATGCCATTTCCAGATCATGTTGCTATACACAGACCATCTTCCAGTTCTAGTTTCCACCTACATATTAGCTTCCCCTATTAGAATGCAACCTCTTTGAAGTCAAGGACAATTTTGCTGGCTTATATTCCCATCCTCAATGCTTTACACAGGTTCCCTGATTTCAAATCCAGAATTCTTTCCATTATAATGTGGGTTCTAGTCTTGCTTCTGCCTGGTCTTATTCCATCATCTGTATAATGAGGAGGGAGGGCTAGATCACTTCTATTTTTTCCCCAACTATCAAATTCTATGAACTGAAATGAAATTCTAAAAGTTCTCTGAGAATATGAGGAATACTTATTATAGGGTTATCACTAAGTGTTTTGGAACCCTGGTAAAAAACACATTGTGTACTATCTCTCCTCCCTCTTCTACTGCCCCCCACACACACACACTTTCTATAGGTGAAATCAAGGAAAAATGAACATTAAGGACATCCTTGAGGGGAAGGAAGGTCACACCTTTCATCAGATTGGTTTTCTCTTGACATCCTGCATGTGAGACAGTTGCCTGAGGGGAAGGGAATTTTGATAGGGAGAGAGGAAAGAAACACAAGGAAAGGGGCCAGATCATTTTGGAGGCATGAAGCCTGGGTGGGTGAATGGGGGTGGGGTGTAGATTGGGCAGTTGGAGGGAAACCCAAAGCCGGAGCTGAGACACCATGGCATAATAGACTGGGAGTCAGAAGGGAGTTTTGGTACTTTCAAGTCCAAACCCCTAATTTTAAAGAGGAAGCTGAAGCTGAGAGCTTAAGAGCAGAGACTGCTTCATGCTTTGTATGTGTACCCCAGTACCTAGCGCTGTGCCTGGCACAGAGTAGGCCCAATAAATGCTGTTCTTCGCTCACTTACATCATACTAGGACTAAGTGACAAAGTCAGGATTTAAACCTAGGTCCTCTGACTACAAAGCAAGAGCTCCTCCCGCTTCACCAGGATGCCTCACATGGGTGGAAGGGCAGAAAAGCAGTTAAAAAGACTTCTGCCATTTTGCGTAGGATTAGCCCTAACCATAGTCTCTTCTGGGCTCAAATGAGAAATTATTGTAAACACAGTGCCTGGCACACATTGTTCTTCATTTGTGTCTGACTTTTCACAACTGTGTTTGGGATTTTCCTAACAAAGATGCTGGAGTGGTTTGCCATTTCCCTCTCCAGTTCATTTTACAGATGAGGAAACTGAGGCAAACTGGGTAAAGTGACTCGTCCAAGGTCTCACAGCTAATAAATGTCTAAAGCCTAATTTAAACTCCAGGCCCAGTACTCTATCCATTGCACGGCCTTTCTGCCCTGGACCTAAGAAATGCGTGTTCCCTTACCTTCCCCGGATTTAACAATCATGTTCTTGAGTAATTCTTCAGTAATATGCCATTTAATGCATGGGGGAGGAGGGGTGTATTATGTTCTCCTGGAGCCTGCCTGCTTCCCTGTTCCTGATTGAAATCAGCTGGTGCCCCTTCCTCCTCTTCCCACAAGTCCCTAAAAAGAAAAATAATGACGTGATGAAAACAACCACATCAGCTTCTCTCCGTTGTCCCCTATCCAACGAAGACCACAAAAATCGGGTGGTATATCCCCCCTCTGCAAACACGCCGTTCTGAAGATGAAAGGTCGCAGTCTCTTTTCTCTTTGACTATCAATACTGATCTAGTTATTCTCAGATTCCAGAACTCAGGAAATGGAACTCATCCTCGTGTTATCAATGTAAAAAGTGAAATGGACTATTTGTGGTCTAAATCAAAATAGAACTGTGTCTGGCAAACTCATTTTTCTCAGGCAGTGCTGCTCCCCAAGATTCATTGTATACTGATCAGGGGAAAGAAAAACAATGGCGAATGCCAGTCGCCATTGATCACCCGTTTCATGCGCAGAATGAATCCTTAATCACTGTCTCTCTGGAAAGAAAGGGGAAATTGAGATGGATACTGGAGTGCCAAAGGCAGAGAGTCCTGTAATTGTGGCTCTTTCATTAAAACTTTGGAGCTTAATAAGTCAACCAGTGGTTGTTCATCACCGTCTGGCATTTTTCAGCCACCATCTTGGCTGACTTCTAACATGCCCCAGTAAAGTGACTCACCTTTGACAGGCGCTGGATTGTGTGTCCTCCCTTTGAGCCAGAGACTTAGGAATTCTCTACAGTACCAGCTCCTTCCTACTTTCTTGGGGCACCCAAGATCCTTAACAAACTGAACTAAATCTACATTTTCAGCCCTGGCATCTCACGGCTTCCACCAGTGGACCCCTAACGTTAGCCAAACTGGTCTATCCCTTGTTCTCTGAGCCGCTCTGTGCCTCCTCTTCCTCCTACTTAGAGTGCTCTCCACCCGCTGAAATCTTTCTTGTTCAGTCTCAGTCATGACCAATTCTTCATGACCCAGTGGGCCATACTGTCCGTGGCGTTTTCTTGGCAAAGATACTGGAGTGGTTTAACATTTCCTTCTTTGGTGGAAGGCAAACGGAGGTTTACACAGCTGGCGAATGACTGAGTTCAGGTTTGAACTGAGGTCTTCCTGACTCCAGACCCAATGTTCTATCCATTGAACCACCTAGCTGCCCCACTGAAATTTTACCCACCTCTTAAGATCTAGCTCATCTCTCACCTCCCTCCACAAAGCCAGGCATGAACATTCCAGCTAGAAATGATCCTTCTCTCTTTTTCAGTCCTATATTGCAATACCATTCATTTTCTATGTATCATCTACTGCCTTGGATTATACTTACATTATCCGTGGCCATTCATTCTTTCAGTAATAGCAGTAGTAGTAGTAGTAGTAGTAGTAGTAGTAGTAGTAGTAGTAGTAGCAGTAGCAGTAGCAGTAGCAGTAGCAGTAGTAGTAGAAGTAGTAGAATAGTAGTCGTAGTAGTAGCAGTAGTAGTAGTAGCAGTAGTAGCAGTAGTAGTAGTAGTAGTAGTTATAGTAGTGGTAGTGGTAGTAGTTGTAGTAGTGGTAGTGGTAGTGGTAGTGGTAGTAGTAGCAATAGGAGGAAGAGAAGAAGCAGTGGTGGTGGTAGTAAAAGCTAGCATTTTATATTGATTTAAGGCCTGCAAAGTGCTTACATCTGTCATCTCCTCTGATATTTGAAACAGTTCTATGAAGTAGGCACTCTTATTATCCTTGTTTTACAGATGAGGAAATTGAGGTAAGTGACTTACCTAAAGTCACACAAGCTAGCAAGTGTAAGAGGCAGGATTTGAGTTCAAGTTCTCCTGATTGCAAGTTAAACACTCTATTATTAAGGCCCTGCTACAGGCATGTCATGACCCATGTTCACATGATTCTTACAGTCTAGGTAAAGAATGAGACACACATAGGTAGCAATAGCACATTAAAAATAAGTATACTTGGGGTAACTAGGGGCACTGGAGTCAGGAACACCTGAGTTCAAATCCAACCTCAGACGCTTATCTGTGTGACCCTAGACGAGTCACAACTCTGAGGGTCTCCAAAAGAAAAAAGAATAAGTGCATTAGAGAGAGGGAAGGGAAAAGGTCATCGCCTAACAGGAATATCAGAGAAAGGCTCTGTTGAGGAGGAAATATTTGAGTTCAGTTTTATAGAACAGAGAGAAGCTCAATAGGCAAAAGGAGAAGTTAGGTGGATAGAGAGTCATACCTGGAATCAGGAACGCCTGGGTTTGAATCCTGCCTCAGATATTTGCTGGCTGAGCGACTCCAAACAAGTCATTTACCTCTCTGCACCTCAGTCTCCTTATCTATAAAATGGGCATAATAACAGCACCTTCCTCACAGGGTTGTTGTGAGGTTCAAATGAGTTAACATCCGGAAAGTACTCAGCAAACCTTAAAATGCTCCATAAATGTTAGCTATTAATACAAAGAACAGTGTTAACGTGGTCACATGCCGATGCCTAAGAGCCTGCTGCATATTTATGGGGTAGAAGGTGATTCTGCTTGACTTGAGCACAGAATACTTGAAGGGAGGGCTAAAATGAGATAAAGCCAGAGAGTTGGGCTAATATCCACATGCTAATCTTTAACGCCCAGCACAGGAATTTGGAATTCATTCCACAGGCCACAGAGAGCTGAGGAAGGTGGGGAAGTGACTTACAAGCTTAGATTGCAAGTTTCTATAGAATTCTATGCATCTTTGCCTTTCCTCCCAGCACAGAGAAGGGCCCCCTCCCCCCCCCCAATGCAGGGCGTGCTCAGTATTTATCAGCTTACCCAACACCCATTATATGTCTACAATCTGTGCAAGTCACTGCGTTAGGAGCTGAGGACAAACAAGAAGCAACCAAGTGTCTTTACCCTGAAGCAGACACGGTTCTATCAGAGATAATAACACACAAATAAGTCAATGATGCCGATTGCTAGCACTTACATCATTCTTTAGGGTGTGCAAAGCGCTTCACAAGTATTATCACATTCACACCAACCCTGAGAGGCAGGTACTACTATCATCATCCCCTTTTAGAGATGAAGAAATTCAAACAGATGTTAAGTTCCTTACCAGGGTCACACAGCTAGTAAACATCAGAGGCAGGATTTTAACTCAGCTCTTCCTAACTCAAGGCCCAGCGCTCTATCCACCACAGCCCCTAGATCCCCTAAATAAAAGAATTTGAGTCAAGAGAGAGAACTAACAACTGGGCTCATTGATGTGAGAGGTGGCACCTGAAATGATCCTTGAAGAGGCTGAGACCAGAAGGGAGTGATTTTTATGAATGGGGGACAACATGTACAAAAGAAGGGGCAAGAGATTCAATTTGGGGAGCATCTGGTAAGCCTGGCTGCGAGGCAATCTGGGAAGGGGAATAGTATGAAATAAGTTCCCTCTAGGAGCTCATGACAACACCAAGACACAAAAGAAGAGAGCTTTGGAGGAGCCATCTTGGTGAGGGAAATATGGATGATAACCCAACAAAGAAGGAATGGTTAGGTTGGCAGAAGTAGAACCAGGAGGGAGTAATGTCCCGGGAGCGAGAGGAAAATGGAACATCCAGAAAACAAATTGTATTGAAAGTTGCAAAGAGATCAAATAGGATAAGATTTTTTTTAAAAGGCAATTAGATTGAGTAGTTGGGATTATGTGGTTTGAGAAATGAGTGGAGGGGAGGAAATGAAGGCAGCAAGCACAGAGCACATCATCTCTTTGTTTGGGAGAAGGGACATCTTCAAAGTCAGGCAGTTTCAAGGTGAGGTTTTTCCAAGAATAGTGGAGACCTGAACCTATTTGTAGGCTACAGTAGAAGCCAGTGGATGAGAAAGACTCAAATTGGACCTGGGGGTGAACAAGAAGGGACAGGTCAAAGGGCAAGTCCCCAGGGAAAGAGTACAGGTGGAGAAGTTGACTTTTGCATGGAGAGAAGCCATCTCTTCTAGAGAGACTGGAGTGAAGCAGGAGAGAATGTAGGATGTTAAAGATTTTGTGATATGAAAAACAATGGAAGAGGAAACTCAATAGAAGACCCCTTTGCAGTTGGCAAACAGGAAGGCCTGGGTTCAGATTTCACCCTTAATAGTTGTGTGACCCAAGGTAAACCACTCCCTAGGCCTTGGTTTCATCCTCTGTAAAATGTGAAAATTTAGCTTAATGATCCCTAAAGTCTCCTCCCAGTTCTCAAATCTGTACTCTATTTTTTTTTTCAGTAGAGAATGAGGTCCACTGCTGTGGGTTTTATATAGGAGGTTGAAAGAGGGAGGACAAAATTTGGTTTTCTCTTTGCATCCCCAGCACCTAGTACACAGTAGGTGCTTTATAAGTGTTTGTTGAACTGAGTTACTTGAATGACTCAATGAGCCTTAGAACTGGACCTTAGATACCACCTAATCCCATTTCTCATTTTACAGAGAAGGGTAGGAAGTTAAAAAACGATTTCCCCTTAGTGACATAAATGGGCAGCTAGGTGGTGCAGTGGATAGAGCACCAGGCCTGGAGTCAAGAAGACTCATCTTCCTGAGTTCAAATCTGGTCTCAGACACTTACTAACTGTGCGACCCTGGGCAAGTCACTTAACTGTTTGCCTCAGTTCCCTCATTTGTAAATTGAGTCAGAGAAGGAAATGGCAAACCAGTTCCATATCTTTGCCAAGAAAACCCTGAATGGGGTCACAAAGAATCGGATCCAACTGAACAACAAAAGTGATGACATTAAGACAGTAATGGTAGAGTCCTGATCTGAACCCACAACTTCAGATGCCAACACCAGCACTCTATCCACCGAGGTTCTTTTGCAGTTCTTCTTTTCAACTGCAACACTCCTCTTCATCTGAACCCAGATTAGATGGGGTTTTCCAATATTAATATGTCTGGAGCTTAAAGGTTAAACATGTTTTTACTGAGATGTTCTTCTTTACTTGGTTCTGACCTTTTCAACCAACTTGCAAACAAATATTCCCAAACCTTCCAGCCTTTTGAACTGAGAAAATGTTAAGCATCTCTTTAAACACATAGGTCCACAGTCTTCTTTCCCTTGAGGACAGCTCCCCTTGGGTCCATTTTAACCATTTCAGTCAGTGCTAAAGATCAGATACCACTTGCTTCATCCCCAGATCTCTTACAATTTCCCCAAAGACTGAACAAAGTTTTAAATGTCCTGACGTCCCTCTGGCCACAGGCACCAAATGCTGTGTTTCTTATTAGGCAAAGGAACATGGCCCCAACTCCTGCAGCATACAGGTCCGCCAAGGGTAGCGGTTGGCATTCTCTTGTGTTCCACCGCATCATGGCATCATTAGCAACCAGATGGATTTATTCAGCAGATACATTTTATGTTGAGCCTCCATCCTCGGACTGCTCGACAAGCCAAGCAAATGAAGGGAGGAGGAGGCTTTTTGCGCAAATTGTTTTCTTTTACATTAAGTTCCAAGATGGGTTCCTTGATTTAAGGCTGGGACTCGATAGAGGAGCTGTGCTGATGACACAATAAATAATAAGACAATATCAAGCTCGGATTGTCCTGCTCTTTTGGTCTGGGCCCGTGTATTGTGTCATTATTTATAATCAAGTAAACACTTGTTTCATCTTCTAGAAAAGAGAATCATGGAGGGAATTAATATTGGAAATGGGAATCAAGTGGCATGTAGGGGAGGAACAGAATGTTTGTCCTTGTTGGAGAACAAGAGTCAACAGGTAAAAATAACTTGGATGGGTGTGGTTAAAATAGTGTTGAGGGAAAGTTGTTATTTGGCTTTTTCCTGGGTATTTTTGCATTGGTCTCCAAATGAAATTCACCCATAGTTTCCTGGGGAAGAAGGGCAAATGGGGGAGGGGGAGGAGGGAGCAGGGGTTAAGGGCTTTTAAAAAAAATCAGATTTTATTTTGTGACTTACATTGCCTTTTATTCAGAGATCTACAAGGGATTTCCTGAGGCAATTTCTTCACATCCCATACCTTCCCTGAGAACACCACAATGGCAATTCCTGGAAAAACCTTTCCCTAACATGGTCTCCTTCATTAAAATGTAAGCTCCTTGAGGACAAGAATTGTTTTGTCTTTGTATCCCCAATTCTTAGCACAGTACCAGTACATTAAGAAAGAGTGTGTTGGTTGTTGGAGCCATTAGGCTAAGTCTCCTCACCTCTTAGATCTGACAGCTAATGACATCACCTTTAAAGTAATGACTACTGAGAAGTGAAGTGAGGGCCCTGGAGAAGTACAGACAACCCCCAGGAAGCAGCTGGCTCCTAGGGATAGAGAGAATTTAGGTGCAATCTGGGGGAAATCCTGTATTATTCCTGCTTCTCTGGAATAGAACTAAGCATAGCTAGGGAAAGAAGAATTATCTGTGTATGTTCTGTGACTTCAGGGACACTGAGGAAAGATCCCCAATGTCCAAAATAAATCTCAGCCTACTCACGAATGCTTGAAATTCCTGTAACCAGACACAAAGCCTTTTTAGTATACAGTTTTGTTTAGATCAGCATGGTATGGCAGATTCTATTAATTCTCTTTTGTGGGGTGGAAAGAGGAAGGGGAGGAACCTAAATAGTGCCAGAGTGATGTTCCAGACGCCAGCGAGAGTCACGAGATTCTCCCTCTTCCCTGTCGGTCCCATTACCCATATAGAATCAGTTATGGAATAGGAAATAGTAGGTGTCTAATAGACTCTAACAGTTTCTAATAGCATAGGACAGGAAATGAAGAAACTTGCATCTGATGGAAACCAGAGGGAAATATAGCCTGTCCCTTGGGGCCTAATTATCTGGGAGTTAAGAACTCTGATGGCATCTAGGGTAAGCATCTGTCCTGTATATACCCAGATGTAGTCCAAACCTTCGGTCTCTGTCCAAGTGTCCAATTAAAGCCAGAAATGAAGCAATTACATTGGTTTCCAAGTCATTTCTGGCCTAACCACCCCCCATACCTCAGATGTTTGGAAACTAGAAATTTGGGAGGAGGTCTGCTACAAAGAATGTGCAGAAAATATAGGGAGGGGGGCAGTGGAAGAAATCACAGACTCGTTCTTAATAACTAGGCAGGATCCAGGAGATCACAGCATCATAGAACAAGAGCTGGAAGGGGACCTGGTTCAAACTCCCAAAGAGGAAATGGATGCCCAGGATAATTCAGTGACACAGGTAGTAACAACAGAGGGAGGATCTGAACTCAGGTCATCTCACTCCACTGAGTACTCTTTTCAATTGTACTGGGCTGCCCCTATCTAATCCAATTTCATACATTTTACAGATGAGGGAATGAGTTCTGGGGAAGTGACTTAGTCATCCATAATAATGATGATGGACATTTATTAACTCTTTAAAGTTTTCAAAGACTCTTACATTCATTATCTCATTGGTGCCTCAAAGCAACCCTGCCATATTCTCATTAGGCACTGTATAGAGTGCTGGCCTTAGGCCCGTGAAGAGCTGGTGAGTTCTACGTAGGATACACGCTGGCTGCATGACCCCCTGACCAAGTCACTTTACCTTCCAGACTCAGAGAGAAAGAAGGTCCACTAAGTCATACAGAAGGAGCCCTGAAGGCCTCAGATTGACTTAGAAAACCATACAACTATGTTTCTTTTTTTTATTAATACACTAACATATTAAAACCAGGTAAGAACCACACATTCCTGGCACGTATGTTTGACCCCTCTACTGTAGATAATCTTGTAAGACTGGAAGTCACAGAAAAAGTATAACTTACCTTGGGAAAGGGAGTTTCTTGGAAATCCTAAGTCCAGCCTCCATCCCTCTTCCCCATCTTCAAATGCAGAAAGAGGTCAGTGGGATTCAATGATCTGTCCAGGAATTAGCTCCAGAAGCAGGATCTGACTCTTTCTACTGCTCCATCCCACTTCTCTTTCAACCAATTAATGGAAGACCTGGGACTCCTAGATCTCCTAACTCCTAATCCATTGTATTCATACCCTTCTATAAGAGCCCTTAGCATCCCCCCCATCTACACTTCTCCTTTCCTCTTTTCTCTCTACTCATTTGGTCCACTCCTTTATGTCCAGGTTGATGCTGAAATTTGCTCATAGGCAAAGGTAACAACCAATCTCTCTCCCTTCTGATCTATCCTACACACTACTGCCAAATTCACCTTCCTAAAATATATCATTTCATTTCCCTGCCCAGAAATCATCAGTAACTCCCCATCACCTACTTTTGACTCTAGCAGTCAAGCTTTTCACAAATCAGGCCCAAACCTATCTTCCCAAACTGATTGATACTCACCTAAATAAGCCCTCCACTCCAACCAGTTTGGTCAATTCATTGTCCCCTAAACAGACATTGCTACTTTTAGAACTATTGCTCACCCTAGAATCTACCCCTGGAATACCCTCCCCTTCTCTCTCCTGGTCTCTCTGTCTCTGTCGCTGTCTGTCTCTGTCTCTGAATCTCTCTCTCTCTCTCTCTCTCTCTCTCTCTCTCTCTCTCTCTCTCTCTTTCTCTCTCTCTCTCTCTCTCTCTTTCTGCTCCCATTAACTCCCATTCATAAAGTAGTAGCCCAGTTTAATATATTGTATAGGCTACAAAGCACTTTCTTCACCATGTTCTGACACAAGTAGCACATGTACCTGTTTTACAGATGATGAAACCGAGGTTCATAGAGAAGAAGTGGTTTGATCCTTATCACAGGATTAATCGAAGAGCTGGAGTCCAGTTCCTTTCCCTACACCTACTGTCTCCAGTGTTTTCATATTAGCTTTAGTCTAGGCCTTGAAGGAGGGGAAAAGAGGTCAGGCTAATGTGGAAGATGAAGATAAAGAGAGAGACAATTTTAGAATGCAGGGCTTGACTGGGAAAGACAGGGCTTGAAGGGAAGGGACAGAAGAAGGGGTAACCCTGGGCATCCAGGAGATGATGTGGAGATGCTAGTAAAGCATACCCAACACTGGGAACCCTCAATCTATGAAATCATTCATATCTAACCCTACTGATGCCTAAAGAAAGAAAAACAGCCAGCATTCCTAAATTAGCATGAGTTTCTCGTGTCTAATTTTCAAGAAAATAAAGTGTCCTATGGTATTTGTTCAGAGACAGAGACAAGGAGACAGAGAGAGACAGAGAACTAGAGAGAAACAGAGGGAGAGAGGAGAGAAAAAGAAAGACTGACTCTAAGATGGAGTTTTTAAAGGAAGTTTCACTTCAGAGAGGATTTTAACACTGGGGGTTTGTAATGGAAATGCTGACACATTCTTAATTATGAAGGAGAATTTCTCTCAGATGGAAATGCATTGACCTAGAAGCCTCCATTTGCAAGTCCCTCTGACCTGTAATGGAAGATGCCTGGTGGAATATTTTGGATAATATATTATGCATCCACTTATCCTATGATCCCCATTTGTGGGCTTAGGCAAAGCACTATTTTGAAGAAAAAATACATATATATTATACACACACACACACACACACACACACACATATATATATAAATCACACACACACACACACACACACACACACACACACACACATATATAAATGAACACTAGGTCTGAGAAAACTCAGCTAGATCAGAGACCAGGGCAAGGTTTATACTCTGCAGTGCTTTGCATTTCATATGAAGTGGAATCTATTTTAGGGGCTGCTGAAAATGCAGGAAAAGTAACACTGACTTAGAGTCCTAGGAATTAGACTGGCCTCAGTTCAGAGACACAGAGTGGTCTCACGCCATCTTTCCTGCATATTCATAACTCACCAATGTGAAGAGGTCTTTGTCTCACACATACACACACACACACACACACACAAAAGTTCTCTGGAAAATATCAACACATACCAATGAGGTGATGCCCTATCACCATATCACAAGCCTTTATTCAGGGTATCAGCATTCTTTATTGAACATTTATTTGACTTTCCCCCATTTCCATTAGATGTCTCCATACAGGCATCATGAGAGATCTGAGATCTAACTTTAATATATTATTCAAAAGAAAAGCTGCTTCCAGAGTGGATGGAGGGGCATTATTTGACTCTTGGCCAATGTCTGGTTAGGCCAGCTCTCCTAGGCTTTATACGGCTGCTTCATTCCTCATTAGAAAAGTGCAAACTCACCATGTACTGGAAAAATAAGCAATTGACCTCTGGGCAGAGGCGTATAGTCCACCTATATAAGAGCCAGTTTGCATTCCTTCCCTCATTCTAATAGTAGGAAAATACAGCTTCCACTTGCAGGCTGAGTCATCTCCCAAGCCCTCTGATCAACCTGACCCCCACAAAGGAGAGATATTAAAGACTCATGGAGCTATAACTCAGGTAGTCCAACTTCCTCTTTGGCATCAATACGAAATCTTCTATTTGGCATTTAGTGCCCTGCACAGTCTGGCTCTAATCTACCTTTCTGGTCTTATTACACGTTATTCTCCTTTCAAGAGCTCTGTGGCCCAGCCAAATTGGATTTCTTGCTAGCCTGGAACCTCATACTCAACATTTCTTCTTTCATCTCCATGACTTTGCCTATGCATGGAATTTATGCTCTCTTGCCTGCTGTGTTTTAGAATTTCTAGCTTCTTTCAAAGTTCAGCTCAAATATGACATCCTGTATGAGGGCATGAGGTCTATGCCGATTGTATTAGCTACTGGTGCCTCCCCACTGAAATTAGCATACATTTACTATATACTTTTATATATATACACACACACATACATATACACATATACATACATATACATATACACACATATGTTTGTGTATTTGCATATACACATATACTGTCCCTACTCAAATGGGTACATGTATTTTCCTTCATAGAATGTGAATTCCTTGAGAACAGGGAGTTTTATTTTTTTGTTTTTGTATCCCTAGAACCTAGTTATAGTGACTGGACCATAATTAATGCTTAATAAATGCTTATAGATTGATTGAGTATCATAATAGCTGACATTTATAGAGATATTTTAGGAGTGTAAAAGTGGTGAATTGAATTAAATTGAACCACTACCTCCTCCTTTGAAAGTTTTTCTCAGTGGCTCAAGGATTTTTAGGGAACTTTCTGAACTCAACTTCTTTCCTTCCCCCATCCTCCTACCCAAGTCTTCAGCATCCCTTTGATTTATACCAAGGAAAACCAAATTGCATTTTCCAACAGCCCTTTTCATTCTTAAAATATCTGTCTGGAGAAACAAGTTATGTTCCTTAATGGCAGAAGAGAGGTAGGACCTGGCTGCCACTTCCCCATGGTCCTACCTCTCTAGCATCCCCCTAGTAATGACTAGCACTAAGGCACTGGCAACAAAAGGGTATTATCAGGAAATGAGGGAAGATATATATTCCCACTGCCTCAAGTATTTATGCTAATTTATCTTTTCTCCTCCAAGTGTTTCCACACTTTGGGTAAAAGCACCAAAGCAATTCACTCATAAAACATATTCTTCCCAAGTATTTTAAAGTGATAGTACTGTATTTTAAACTTAAAAAAAAAAAGACAACCCTATATCCAAGATATTATCACCTGAGCAGCAAAGACAGAATTTCATAATTAGGCAAGATATTGTCATTTTTGAATATTACTGCACTTTTGAAACAAGGCATCAAATTTGGGATTGCATATTTGATACACAACTGATTTGGGATTTCAAGCCAACTGCAGCAAAATAATGAGTTGGGTTCATTGTTCAGTAGGAAGGAGTGACATTGAAATATCTATGACAAGATTCAAACTGAACCCCAACAGTATACAAAGCAGAGCTAAAGACACCTTGATTGTGAAATACAGAAATAAATCTAGCTGCTTAACTTCTCACTGCAATAGCTTTCCCAATGTGTTTGTCACCAACATTTTTGCTTGAGAGGGGCACTTGTAAACTCAGGCTCTGTTTTGAGATACATAACCTTTTAAGTTTCTAATAGCTCAATGGGAGCCAGAACAGTCAAGAAAATACACAAAAATTTGCTTCCAATTTCCATGATAATTAATCCAAAGATATATAAAGTTAGAGTAAGCACCCAGCAATGTAGTATAATTTCAGAGGTGGCAGAAAGACTCCTTTGTCTTCTTCCTGTTTGTCTTCAATTAGAGCTTCATTCTTTGAATGATGGAGTCTAAGAATTAGAATGGATTTAACAATGCATCCAGCTGTCCAAATGCTCTCCCAGTTCAGGCATACTTTTTTATGTGCCCTACAAATGGCCTATGAAGGCAAAGAGGGACACTGAGATAAGTCTGTAAAAGCTTCAATCTCTAGGTATTTTGGTTTGGGGGTTGGGTTTTTTTTTATCTGTTATTGGGATTCAGAAGGGAAAAAGAGTCCTTCTGCTCTCCAAAGGAGCAGATATTTGAGCTAGGCCTTAAAAGATGCATAAGAATTGTACAATTTAATCTTTTTTTAATCATTCCATTGCTCCAACCTATTGAAGTCTTTTTGGATCCTAATTCTGTCAACCCGTATTAGTTACCCTTCCCAATTTTATGTCATCTGCAAATTTAATAAACATGCATTCTCAGTCTTCATCCAAGTTGTTGATAAAAAATGTCCAAAAAATATAGAGTTCTGTAGTCTTCCATTAGAGTTTTCCTTCCAAGTTGACATCAATTCATTAATCAATACTCCTACTGTATTGATTAATATCTCTTCTGGCTCAAATAACTTTGAATCTACATTGCCATGTGATTTTCCAGCTCATATTTCTGCATCCTGTCCATAAGGATACTAAGAGACACTTTCTAAATGAATTTCTGACATCTACGCATACTGTGTCTATAGCATTCTCTTGTTCTAGTAATGTTATCAAAAAAGGAAATGAGATTCATTAGACATGACATGTTCTTAGTGAATTCAGGCTAGCATTTACTGATCACAGTTTATTGTTCACAGTTTATTGTCAAAGAGCACATAAACCATTTGCTTAATAATTTTATAGATTTTGTTAGGTATATGTTGCAAGCTTATTAACCCCTAATCTCTAGGATATTGGGGGTTTTCTCCTCCCTTTTCAAAATTCAGACATTATTCCCTTATTCCATTCTGCAGGATTAAATTTGTAGATCTTTTTGGCCCTCCCATGATTTATCTAAGACTACCAACAATATTTATATGATAGTATCATACTCATTTTTAAATACTCAAAAAACAACATTTTTGAGTACTCTGGGACATAATTTGTCTGGGTCTGAAAATTCTAGCAAGATGAAAAGTGAGTAGTCATGTCTAAACCTTGGTCCCTTCACCATCTAAAACCAGGAAATTTTATACCACATAAAGTAAAATAATAATACTAACAAAAATATCTCCAAGTCCCTCAACCAATCCTCATATCACATGATTTTGAGCCCCATCATCATTCTGGTTGCCCTCCTCTGGACATTCGCTTTGTCTCAGCAGTTTTCAGAGTACTATCCAAAGACCCCCATTGTTTTATTGTTGTTGTTCAGTCATTTCAGTCATGTCCAATTTTTTGTGATCCCCATTTGGGATTTTCTTGGCAAAGATACTGGAGCAGTTTGCCATTTTCTTCTCCAGCCCATTTTATAGATTAAGAAACTGAGGTAACCAGGGTTAAGTGACTCATCCGTAATCATACAGCTAATGTCTGAGACTAGATTTGAGATGATGTCTTCCTGACTCCAGGTCTGGTACTCTATTTACAGGCTTAGGTGTCCTAGAATTCCTAGGGATCCTCAAAATCACTTCAGAGTGTCCACAAATTCAAAACCATTTTACAATAATAATAAAATGTTTTCATTTCTTATGTAGTAAATATCAATAAAATGACACATAAAGAAAAATTATCGGGAGATCCTCAATAATGTTAAGAATATAAAAGTGTCTAATGCATACTTGTGCATTAGGTGGAGTTGTGACCTGATCCAATGACTCTGCAGAACAATTTGGAACTATGCCCAAAGGGCTATAAAACTGCCCATACCCTCTGATCCAGCAATACCACTACTAGGTCTGTATCCCAATGAGATAAAAGGGGTGGAGGGGGAAGAATGAAAGGAGAGGACATATTTGTACAAAAATATTTATAGCAGCTTTTTTGTGGTTTCTAAGAATTAGAAATTGAAGAAATATTCCTCAATTGGTGCTGAACAAGTTGTGGTATACAATTGTAATGGAATATTATTATGCTATAAAAATTGATGAGCAGGATGATGTCAAAAAAAACCTGGAAAGACTTACATGAACTGATGCAGAGTAAAGTGAGCAGAACCAGGAGAACATTGTATCATGATCAGCTGTGAATGACTTAGCTATTCTCAGAAATACAGAGATCCAAGACAGTTCCAAAGAACTCATGATGAAAAATACTGTTCCCCTGCAAAGAAATAACTGATGGTATCTGAATACAGACTGAAGCATATTGTTTTTCTTGATTGCTTGCTTGCTTGCTTGCTTCCTTTCTTTTTCTTTCTTTTTTGGTTCAAATTTTCTTCTAGAAAATGTCTAATTTTGGAATATTTTTTACATGATTGCACACTAATAACCTGTATCAGATTGCTTATCATCTCAGGGAAGGGGAAGGAGAGGGAAGGAGGGGTAGTATTTGGAGCTAATTTTTTAAATTAATATTTAAAATGTTTTACATGTAATTGGGGGAAAATATTAAAAAATATAAAATTTTTATTTTTTTTAAAAAAGAATAAATTCTTTTTTAAAAAAGAATAAAAAAGTGTCTCGATACCAAAAAGCTACTCCAGCTTATCAAATTTTCCCAAAAATGTAGTTAAACTAGATTTAGTTTAACTAGAAGGAGCAATGTACCCCAAGGGAGAGACATGGAACAGCATGTGCCAAGAAAGTAAAACCTCCACAACTCTGACTACATGTCTACTCTGACCATGACAGAAATGTCCTAGGACCATGAGCCCAAGAACCTTAAGAATAGCAGTATCCTGCTAACTGTTAGACCTCCTTCCAGACAACTCCCCCAGCCATTATTGAAAGGGGAAGTCATGGTGCAAAAAGGGCCCACATTTCTCATTATCACTTACAACAGTTGACCAGCTTCGACAAACAAACAGATAAGCACAAGAACCCTTTGTATGGCAGTGTTCCTCTTCTGCAGACCACCATGCTTGCTTCCAGCTGAGTCCTAACAGCCTTCATCTGGGGAAGCATCTCCTCTGCAGAAGGTGCCAGTCATCTCCACCAACTGTTAACCAACTGCCACACACAATACAGACAAGCCAGGATAACTGAAGCAGTGGATGTCCTAGGGGGTCATACAGGAGGCAGCATGTAGGAGACGAGTTAAAGCACCACCACTTTGACCATCACCTCCCCTCAGACTCGATACAGAGAGCCCAAGACTCTGAACCCAAGAGCCTCAGGAGGAGCATTATTTCTAGACCCATGTGCTTAGTCATCATCCTGAAAGCAACATCTACAGAGAAGAAACGTGGCAACTGCTTTTGCACTGCTGCTGGAGACTGAGAAAGGAATTCCTCATTGCCAAAATCTTTGGCATTGTCAAATGGTTCAGCATCAGAAACCAACATTATTTTTTATTCATGGAAATGACATTAAGGAAAGAGCATTAATATCTGCTTTGCCACTGTACCCTAAGGACCCTGGGGCTTCCATCTGACTTGCAAATAAAGTCTTCCATATGTGTTGTCTCCTTCCATCAGAACATGATCTCCTTGAAAGTAGGTGCTGTTTTGCTTTTCTATTTTTATCCCCAGCACCAGGTATAATACTTTGCACATAATGAGCATTTAGTAAATGCTTTATTCATTTATTCATAAAATGCTCAATACAACAGATGAAAAAAGAGCTCTCATCTATAGGAATGAAACTAAAATCATTGAAGGAAGAACTACCAAAAAAGACCAATATAAGGTTCAATAGTTTAGAACAGTCAGTGGAAACTCTTGACAGGATAGCAGATTTTCTGCAGAATAGATGATCCAGACAAAAGACAAACTGAATAGAAAACAAATAACTAAATGAAAATTTTTAAAAGCAGCACAGCTGAATGGTTGGAGACCACTATAGGCAAAAGTAAAGGAGCTAGCCAACAGAACTCAGCAAAGCAGTCTTAATCTTCCAAGAAAAAATATAAACAGAGCCTGTGTACTATATTTCAGGAAATACATTTCTTAAAAAGTCTCCCAGCAATACTAGAAATAGAGAGCAGGTAGCTAAGGCACTTTCTTGTACTGTATGGGCAGCTAATGAATAGAATTGCATGTACAAGTAGGGGTAGGTGACAAATGAGGAGCTGGGGCCATGGCCCCCATAAGACTACAGCAGTTGCCAAGGGTAGACTGTTCCCTGGAACCAGGGGGCAGCCTCCACAACAATACCTACATGGGTGCTGAGATCATTAGGAGGAAGCTACTACATTTCTGTAGTTCTTCTCAAGAGTGTCACCTACAAAAATGTTTTAAATTTGCTGCATTCCAAATCCAGTTTGTTGCATTTTGATATTAGGGGCACATGGGAAGTTCTGAAACATGAAGAAAGTCCAAGGTCCATCAATGTACCATGGGACAAAACAGGCCAAACTATACAAATGAAATCAGAAGACTTTAAAGAGAAGTACAATCAAGTATTTCATTCTAAATCTGATGGCTAAGTGTTTTCTTATTTAGCAGGCATGAGAGGCAAGCAGGTTCTACATACTGCCTTATTATTGCCTTACAAAAGTGCTCAACACAATCCTAGAGACTGAAAAGAACAGGAATATCCAGAAGAAAAAATGATATGTCAATGACTTTTTAAAACCCTGTTAACTCCTTGTAAAGTATTTTTAAGATAAATTATGTTGGACAGTTAAGTAGCTCAGTGAATAGAGCACCAGCCCTGGAGTCAGGAGAACCTGAGTTCAAATTTGTCATCAGACACTCAACGCACTTACTAGTTGTGTGACCTTGGGCAAGTCACTTAACCTCGATCGCCTTGCCTTTCCCCCTCAAAAAGAAAAAGATAAATTATGTTGACTTCTGAATCATGTGAAAAACAATATAGAGGGCCAGACAATTTCTTCTATCCTCATGACCTCGCAAACCTCTCTAAAACAGGAATTATGTGCAAGAGAGAAAGTAATTTTAGCTGTCTCCATGATAAGGCACCAAGAACCCCAACAAGTTAACAATATAATGAAGTAACAGAAGAGAAGGCTAATCTCTAAGCCCTAAAGAACTGGAAATCAGTCCGAAAGAAATTAGGCTTAGACCAACACCTTCCACATCATCACATAATGCATTCTAAATGAACAAGTGACCTTAATTTTAAAGATAAATCTATTTTTTAAAAATATGGATGCAGTGAATAGAGCACCAGCCCTGGAGTCAGGAGGACCTGAGTTCAAATTTGAATTCAGACACTTAACACAAAAACTAGCCGTGTAATCTTGGGCAAGTCACTTAACCCCAATTGCCCTACCTCCCTGTCTCCAAAAAAGCAAAAACAAAAGCAAAAACAAAAATAGGAGAGGAGCAGATCACATACCCTTCACACTATGTGTAGGAGATAGATTCCTAACCAAACAAAGGATAGCAGAAATTAGAAAAGATAAATACACTATGACTATGTAAAAATGAAAGGCTTCTGCTCAAACAAAATTAATGCATCTAAGTTGAGAAGGAAAGTGATCAAATGGGAAAAAAAAATCTTTGTATCAAATTTCTCTAATAAGAATTCCATGTCCAAGACAAATTAATATAGACATATTCTAAGTCACATAGGATCTAGACATAGTCAGATTATTTTTTCAAATCAGAGAGAAAACAGTATAATCTAATGTCATAGATAGGTAGATAGACAGCTAGAGATGTTTCATACACATATATATTATGTGTAGATATTATAAAGAAAATATATATAACATCTTATATAATATATATAATGCCTTACATAATGCACTGAACATTACGTATATTCTATATATACATATGTATGTATACTCTCTATATATACTATATATAGATATTCTATATATGGATATGTATCACATTCATATACAAATATTAACATACTGTTTATATGTAAATGCTTGCTATATTATTTTCTGTATAAAATATATATCATATTAGATTATGTCTAGGTCCTCTGATTTTTTAAAGATCTGCTTCTTTAGTATATAGAGTACATGACTAGCTATGATTAGAATTTGATTCCTTCACCATTTTGTACTCTGTGATGATATAACATACCTTTCCTATCCCCAACCAGTTTTTTGTCTTATTGGTAGAAATTAGGTCCTAAATATCAATAATACACTACTTCCTTTACCTTGTGTTAAAGGAAACTATTAACAAGTCAAAAATTTTCCACATCCTCTCTTTTAAATGGACTAAGACTTCCAGGACAAAATGCCGGACTAGTTAAAGTCCCTTACAATTACTACAAATTACCTCTATGCCAGTTTCATTACCCTTCTGTTCTGTTCTGTATTTGGAAATTATTATCTGCACCTTCCCTCTGGCCAAGTGGTCTGCAATATATGCTTATAATAGTATCATTTGTTCTTTTATTTCTTTTTTGTCCTAATCTAAACACTCTTTACCATGGTATTACCCTCAGGCTGATTCATTTCCAAACAAGTATATTTCTTTTTTATTATAGAGCCACCCTTTATATGCTACCCTTTCTAGCAGAGTTTTATTTTTTAAAGGTATTGTGATCCAGTGATATATTTTGATCACAAGTATAATCCCAACAAGCCACAATAAGACTATGTTGCCTTATTTTTTAATTGCAAGTTCACTTTGTTGGCACATAAAATGCCCTAATCTTCTATCCAATCTTTTTTCCTATGAATTATTGAACATTATTGTTGTTCTTCAATAGTACCCTTTTTTGTTGCTTTATTAGGGAATTTTGCCTCTCTACCATCAAAATATTGATGATAACCTTCTTTCCTACTACGCTCTCACTTTTCTTTGTAAGAAACATTCTCTTCTTGGACAGGAGCTCAGCATTTTAGTATCGCAAGCAATAACATAGAAAATTAAATACTACTCTTAGTAGCATTCAAAAAGTCTTTTCCCATGGTCATCTTCCGCAGTCTAGGGCTTCAACTGGAGAAAGAGATGAAAATACCCTCAAGCCTTTTAGTTTCCCACCCAGCATTTAATAGTCACTAAAAAGTGCAGTCTAGATTCCTTCTGGAGCCACAATTTATTACTATACATATTACTAAAAGTAGCTATGAGTCACTGCATTTAGCAAGTTTTAAAGGAATGTCACATCATTTATATACACTCTTGGAAGACAGTACACTTTCTAATTCACCATATGAAATGTATATAGAGAGCTACCTTTTCAATCCTCAGTAAGGAAACATCTGCCCCCACTATGCATTTCCTTCTTCCAAAGAATAACAGGAATCCCTCAAACCTGTTAGAACCCATGATTCCTCCTTGTTGTTCCAAGGTGCCAAAAATCCTTCTTTTCCTGCAAAAGAAAAAAAAGGTTATTAGTGATCTTTTCCTGATGTAACCCGTGGCCCAGAATCCTTAACCCTGGGCTCACATGGACTGAACTCAATCCTGGGTACCCCCAGTTATATCACTTTGGTTCATTTTGTCCCCATCACAACTCCCTATGGGAAATCTCTCAACACATGTTGAATATAGCTCGTGGCCAGCTCTCCATAAAACAGTTAAAAGAGTCCTAGGTACCTTGTAAGTACTCAAGAAAATAATATGTGTCAGGTACAGAACAGTCTTTATTTTCATCACACACATACAAAAATCATCTCTTTCTCTTTTATTTCCCTCTGCATTCTCAAAATTCCTTTTCTTGGATTATTTTTCCATCCTAGGAATTATGTGTCTTTTTAAATGTTAGCAAACAGAGAGGTCATCCTCAAGCCCTCTCGCCTCTTCTAGCAAAAAAAAAAACCTAACAGGCATGCTTCGTGAACAGCTACCACAAGAACACAAGTATGATACATGCCCCCAAAACCACTGGTACAATTTCTTCGGTACTTATATATTCTGTGTTTCTAGCTGAACTATGTAATTATAGTGAACTACGTATTAAGAGCTGCTGAACCTGCTCTTTTCAAAATGCTATACAAAATGTCCAATTTAACAGGAAGGAAGGAGACAAGCATTTCTATAGTACCTACTGCGTGCCCGGAACGTGCAAATATTATCTCATTTGATACTTTCAAGGGTCCTGGGAAGGAGGCACTATAATTAACATTTTTTACAATTGATGGACACCGAGGCACACAAAGGCTAAGGGACTCACCGGGGGTAACACAGCTAGTAATTATTTGAGGCTCAATTTGAATTCATGTCTTCCTAACTCTAGGCCCAATTCTCTATCCTCTGCTGCCTAATAACCTGGTGATTCAAGTCAAATAATTCTTTTGAACTCTACTGTTAAATATGCCTGACTCTTTCCTTCTCCTGACTCCTAAACTTTACTATTCAATCATGTATTTATTCCCACGTAAATGTCAAGCATATTTCACCCCAAAGACCCTTCATGGCAATAGTATGGAATATTTCACTCACCTCTTGGGGTGCCTGTTTATCAGGGTTTCAGGTCCTTTAAGACATTTTTAACCTATTGAAAGGCAAGAAAGGCTCTGAAAGGGTAGAACATTTTGAGCTGTCATCAGTCATATGCCCCTTATTGTAAGTGAGTTTTAGATCCTTCCTTGGGAACAAATTTTGGCAGAAGGGAGGGAAGAGAATGAAAGCATAGAATGCCTGAGAGAGGAGGCAAGCCCAAGCAGAGAAATGAAGGATCCAAGCAGAAGAGCAGAAGCCATCCAGTGCCAGCTTTGCCTACTTCATAATTTTACTTAGAGGTTAGCCATATTCACATATTTGGTTTAGCATCACAGGCCACATTGTATTCTCCTTCTTACTACTGATTTTTGTCTTACCTTGGGCAAATCATTCTCCACCCCCATCCCACTCTCCACCATGAATCTCCTTTTCAAAAAGAGAATAATTATTATTCTGTCTTTGCCCAGAGGAGCGAGATGAGTACCAATGTCTTATTCAAAAGGAAATCTATAAGCTACTTTGATCTCTGAGGCAGTAAATGATTTTTCGTTCCTAATATTTAAGGTCACTCCTGTGTAACACAGAACAAGGACTGGGTCTATGTTCAAGTTCTGGGGGCACAAGACCAGTTCAAACTTAGTCTAATTTCACTAGTTGCTTATCTTTCTCAATCACCTTGGAGACAAGCATTTCTATAGTACCTACTGCGTGCCCGGAACGTGCAAATATTATCTCATTTGATACTTTCAAGGGTCCTGGGAAGGAGGCACTATAATTAACATTTTTTACAATTGAGGGACACCGAGGCACACAAAGGTTAAGGGACTCTCCGGGGGTAACACAGCTAGTAATTATCTGAGGCTCAATTTGAATTCATGTCTTCCTAACTCAATATTGGAGACACTCAATTGGAGACACTCAATAAATATTCATGGATAACAAATCATCTAGACAGTATAACCTTTCAGTGCTGAATTCAGAACCTGTCTCCAGTTTTCTTTTGGCTGTGAACACACCTTTACTCTGACTGAATGTGATTAGGTTTCAGGGTCACATCCATCCCTAAGGGGGAGTGAATCAGGGCGATTGGCTCCCCCACATTTTGTGGGACTTCATACAACTGTGGAAGCTGAGCATTGACTCAGGGAGGTAACAGGGGGGTTGACCAATTCCTGCTTAAAATAAAAAGATAAAACTTCACGACCCCTGAGTGAGATTCCTCACCCCTTTTCAATGCATCCCTCAGACTTCCCTTTTGTGATTTCTTCTCCCTTGCAGGTTGCCATTGATACCTAATTTAACTTTATTTCATTTGTATAAAAAATGTTGGGGAGGGGAAGAGCTGGTGTGTGTGTGTGAGAGAGAGAGAGAGAGAGAGAGAGAGAGAGAGAGAGAGAGAGAGTGTGTGTGCGTGTGTGTGTGTGTGTGTGTGTGTGTGTGTGTGCACTTGAGATCCTCCTACAGAGAGGCCTGTCAGGAGCTTTTAAAATGAGCATTCTTACCTGTCACTCAAGGAATGACCGTACCTCAAAATTAAAAAAAATGAGGGGTGCCTAGGAAGAATGAAAGAAATAATCCAAGGAAGTAAAGAGAAAGTTCTGGTCAATGGAGTTCAAATGGGAATGAGTTTCTTCTAGAATAAATCATGCAAGCCAGAAGGGACTTTGGACCCAGTGCAAAATATTTGTTTTACCAATGAGGAGACCAAGGTGCAGAGGATTAATGTAATATGCCCAGGTTAAAGGCAGAGCCAGAGCTAGATGGAACCAAAGCAAGCTTTGTTTGTTTTGATTTTTTTCCCACCACACCACACTTCCTCCACAATCCAGACCTTCTGAAGATGCAATAGCATCCTTCACTTTTTGAAAACTTTAAAGAAGATTCATAGGCACTAACAAGTGGGAGAAATCTTGTCACCAGTCCCAGAAGGAGCAACACATACTGGCTGTTGAAATCTCCCTGCTGAGAGTTGTAATTTGTTATTTACAGGGGATAAAGGGATGTTTTGCCCCAAGATAATTCCATATTGTTCATGATGCAGTCCCTGAAATTCCCAGAGAAATTACTTCTTTGGCTTAAGGTATTGAAGGCTGCTATTAAAATGGAATTCTCAGCAAGAATCACTAATAACAAACAACACAGAGCAAACAAAATGGGACCTTAATTTCAGTCAATATGGAGGGTAAGAAAACTGTTCCAGTAACTAGCAGAGGTTGTGCCACATTTGGGTTTCAAGAAATATGTGTGCATGAAGGACAAATTAGTCACTATTTTAGAGAAGACGGTAAAGGAGCTGAGAGAATGTCTCTCTGTTCTCCAGAATATTAGAGAGGATGAAGTACTCTCCAACAGAATGAAAGAAGAAATTAGATTTAGACAAACGCCAAGATTTCGACCTTAAACAAAGTTCCAAATATAGATATATGTGATCTGCATATAAGTAAATCAGAGGGACATGAAGGAAAATTATCTATCAAATCTATGAATAGAATAAAAGATCATGGCCAAATGTTAGAGTGGATTCTAGGAGATATAATGAATAATTCTGATTACATGAAATTTGGAAGGTTTTTGCACAAATAAATCCAATAAAGCTAAGACTGAAAGGGAAATAATTAATTGAAAACAAATCAGGTTTCTCTGATAAAGGTCTGTCTTTTAAGATATATAAGGGACTGATTCAAATTTATTAGAATAACAGTCATTTCCCAACTGATAGTGTAAGGATATGACCAGCTGTTCTCAAGAAGAGAAACTGAGGCTATGTATACCCATATGAAAAAGTGTTCCTAATCATTACCAATTAAAAAATCTAATTAAAGCAGTTCTAAGATTCTCATATCCATCAGAGTGGCAAAGATGAGAAAAAATAGAAAATTGTTGATGTTAGAGGGGCTGTGGAAGAACAAGCACACAGACGCACTGTTGGTGGCCCTGTGAATGGGTGTAACCATTCTGGGAAACAATTTGAGATAATACACCAAAAATTACTAAATGGTGTATATCTTTTGACCCACCTCTTCCACTGCTAGGCCTACACCTAACAAAGATCAAAGAAGTAGGAAAAGATCTTATATGTACAAAGAATATTTATAGCACATTGTACCCCTGGTAGAATGTATAAGTAGCTGTTTTTGTGGTAGCATTGGAGCAGACAATCTAGGTTTAAGTCCAGCTCTGCTACAAACCAGCCACATATGCTTTTAAACCCTCCATGACCAGCCCCTTCCTATGTTTAAAGACTTCCTATACTCTCCCACACCCCACTATCCCCATGATCTACAATCCTGTGACCTTGACCTCCTAGCTATTCCTCCCACCAGACCCTCCCAGGCATCTTCAGTGCCTGGAATGCTCTCCCTCCTCATCTCTAAGTCTGGGTTTCCCTGGCTTTCTCCACGTTCCAGCTAAAATCCCATCTTCTCCAGAAAGTCCTAATGTCCATTAGCTCTACTGCCTTCTGTCGGTGATTAAATCTAATTTATCTTGGATCCATCTTGTTTGTACATGATTGTTTGTTAGGCCTACACCTAACAAAGATCAAAGAAGTAGGAAAAGATCTTATATGTACAAAGAATATTTATAGCACATTGTACCCCTGGTAGAATGTATAAGTAGCTGTTTTTGTGGTAGCATTGGAGCAGACAATCTAGGTTTAAGTCATTATTAGACAGTAAGCTCCCAGAGAGTAGGGAGTTATTTATTTTTTTAACTTTTCTTTATATTCCTAATGCCAGTGCCTGGCACATAGTAGGTACACAGTAAATATTTATTGACTGACTGTGTGATCTTTACCAAGTCCCTATAGACCTCAGTTTCCCTCTCTGTAAATGGAGTTGGAATAGATGATCTTGAAGGTACATTTCAACCACAGAAATCCATGGATCTACATAGCTAACATTTATTAAGTGCCCACAATGTGCACACTACTCTCTTCAGTATAGAGTGAGTGTTTAAAAATATGGTAAGGAATATGGACTGGACTTGTGATTTTATTGTCAGGGGAAGTTGAGATAATTCTCTCTTCCAGTACAGGTTGTCATCTGGTAACTTGTAGTTTTAGAAAGTTGCCTAGAGAACTGAGAAATGACTTCTCCAGGGTGACATAGTCTATAATGTTAGCGTTAAGAATATATGTTTTGGGCGTGGCTGGGTTGCACAGTGAATAGAGCACTGGCCCTGGAGTCAGGAGGACCTGAGTTCAAATCCAGCCTCAGACACTTAAACACTTATTAGCCGTGTGACCTTGGGCAAGTCACTTAACCCAATTGCCCTCCAAAAAGAAAAAAACAAGAATATATGCTTTTACAAATCATAATTCTTTTACTATTAGTCATTGATATACACTATGTATTCAATTTAACCAAAATATTTGATTAGCCAGAAAACATCCATTCTTGAACACAGAGAATAAAGAAATTCACAAACTTCTTAAGCTTGGCTCTTACAATTACATGACCCACTATGGGTTGTGGGGGTGACCAAGGAGCAGAGGGAAGGAATGATGATGATGATGATGATAACTGACATTTATTTGGTAGTTACTACTGACCAGGAGCTGTGCTAAGCATCTTACAATGATGATCTCATTTGATTCTCTCAAGGGCTCTGGGAGGTAGGTGCTGTTAATATTCCCATTTTACAGATAAAGAAACTGAGGGAGAGGTTAAGTGATATGCCCAAGGTCACGCAATTAGTGTCTGAAGCCATATTTAAACTCGGGTCATTCTGACTCCAGACCCGCAGACAGGAATCTTCTAGAACATGAGTCCCTAACCTGTTAACCGTAATCTATCAGTAGCTTTCTAAGTCTACTGTATTCCACTCAAGGACATCAAGATCAACACCTCTTTTTCTCACTTACCGTTAGCCTCCATAATCTTAAGGTTTGGAGGGAAGTATAAAGTAGCTCCTTCTAACACAAAGGTAGAGGACCCTTGCCCTGGGATGTATTTGACAGGAATGGAAAGCAGTTTCTTCCTTGGATTAAACTGAAATCTTGTTTTCAATATTCAATCATTTCTTTAGATGACAGTATATGAATTTTGCAGCATTTTATTTAAAAGGATAAAGAAGCTTAGAACCCCAAAGCTCTGAAGGGCTTTGTAAGTAATACTATTTTTAAAAAAGCAAATTAGAAGCTTGATATTTAAATCCAGTTAAATATGTCCCCCATTCCTGCCCTTTCTGTGTAGAATGATAGCCTCTCAGAAAATCTACCAGATATTCAAGATATGTATTTGAGCCTCACATAGTCCTTGCTACCCAAGAGCTCAGGAGAGTTTTATTACCCAGTACATATTTGTTGAAGATCAGTTTTTGGCATAATCTATGTTATGGCTGTGTTATACTCATAAGGCTAGATTTACTCCTTCTAAAATATAGAGACAAATAAAACTGCATGAATGAGGTTTTGAGAAGAAGGGAGACAAAAGAAGTGGGAGAAGGGAAAGCAGAAAAATCCAGAAAGTCTCATATCCAGTAGGAACAATCCAAAAGAAAGAGAAAATTAATTCTGGCAGAGAAGATGCAAGAAGTATGCATAACTTGAAGCTGCCAAAGGGTCAGGTCCTATTATTTCGAGTTCATGTGCACAGGTCATCTGTTAAGCATTTACTGCTTTGTATTGAGCAGGTCAGTGAGTGGAATAGTCATAGGTTTAACTGAGGCCACCATATATTTTTTTAAAGGGATATTCTTTTTTTCTGCTGTTAATTCTTCTTCTTCCCCAGAATTCATCTCCCTCACTTTCCTGCCTGAAACATCAGTAAGCAATCAGGGGACAAAAATCCGTTTAGCTCCATTTTTTCAATATTTCCCCATAAAATCTAAGTCTTTGTTAATCTTACCAAACTCCTAATTGTTCCCTCTTTTTGCTTTGCCTATGTTTAACCCATGTGTACAAAGAAACAGAAAAAAAGAATCACCTAATAGGAATCTTGAGTCATTCTTCCACCCAGTGGCCAAAAACAAAATAACTTATTTTTAGCCCAGGCAGAATCTATGCCTTCGTACAATGGAGTTTTAAAGCACATACATTTTTAAAAATAATCATTATAAATGGATGTGTTCTTAGAAACTCACCTGTATGTACCAATTAACTTGGAAGTGGTCCATTTTTATGCAATCTGTATAAATATTCTTTTTAATTAAGGCAATAATTATTTTATCTTGAATCATATCATTGAAATCATATCACTGCAACAAAGGCAGGAACTCGTCTTGTCCTATCTCTAATAAGGACTATTTTCAAAGATAAATGTCTGGGTTTTCCCTAAAATCATCTAGATACTTTTATGTATCTCTGTCTGGCAAGAAGCACTAAAATGTCTTATAAGTCAAATGTAGATTTCCCTTAATTCCTAAATCACATTCCTACTATGGCAAATATTCTTAAAAACACAAACGACCCCTGACGACTTACTCTATTGCAATAGAGAAAAATACAGCATTCTCACATTTCCAACTTCACATTTTGATGATGATGACAACGGTGACAATGACAATGATAATGACAGTGGTGTGGATGGTTGATGACAATGATGAGCTCAATAAGTATTTCCTGTGACTGCACCATATAAAACTCTGCCCTTCTTATTTTTCTCCTGGGCTTTTGCTCCTTCTATTTTTCTATACTTGAATACCTCCTGACTCCAAAGACAGTGATCTTTCCATTGTACCACACTGCCTTCATTCTTATCATCTCGATTATATTCAAATCTCTTTGCAGGCAGAGTCTAGGGCTTCTACTTCCTTTGGGGAGACAACCCCCATAAACACAGCTACGAGTACAAAATATGAGCGTATGTAACCTTTGTTGAATTTATTGATGTTAATGATAACAATGTCTTTGATGGTGATGATCTTGGTGATTCTAGTGGTGAAAAAAAGGAAGTTACTACCAGGTTGACTTCCTTCTTAAATATAGAAGCTATAGTGTCTATAGGGCCAATTGCTCAAATAGTAGAAGCAGGAACTGATGATGTGCAGAGAAAGAGATGAGATAGGTGGAACTGAGCATACATCTCTAGGACTTAAGAGGGAAGGCCAGGAAAATGAGAGGAAGACATCCTGGGGCAACACTGAACTGCCAGAACTTTGGCAATTAAAATTCAATTCAGCAAACATTTAGTAAGTACCTACTATATCGTCTCTCTCCCTCTCCCTCCCCCTTCTTCCTCATCTCTCTCTTTTCCTCCCTTCTTCTTTTCTCTCTCTCTCTCTCTTTCTCCTTCTCCCTTCCTTCTCCTCTCTCTCTTCCTCCTCTCTCCTCCTCCTCCTCTTTCTTTTTTCTTCTTTTCTTCCTCTTCTCTCTCTCTTACATATGTAGATATATAAACACACATATCTCTCTGTGTGTTAGCTGTGTCTTGAGGTCCATTATATTTCAGATCACAGTACATATCTGAAACAACCTCCACATTTAAAGAAATGAAGATGGCATCTTTGTGATTAGAGAGAAGGGGAGGGATAAAAGGAATGTTGTTGACATAGAACCAAATAAATATGGCAACTAATTAAGCATGTAAAGAAAAATGAAGAATCAAGGATAATCCCAAAGTTGCAAAAGTCACCGGAAGAATGGTGGTAACCTTGGGATAATCAGGAATATTTGGAAGAGGGATGGATTTGGGCAAAAAGACAATGACTTTAGTTTCAGACATATTAAGTTTAAGAAGACTATAGGGCATCAAGTTAAAATACCTACTAGGTACTTGGTAATGTAAAACTGGAGTTCAAGAAAATGATAAAGGTCAGATATATAGATCTGTGAGTCCTTCATACGGAAGTTATAATTAAGCCTGGGGGTGTTGATGAAACCACAACATTAGTGTATAGGGGTAAAGAGAATAAAGCAAAAAACAGAGCCTTCAGAAACACTCAAAATTAGGAAAACAGATATGGATGATGACCCAGCAAAGTTAGCAAGAAGCAGCAATCAAAAAGGTATGCGGAAAATGAAGAGAGATCAGTGTCATCACAACCCAGAGAGGACAAAAATAAGCATCAGAGAGATAAGGAAGGTCAGCAGTGTCAAAGGTAACAAGGAAGGTCAAGAAGGATGAGGATTAAGAAAAAAAAAGCAACCAGATCTCGCAATTAAGAAATAACTGGCAAATATGAAGAGGACAATTTCGTCTCAGCGAAGATTCATAGAACAAGGAGATTGAAAACCAGGGAGACTGGAAAAATGATGGCACCCTTGTTGAAAATAGTGAGGTTCAGAAGAGAGCTGGATTTGGAGGGAAGGATAATATAATGTCGACTTCATCCATGACTACTCTTTCTGTACTCCTCTTTCCTATGCAAAAATGCAAAGTGGAGAGGTAGGGAGGAGAGGAGGTGTTCACTCACCACTATCCAGAAGGGAAGAATCTCTCACTGAGGGATGCCTATAGGAACCACGACATAATCAAAGGGACAGGGAGTTGGGGGAGAACAGGGAATTTCTCCTGAATAGCTGTTTCATAGTTTAGTTAGCTTATAACTACCCTATGAGACTCCCACCTAAAGGAGGCCAGCAGCAGAATGGGGCAGCATAGGAGGCTATTGCTAGGAATAGCATTGTTGCATCCATACAAGATCAAGACTGACAATAATGTGGGAAAGGGTAAAATGGGAATTATCATCCCACCAGGAAATTGATTACACACCCCTTGGGATAAAATCATAGCCCCTACAATTTTATTCTTCACCCCGCAGGAGTCCCTTATCCACATTGGAGATCCCTCCAGTTAGCTAGGTAAATTCTCTGACTAATAAAGTTTCATTGAAATGAATGGTAATTGGGGGGAGTGGAATTTAGTGGAGTGGCAGAGCTAAGCACTGAAGAATAGTGTTTAGTCCAGGGGTCAGCCTGCAGGTCACAGTCTGTAGTCTGTGAGCTGAGAAAGGTTTTTATATTTTTAAAATAAAATGTTATTGTATTTTAAGATGTAAAAACCATTCTTAGCTCAATGACCCACAGAAAATCAAGCAGCAGCTGCATTTTGCCAGATCTTAGTTTAGTCTAAGCAAGGAGTTTGTCATCTTTTTTGAGTTGTGGTCCCTTTCGGCAATCTGGTAAAGCCTATTGACCCTCTCTCAGAGTAATGTTTTTTTTTTAATAATGAAGGAAATGCTAAATTTCAGTTAGAAGTGAGTGAAAATAAAGATGTAATTTATTTTTCCCATCCTAGTTTGTAGACATCTGAAATCTATCTACAGATTCTTTAAGAGAGAGCAGGGAGTACTCCAGTTTGTGAACCCCCTGGTCTACGCCCTTCTGAAGTTGAGGTACCTAAAGAATGCTGAGCCCTTTTAGTCCTATTCAGAAAGCCCTTGGTCTTGAACTAGAGCGACCTTGAAAACCTCAGGCCGTTAGGACTTACGCCACGCTCCCCCAGGACCTAGACCTGTGTCCTGAGACCCAGAGTTTAAGCCTGTTTTTGCTTGCTAGCTGGAAGCCAAGATGTCATAGGTGCCATTGGCTTATTTATATGCTCCAGCCTCTCAGAGGCCTGGGAGCAAGCATCGTTGGTAGACGGTCGCCCTCTAGTGGAATATTCGCAAAGGATGCCTGGCACAGATAGGGAAAAGGAAAAAAGCCAATGTGGTCAGAGAAGTTAATTTTCCAGGTTCAGTCCCTTCCGCAGCAGCTTGAACCTAAACCACATATACTTATAAACAGAGTTTTGAGATCAGGCTCCTCTTTCAATCCAGGAAATGACCTTCAATTCATAATAAACCTGGATATTTTTTTCTGAACTGGTAGCAGGGTGGTTCTCTCCATTTCCAGGAAAAATAGCGAAGTTTGGACTTTGGGAAGCATTTCCTCTCCTGATTTCTTCCACACACAGCGCTGGCAGTGGAGGGAGGCTTCAAAGTCTAGGCAACAAACCTTCGGAACAATCCCATCAAAGAGGAAGTCTGAAAACCAAGACAAATAGTAATTATTTCAGCCTCAAATGCTTACTAGCTGTGTGTTCCTGGGCATGTCATTTCATTTCTGTTGGACTCAGTTTCCTCATCTGTCAAACGGAGACACTAAGAGCACCTACTCCCAGGATCATTGAGCAGATCAAACTGAGGCAGAAACTGTAAAACTCTTGGCACAGTGCTAGATACAAGTGCTATATAAAATGTTAGCTATTGTTATTATTATCATTATTTTCCTTTTAAATTGTATAATTTTATATGCAAAGGACTTGCCTTTTTCATTAGTTCCATAACTAAAAAGGGCAGATATGTGAAAATCCACTTCATGAGAAATACCCATGTTCCTATGAACTAAATTCAAATAGTTATCCAAGCAGTTATGTTTAGCCACATTTTCTAGACACAAATGCTTAACTCCAATGGAGTGGAGGGAGGGAGTGATTTAGCAGTTTAAAACATATTAAAACTTCTAAGAAAAGTAGTATTCTCAATTAATTAAATGACAGATTCTAATATTCTTCATTATTCAAAGGAATGTAGGATTGAAAGTTGGAAAGGGGTTCCAACTCACTCATTTAATAGATAAGGCAGGTTAAAAGATCCTGAAAGGGTGAAGTGATTTAATTCAAACTGAGTCCAAATCATGAAAAACAGAAATTTCGTGAAGTTTTTCAAGGTTCTAGATGCTGATACATAACAAAAATGACAGTGGGGTGGAGGGGAGGAAATAAACATTCACAAAGCACCTACTATGCACCAGTATATTACAAATATTATCCCATTTGATCTTTACAACAATTCTGAGAGGCAGGTGCTGCTATAATCCCCATTTCATAGTTAAAGAAACTGAGGAAGAGGTTAAGTGACCTGCTCAGAGTCACACAGCTAGGAAGTATCTGACATCAGACTTGAATTTAGGACTTCTTTAGCTACCTCCTGGCAGTGTTTGAATATTTCACATATGCTTCACGGCTTCTCAAGGACCCTGGGCTCATATGTGATCCCAATGAGGTTATTTCCCCCCTGGCTCAGAGTAAAAGAAGCCCAGAGTAAAACTCTCAGGAAATCTGAATAAGGATTTGTATAGATTGTGTCTGGGTTCACCCCAAAGGGAGTAACAGGGTCCCCACGACTCCCATATCAGGTATGCAATACACAAGCTTTCATTGTAAAACAAAGAGTGTCAAGTATGGGACAACCTTTATGTCCACCACCATAGAAAATGCATAAAATACAAAGGATTCATGACCAAATATATATAAAACACTGAAATAGCCCATTAGATTCCCTTCTAGCTTGTAAAGACATCATGTGGTACTGCTAAACGAATATTTTCCATTCATCTTGTAGCTGGCACCATCTTAGAAAAGACATCATTATCATGAAGCAGTTACGGTGAGATCTAGCTCCCACCTTTCCGTGATATTAACTTAGTTCTTAAGCTACAATATAGGTTTTCTCCAAACTGAAGGCTGATAAATAAAATCCCTTACTAGGAATTGATGACCCAACTCTCAAACTCAGGAACTTTTGAAGTCTTTATAACTCTAGAACTTGAGAATCTCAAACCCAGGATCACCCTGAAAATATTTTCCAATACTTTGGAAAGGTCCATTCTCAGATGTGTAGTCTCTGATCTATACACAAAAAAGGGCAGAAGAAAGACTGGGGAGTGTAGAAACTCCCCTCTCAGACTCATCCAAACAAGCAGGAATGGTTGGCTATGTGCTACTCTTACAAATCAACATTTCTGTTCCTGGAAAGATGGAGGGATAAATCCAGAAGACTGCCAATAAATGTTTAACAGCTGGCTATGGGGAGGTGCGGGGGAGGGGAGAAGGAATGCAAGTACAACATGCTTAAATTTAATCTGCATTATTAACATTTTCCCCATTACTTTCTTAAATCTAGACAATCATCAGAACAATAAATCAAGCACTGATTTGTAGAGTTTGACAATTTCAGAGGTGTAAATGTTCACAATGAAAATTTAGCAATCTGTTCCAGACCCCTAAGGAGCTAGCTTCAGCCCATTCCAGGATAAATCACTGCCTACCAACCCCCACCCTCCCCCCATACACACACATCACATGCATTTAATGTACTCTGGTAAAATAGTCCAAGGGAAAGAAAATATAAGGAAAAGAGATGAGCCATTTCACAGCTCACTCTTATAGAAAAAACCCTGCCTCTCAGATACCAGTCATCATCTCAAAGACAGTCCTTGCCAGTGAGGACCAATTGGAGGAATTCTTTTTAACAAAAAAGTTAGATTGCCCATCTATCTCCATGCCTCAGATAAAAAAAAATTCACTCTCAATAATCTCTCAAGTTCACTGAGGAATTCATCAAATAGATGAAGGGCTCCCCTGTTAACCCTCTTTACAAATATGCAAAGGATCTGTGATTTATTTCAACAATAGGTCTTCCCAGAATGGGAACCCCCTCCACCGATGCAGAGTTCCATTCTTCCTTCGACTTACCAAATAAGTCATAGGGAGTTTGCTAAGCCACTCAGAGGTTAAGTAACTTGTCTAGGGTCACAAAGCTAATATCTATGAGAGAATTGCCTCTTTAGATTTGAGTATTGACTGAGAATTATGGCCAAAAAAAACCAAACAAACCCACCCAGGCAATCTGAAGAACAAGATAATATTAGTTCTTAGACATCTTAATTTTATAAATTCTGATTTTTTAAAAAAAAAAAACAACTTCTAAAAACAGCCTAAGTAAGATGATGCAGACTAAATGGAAAAACTAAAATGTTAGCTCTGAAAGACCAGACTCAAGGAATTGGTTAAAAGGAAGAAGATGTACTGGGAAGCATTCAGTGCAAAGCTTTTGCACAGAGATGCCTTTTTAAAAGAACCATTCTTTTTACAGAATGTTTCCAATCCAAACTCACATGAATATATTTTTGAACCTTGAAAAGTAAAATCAAAATGTATACAAAACAGTAGCAAGCACTTTCTAAAAGAATCAGATTGGTGCTTACAAATAACAGACTATGAAAACACAAATAAAAGCACATTAAAAAACAACTTTGCGCTTCTTTGGAGAAGTGGCTAAACATAATGAATAATTAAAGAAATAATTTCAAATGATTAATTCATCTTCAACTTCACCTTCTCTAAAATGAAATGTCTCCAGTTTTAAAGGCCTAGCTGGTCGATATGGAAGGAATTTAGTTAGCATTTTAAGCTGTCAGTGTAAATATCTTTTCAAGAGACACATATGATCATTTTTAATTCAAGGAGCCAATTCAGCGTTTATAAAAGGTAACAAAATCCATCAACATGCCCGTCCATTTCTCTTTTTGCATTAATAAGACTGTGGTTCATAATTTAATTCTAAAATGTACAATTCCAGTGTTTAGATTAATAATAATTATGAATATATTAATACATAAATTTATTTATCACTCTGCTGGAAAATAACAGCAGGGAAACTTTGTCTTCCAAATTTCAAGAGCACTGAAAATTATACAGCGAAATATATCTTACAAGCTCGTCTTTAGAGATTTCTTCCATTTGACCTGGACCAGTCAGTTCAGTTGGCTCACATTGGTGTTAATGATACTGAGGTCGAAGGTTCCATCCTGGTTAATTTCCTAAGGACAAAAGCTTTGTTCTCCACCCTCTAACCCAGATAGTTCTATGATCACTGCAAGTCATTGTTTAAAAGGAGGCCACAGGGAGAAAGTATGGTCTCTCAGAATTACCAGGGAAAATAAATAAATAATAAATGAAAAAGAGCTCACAGCATGTATCTCAATGAGAATGGGTCAGTAATAGTAACTTCTTAAGAACTGTTATACTTTTTCTTATTTTTAAATCCTACCCCCTTCACTATAATTGCCAACCATTTTGAACTCTTCTAGAGAGCTGGACAGTCTACACTGATGAGTGGAAGATTCAGCATGGACCAACAAAATTTATGACAAAACTTGTGTTATTAAACAAATTGGTCAGTGGCTTAGTGTTGGAAGGAGCCTTAGAGTTTCTTGAGTCCAACACCCTCATTTAAACAAACGGAAATAAATTGAGTCCAAGAGAGGTTAAATGACTTGCTGAGGGTGCTGCAAGTAAATAAGATAGCAGATAAAAATGCAAATGGATCCTCATTCCTAAAGCCCCCATACCCCTGCCTTTTTCACCCTCTCTAGCAACTAGGACAGAGTATCAGAAAAGATGCTCAGAATCCTACTTTAAGAACATCTATAAACATTAATTTAACTCTGTTATTCAAAATATGAGATCTCTGTTAAACAACTATTGAGTTGGTCCATTGTGGGAGGCACTAAGCCACATCCATATAAATACCATGGCTATAAATGAAGCCAAAAGACCTAATAACATAACACACATGTGGAGGGATGGCTCACATCTAATTCTCAGAGAGACAAATAAAGGAATTGTTGAAGATGGGTTCATTGCACACCCAAGAACAATTAGAAGATAATTTCATGGGATACTTGGTCATTTCACTCTGCAGATATTTGCTCATGATGAACAGGCAAGGGAACCACCATGAAGATTGTAATTTATGAGCCAAAGTGTGTTGTAAAGGATGTTGTAAAGGGTAATTTTTCAAAGAATGCAATGATACTTCAAACCAAGCTATTCCAATACACATTGCTCAGAGTCTAATACACTGAAGACACCACAGTGCCCCTTAGGCAATAGGGATGGCACAATCCCTTCCCTCAAGTACCTTACATTCTCCTGGGGGCTGGGGGAGATGAATAGAATAAATTCAGCATATGATTGAAATTGCATGTATTTATTAGTTATTTAATGTGTTTCAGGTACTATGCCGAGAACTAGGGATGCAAATAAAAATCAACGAACATTTATTAAACACCTACAATGTGCTAAGCACTGTGTGTGCTAAGCGCTTTACAATTATTATCTCATTTGGTCCTTCTAACAATCCTAGGGAAGTAGATGGTATTATTATCCCCATTTTACAGGTGAGGAAATTGAAGCAAACAGTGGTTAAGTGATTTTCTCAGGGTCACACAGTTACTAAGTGTCTGAGGTCATATTTGAACTCACATCTTCCTGACTCCTGGCCTATGCTCAAACCACTGCACCAACTAGCGGAGCTAACACAATATCTATTCTCAAGGAGCTTATATTATAACAGGATATACAATACACATAATGAAGTGCTGACCAAAAAGGGGTACTTTGGTCTTGAAAGTTGAGGGTGGTGACTGACACATCCCATACATTGGTGTAATTCAGTAATCATGGTTCATAGTTCCAAAACTGGAAGAGTTTAGGTGGAGGGAAGAAAGAATAAGAGATGGCAAAATGGTTAGCAAGGAAATTTCAGAGGAAGTGACTAGAGGAGGTAGCAAGGTGAAGCCAGGCTGGAGATTTCATGAAATAGTGGTTTGAGAGATAGCAATCACCAAGGCAGAAAGCAGAGTCTTAGATTTTTGTTTGAAAGTAAAATAACATTTAATTAAGAGTTTGGTTTGACTATCTACACAAGAAAAGCCAAGTGGATGAAAAATGGCTATTGTTCATACTAGTCTGTGCAGTTGACTGAAGACATTATAAGGTTCATTCATCATACTAGAGGTAGCTGAGTGACTTAGTGCATAATGTTGCACCTGAAATCAAAAAGACCTGAATCAAAATTCAACATCATGTTCTTATTAGCTGTGTGTGATACAGACAAAGGACTGGTCAGGAAGATCTGAAGTCCTGATACATACTGGCTGTGTAATCATTTCAATCTTTCAAGCACCTCCCTAAAATTCCCTTTCCCTAACCTCAACACTCTAAAAACTATTACATATGAAATGATTTGATCTGAATCAGTGGAAAGATTTACTACTCCATGTGATTCCCCACAAAAATGAAAAATCACAGATCCTCTTCCTCCGTTCTCAAAAAAATTGTTAGATTTCCTTACATCAAGCCTGAATATGTCTCTTTGCAACTTCTAGCAATTGATCCTACTTGTTATCTTTAGGAATAATCATCTGAATTTGTTACAATAAAACATTATATTACTTTTTTTAATGGGGGGAGGGAAGCTCCTGTAATGCTTTAGTACTATTCACACTAATGGACCAATCAACTACTTTCAATAAATTGATCAATAGGCCATTACTGAGTTTGAATGGTTTTGAGTATGATGCTAGTTACTGTAAGGGTACAAAGCAAATTATAAGACATAGCCCTAAGAAGTTGGGTAGAAAACCTTAAGTATATCATAAAAGTCAGAGAATAATTGTGTTAAAATATTTGGCAAAAACTAAAAATGTAATAGGAGTTCAGAGAAAAATACATCATAAAAACTGAATGTGGGGTGGGGGAAAATCTATGTATGACTCAGTTTCCACACCTATAAAATGAGTTTATTGAACTATTTGAACTCTGAAGTTCATTTCAAATCCCATAATCCTAAATATGGGCTGGAGTAGTCAGGGAAGACTTCATGGAAAAGGTGGGATTTGTGCTGAGCCATGAGGAATAGCAGGAATCTGAAAAGATGTCAGTATTATTGGATTGAGAGGAGTCCTGTTTGTTGTTAGGGTAGGATTCTGAGTTTCCATAAACAAAGTACAGACTAGAGACCTTGACTAGTCCTTGCCTTCAGTTGCCCAAGGCTTTTGGCAGGCCACCAACCTCCAAAAGTAGAAGTACATTAAAAGGCAGGAGAAGGCCACCTCATAGTGGGAGATATACGTTTTTTGAGAACAAAGAGAGTTTGATGAGTCATTTTAGGCCCTAGAGGAAGGTGGCTGAGTAGATAAACTATGGGAAGTGTCAGTGACAAGATAGAGTGTTTTCCCTAAATACTAGAGGAGATCCTGAAGGGTATTCTGAGGTGATATAACTCCAAGCAGAGAATTTTCACTGGCAAAGTTTTAGGTCCCACTGGCTACCAGGAAACATGGCTGCAAACTTGACTCACTTCAGAAGGATTCTGATTTAGTGAGGCATATACAAATAGATCAGATGGGTTATTTTTTTCTTCTTACCAGATGTTATGAGAGTTAAGAAAATGGTTTCCACATGTGGGACTGGTTCATAACAGCATTTTCCAGAGGTGGCTTGGAAGTTTGATTGTTCTTTTTCCCCTCCCCTTGCCAACAATAGTATTAAATGACTATTTAATTGCATCCTCAAGTTCTCTTTTGCACAACTGTATTTCCAACAACTTATATCCTCCTTTAAACTAAAAAAGTAAATGTTCTAGGCAACAAACTCCCAATTTTCCATTAAAAAAAAGGAAGGCAGAGTGGCAGTGTGGATAGGAAACTGGCCTCAGAGTCAGGAAGACCTTGGTTCACCTATGAGTGATTGATCCAGAAAATGAGATGAGCTTTTCTGCCAGGATAAAGCAGCAATTCTTTCATTGTTGACCCACCTCTGACACATGTTGGCTGGGTCACCCTGGGCAAATCACCACTCAGTTCCTCAGGGAGCTCTAAGTTTGTAAATTGCTCAGCAGATGCCAATCAGTGTTAATAAAGAGTTTATTTCCTAGTAGTTCCCTGGGAACTTGTGAAATCACCAACCCATTCCAGTATCAACAAGAAGACAGATAATTTCAACTGGAAAGATGATTAGTATTTGGACAGGCAGGGATGAAGCAAGTAGGCAAGGCATCCCAGAGAGTGGGAAAAAGAAAAAGACAATGAGAAAAAAAAAGAGACAAGAACAGAGGCAACAGTGGGCATGGCACATTTCTGGGACAGCTTGATGAGTGTTTTTAGTATTATGGAAGGTGTATTCAGGGGAAAGTAGGAAGGAATGAAAAATATTGTTGAAAAGGAAGAGTAAAATCAGATTAGATTCATAGGGGTGGAGTACTTATAGCCTCTAGGCCACACGTGGCCATCTAGGTCCTCAACTGTGACCCTTTGACTGAATCTAAACTTCACAGAACAAATCCTTTTATTAAGGATATTTGTTCTGTAAAAACTTGTACTTAATCAAAAGATTGCACTTGAGGACCTAGAAGGCCACATGTGGCCTCAAGGCCTCAGGTTCCCCACCCTTGGATTAGAAAAATCAAAGAATAATAGATTTTGAGAATTGGAAGGGAGCTCAGTCATCTTCTGTGAAGACTACATATGAAAAAAAATCCACATATGTCCTGTGCAGAAGCACAGGAAAGAACTCTACAAGTCTCAGGATGGCAGGAGATGTCTACATTCAGAGAATGATCTAGAAAGACCAGAGTATAAATGGAGACTGAAGCAATACATGCTTTCATTCTTTTCTATGTTTGGTTTTGTTTATTTTCCCATTGTTCACTCCACTGGTTACAATGCTTATACAACCAGACTTTTGTACAATGTGAGTTTGCAGATCCTATACATGATTGTATGCCACCGTGGTGGGGGTGGGGGATAGGGAGGAAGGGGAGAAAAATCTGAAACTCAAGTGATTTTGGAACTGAATCTTGTAAACTAAAAGTAAACAAACAATTCAGTAAAAAAAAAAGTAATGAGAAAAAAAGAAAAAAAAGAAATTCCCAAAATAATATCCAATTGTCTCCTAAGGCAGTCCATTCCATTTTGGGATAGCTCTAATTGAAAGGAGGCTTTTCTTGGTATCCAACCTACTTTTGTCACTCTATAACTTCCACCTCTTACTCCTGGTTCTTTCCTCTGAGGCCAAACAGAACAAATGTAAGCCTTTGAAGTACTTGAAGATAGCTATCATATAACCTCTGAGTCTTCTCCATGGTAAATATTCCTAGCTCCTTCAATCATAACCTGCTATAACATAGACTGGAGACTCATTACCATATGGGTTTCTCTCCGTCGGATGCTCTTCTGCCTATCAGTGTCTTTAATCTGTGGCACCCCTAGCACATGTAGCTGTTGTTAGGAAGTTGGTGGCATGGGGCTGGGGTCCCCTGGGAGGAGTGGACATGTCTCATAAACAGATTTACTATTTGGACAAATACAACGATGAGGAGTTTGAGTACCGGCACATCATGTTGCCCAAGGACATAGCCAAATTGGTCCCGAAGACCCACTTGATGTCTGAGTCTGAGTGGAGGAACCTTGGTGTCCAGCAGAGTCAGGGATGCGTCCATTACATGATCCATGGACCAGAGCCTCACATCTTGCTGTTCCAGCGACCACTGCCCAAGAAGCCTAAGAAATGAAAGAGCATGCCACTTCAGTTCCAACTGTACATAGCTGTCCTTACCTGCTAACATCTTTCTGCTAATAGTGTTGCTTTCTTGTTTCTCACTTGGGATATTTAAGGGATGTTTAATACACTGTTTGAAAGTGCTGGTGACTCTCTTGTTTCTTGAGCAAAGCTGACACCACCACAACTACCCCATTGGGTGCTCTGATGAATGTATCTTCAGCTGAGCTTTGCCTCCAAAAGCTGCGGCAAGCTCTGTATCAAGCTGAACACATTGGGAGGATGGACAAAGCACCAAGAGTGACTGAAGACTCATCACTGCTTAGTTGTGGGGCATGTATAATTGTTGCCAATTGTGTTTTTTTCCCACCAGGTTGTGTACAAGGTGACTTAATGGATTTATATTTTCATTTTTTGGAAACTTTACATTTTATTCAAGAAATATCTGTTCTGTTTAAATCCTTTCAATAAAGAGGAAATTTGTGTAAAAAAAAATTCTGTGGCACCCCTAAATGAGATCCAGTCCTCAATTAGATCCATCCTATACTGTGATTATCACCTCCCAATCCTAGAAGTTATACTTCAGAAGTTAACACAGTTCCTGATTGCATGTCTTTTTGATTGTCCCATCACCCTGCTGAATTGTTTTGAGCTTACAATCTGCTAAAAAAAAAAATTAAAAAAAAAAACTTCAGATCTTTTTCAGAACAATTGTTATCTAACCGTGTCTCCCCTATCTTATACTTTTGAAGCTGATTATTTGTACCCTACAGAATTTCATCTTATTAGATTCAGCCCAATGCACTAGCTTGTCAAAAATCTTTTTGGATCCTGACTTTCTTATTCAGTGTGTTAGCTTTGTGTCATCTGCAAATTTGATGAGCATGCCATTTATGCTTTTATCCAAGTCATTGATTAAAATGTTAAACAACATAAAGCCAAGCTCAATTCCCTAACACACTCCACTAGAGACCTTCTGCCATATTGATATTGAAGCATTAAAAACTATTCTTTTAGCCTAGCCATCTAACGAGTCTAGGATTTGTCTAATTACACTATCATCTAGTCCACTTTGCTACATCTTTTTCCAAAAAATAATATGAGATACTTTTATCAAGTAGATAGAGCACTAGTCTTGGGATCAGGAAGACTCATGTTTGCAAATTCAAATCTGACCTCAAATATTTGATAGCTATGTGGCCCTAAACAAGCTCCTCAACCCTGCTTGCCTCAGTTTCCTCATCTGTAAAATGAGCTAGAGAAGGAAATGGCAAACCCCTGCAATATTTTTGCCAAGAAAACCCCAAATGGAGTTGCCCACAAGCGAAATGACAGCTTTATAAAACACTTTGCTAAAAGCTAGGTAAATTATCTCTACGATCTTCCTGTGGTTTACTAGTTTAGTAATCTTGTGCAAAAAGGCAATAAGATTAGTCTGTCACAACCTATTCTTGATGAAATAGACCCTTCAAAACCTTAGGCAGATAAGTTCTCATTTTATGTGAAAGGAAATGAGGAAATATGGAAAGGTTTTGGTCAAAACAGGCCAGATTAGCTATGGGAAATGCCAATTACAGGATGAAATGCTTTCCCCTTAGAGAACATTCTGTCAGAAAGGTTATAGAAAGAGATCCTGCCTTGGATGAGAGGCTGGATTAGCTACCTCTAAAAGCCCCTTCAACTCTAAGATTCTTGGATTCTATAATAAAAAGTCATCTTTATGTCAGAGTAAGCTGCAAATTGCAGTAACTCTCCTTCAAACAACCATAAAATGGCAACCCAAAATAAAACCTGGATGAGCAGAAACAATAAAAAGATGGGGTGAAGCAATCTTTGAGCCCAAGAAACTTGGAAGATCAGAAGGAAAGGTCTGTGTTACTCAGGTAAAAGGAGAGCAAAGTCCAGGACAAAAATCATCCCAACAAGCCAGCAATAAGCCCCACCTCAGGAAACCAGGGGGAGATCCTGAACCCCAGTGTGGTGTAGCATGAAAACACCAATACCAGGACTCCCCACCCCACATGCCTCAGCATAGCTAGGGGAATGGGCAAACTCCAGCTCTGATAACTGCTACATGCTTCAGCATAGCCCTGGGAAAACAGGCAGCCACTAGTGACTAGACCACCACATGCTTCAGTGTATCACCAGGGAAATACAAAACACCCCACCAGCCTCAGCACATGCCAGATACTAGCACTAGGATCCTAACTAAGCACCAGGTAAGCTGTCAGACTTCTACCACCTCCAGTAAGGTCAGCCAATCCTCACCCCACCCCTGCAGCGCAGCACCAGACATGAGAGTCCCCTGTGGGCCACAGGGCAACATCAGCACAGCACCAAGTAAATGGCCAGAGTCCGTAGCCCTTGGTACAAGAAGCCTGAAACAGTGTCCCTTCAACCCTGGGAACAGAGCTCAAATTTAAAAGAAAGGAAGAAGGCCAAAAAAGATGAGCAAAAAACAACAACAAAAAGAATCTGACCACAGAACGTTATTGTAGTGACAGGGAGGATCAAGATACAAGTGGTCTCAAGGCCAGAAAGAACTCATGGAAGAATTCAAAAAGGAACTTAAAAATCACATAAGAGAAATAGAAGAAAAATTGGGAAAAGAAATGAGAGTAATGCAAGAGAATTATGAAAAAAGAGTCAATAGCTGGGAAAAAGAAAATATCTGCTTAAAAAGTAGAATTGGCCAAATGGAAAAGGAAATACAAAAATCCACTGAAGAAAACCCCTTAAAAAGGACAATGGGCCTAATAGAAAACAAAGCAGAAAAGCTAATTGAGAAAAAAAACTTCTTTAAAAGTTAGAATTAGCCAAGCAGAAGTTAATGACTCTATGAGACATCAAGACTCAGTCAAACAAATTCAAAAGAATAAAAAAAATAGAAAAAAATTTAAAATCCCTCAAGGGAAAAACAACTGATCTGGAAAATAGATCCAGGAGAGACAATGTCAGAATCACTGGACTTCCTAAAATCCATAATCAAAAGCAGGACCCGGACAGCATCTTTCAAGAAAATATTGAGGAAAATTACCCTGATATCCTGGAACCAGAAGGCAAAATAGGCATTGAAATAATCCACTGAAGGTCTCGGGAAAGAGATCCCAAAATAAAAACTCCACAGAATATTGTAACCAAATTACAGAACTATCAGATCAAGGAAAAAATATTGCAAGTGGCCAGAAAGAAAAAATTCAAACATCAGGGAGCCATAATCAGGACTATACAGGACTTAGCAGCTGTAGCATTAAAGGACTGGAGGTCACGGAACATGATATTCTAGAAGGCAAAGGACCTAGAACTATGACCAAGAATCACTTATCCAGTAAAATTAAATATAATACATCAAGGGGGAAAAATGATCCTTTAATGAAATAGAATAATTTTAAGCTTTCATGAGGAAAAGACCAGAATTAAATTAAAGATCTGAGCTCCAGTATCAAGACTCAAGAGAAGCATAAACAGGTAAAAAGAAAAAAGAAAACATAATGAATTCAACAGAGCTAAACTGTTTACATTTCTTTGTGGGAAGATGATATTCATCATTCTGAATAGTAATATACTAATAGTATAGCTAGAAGGAATATAGAGAGAGGGTAAAAGTATAAGGTGAATTGGAGGGAATGACATAAAAAATAATCAAGGGATAAGAAAGAGGAGTACATTGGGTACTGAAGAAAAGGAGAGGTAAAATTGGATAAATTATTTCACATGACGAGACATGAAAGCTCCATTACAGTGGAGGGGAATATGGGAGGTGGGCAATAGACAATACTTGAACCTTACTCTCTAATCAGTTGAATATAGAAATCTATCTTACCAGGCACAGGAGTGGGGTGGGGGGGAACTAATTAAACAGGGGGAAGGGTATGACAGAAGGGAAGGCAGATCAGGAGAGGTGGTAGACAGAAGCAAAACACTGGTGAAGAGGGAGAGGATAAAAGAAGAAAGAGGATAGACAGGAGGAAAAATAAGATGTAGGGAAATGCATAGTTAATCATTATAACTGTGAATAGCAATGGGAGGAACTCTCCCATAAAACAGAAGTGCATAGCAGAGTAGACTAAAAACCAGAATCCTACAATATGTTGTTCACAAGAAAAATACTTGAAGCAGAGATACACACACAGAATCAAGGTAAGAGACTGGAGCAGAATCTATTATGTTTCAGCAGAAGTTAAAAAAAAGCAGGGGTAGCTATCTGATCTCAAAGTAAAAGCAAAAATAGATATAATTCAAAGAGATAAGGAAGGAAACTATATCTTGATAAAAAAAGTACTGTAGACACCGAAGCAATATCAATACTAAACATATATGCACCAAGTGGTATAGTATCCAAATTCTTAAAGGAGAGTTAAGTGAATTACAGGAAGAAATAGGAATCAAAACTCTGCTAGTGGGTGACCTCAACTGTCCCCTCTCAGAACTTGATAAATTCAACCAAAAAAGAAACAAGAAAGAAACTAAGGAGGTAAAGAGAGTATTATAAAAGTTAGATATGAGAGACCTTTGGAAAAAACTGAATGGGAACAGAAAGGAATATACATTATTTTCAGCAACATGGTATGCACACACAAAAATTACCAAATTATATTAGGACATAAAATTCTCAAAATCAGACATAGAAAGGCAGAAATATTCTTTTGGGATCATAATGCAGTAAAAATTACATTCAACAAAGGACAGTGGAAATATAGATTAAAATTAATTGGAAGCTAAATATTCTAATCCTAAAGAATAAGTGAGTGGAAGAACAAACCATAGAAACACTCAATAATTTTATTAAAGAGAATAACAACAATGAGACAACATGCCAAAATTTATGGGATGTGGTCCAAGCAGTACTTAGGGGAAATTTTATTTCTCTAAATTCTTATGTCAACAAAATAGAAAAGGAACAAACTGGTGAATTGGGCATGCAACTTTTAAAAAAACTAGAAAAATTTTTTAAAATGCCCAACTAAACACAAAATTGGAAATCCTGAAAATCAAAAGTGAGTTTAATAAGACTGAAAGGGAAAAAAAACCTGTTGAGCTAATAAATAAATCTAAGAGCTGTTTTTATTTTTATTTATTTATTTACTTTACTTTTAGTTTACAACATTCAGTTCCACAATCCCTTGAGTTTCAAATTTTCTCCACTTTCCTCTCCTCCTTCCTCCCCATAGGGGCATGTAATCAAATATAGGTTCTACAAATATCTTCACATTAAACATTAGTTGAGTTGTAAAGAAGGATTATAACCAATGGAGTGAACAATGAGAAAGAAGGGACAAAATAAAACAAAACACAAGAGAAACATATAGTTTGCTTCAATCTACATTCAGTCTATGTAGTTCTTTCTCTGAATGTGGATAACCCTTTCCTTTGTAGCTGTCTTCTAACCTTGTTTTGCTGAGAGGAGCCCAGTCTATCAAAGCTAGTCATAACAGATACAATGTGAAATAGTTTACAAAGTTCTCCTGGTTCTGCTCTCCTCACTCAGCATCAGTCCGTACAAATCTCTCCAAGTTACAATGAAGTCTGTCTGCTCCTTATTTCTTATAGCACAATAGTATTCCATTACAGTCATATACCACAATTTGTTTAGCCATTCCCTGGTTGATGGGCATCCCCTTGATTTCCAGTTCTTTGCTGATACAAAAAGATCTGCTATAAACATTTTTGTACATACAGGTCCTTTTCCTACTTCTATGATCTCTTTGGGATATAGCCTTAGGAGTGGTATTGCCAGGTCAAAGGGAGCACGTTTCATTTTTTTAAAAAACAGTAAGATAGATAAGTCATTTTTAATCTTATTTTGAAAAAAGAAAAAAGAAAATCAAATATCCAGTATCAAAAATGAAATGGGTAAAAGCATCACCAATGAAGAAGAAATTAAAGCAATCATTAGGAAATATTTTTGTCCAGTTATATGCAAATAAATCTGAAAATCTGAGAGAAATAAATGAATTTTCATGAATCTATAAATTCCCCAGATTAACAGATCAGGAAATAGAATGCCTAAATAACCCCATCTTAGAAAAAAGAAATTGAACAAACCATTTATGAATTCCATAAGAAAAAATCCCCAGAGCTAGATGGTTCACAAATGAAGTCTCCCAAGCATTCAAAGAACAATTCCAATACTACAAATAACTATTCAGACAAATAGGCAAAAGAGTCCTACCAAACTCCTTTGATGACACAAATATGGTGCTAATACCTAAAACAAGAAGAGCCAAAATAGAGAAAGAAAATTACAGACCAATTTCCCTAATGAATATCAATGCAAAAATTTTTGAACAAAATACTAGCAAGGCAATTACAGCAATATATCACAAGGTTTATACACTATGACCGTGTGGGATTTATACCAGGAATGCAGGGTTGGTTCAATATTAAGAAAACTATCAACATAATTGACTATATCTATAACAAAATCAACAGAAATCATGATTATCTCAATAGATGCTGAAAAGCTTTTTACAAAATACAGCCCTCATTCCTATTAAAAATAATAGAGAGCATAGGAATAAAGGGAGCATTCCTTAAAATGATAAGCAATATCTATCTAAAATCAGTCAGCATTATCTGCAACAGTGATAAGCTAGAAGCCTTTCCAATAAGATCAGGGATGAAGCAAGGATGCCCATTATCACCACTATTATTCAATATAGTCCTAGAAATGTTAGCTTTACCAATAAGAGAAGAAAAAGAAATAGAAGGAATTAGGATAGGCAGTGAGGAAACAAAACTATCACTCTTTGCAGATGATATAAAGGTAGAAGACCCTAGAGAATCAACTAAAAAACTACTTGAAATAATAACTTTAGAAAGTTGCAGTATATAAGATAAACACACATAAATTATCAATATTTCTTTATTTGACTAAGAAAGCCAGGCAGCAAGAGATAGAAATTCCATTTAAAATAGCTGTAATGTACTGTAATTGGCTAATATGACAAAAAATGAAAATGATAAATACTGGAGAAAATGTGGGAAAATTGAGACACTAATGCATAGTTAGTGAAGTTCTGGGGAGCAATTTGGAACTATGCCCCAAGGGCAACCAAAGTGTATATACTCATTGATACAACAATACCACTAGTAGATCTGTATCCCAAAGAAATCATTTTAAAAAGAGGGGAGGGAAGATCTACACATGCAAAAATATTTATAGCAGTTCTTTTCGTGGAGGAAAAATATTGGAAATTGGAGAAAATACTATTGTGAAATAATGAGGAACAGGCAGATTTCAGAAAAACCTGGAAAGACTTGTACAAACTGATGGAAAGTGGTATGAGCAGAATTTGGAAAACATTGTACACAGTATCAGCAGAACTGTATGATGATCAACTACAAATGACTCAGCTCTTCTCAGCAACAGAATGATCCAAGTACAAAGGACTCACATAGGAAAATGCTATCCCCAGGCAGATAAAGAACTGATGCACTCTGAATGCAGATAGAAACGGTTTTTTTTTTATTTATGTCATTTTTTCCTGGTTTTTTCTTTTGATTTGTTTCTTCTTTCACAACTCTAATATGGAAATATGTTTTACATGTCAGCACTTGTATAATCTGTATCAAATTGCCTACCATCTTTGGAAGAGAGGAAAGAAAGGAGAAAGGGAGAAAAATGTAGAACTCAAAATCTTGTGAAATTGAATGCTAAAAATTGTCTTGCCATGTAATTGGGAAAAAAAATTAAATACTATTAAAAATAAATAAAAAAAGAAGAGTGCTGACTCTGAGGGAAGAACCAAGAAGAATGCTCCCCTTGGATAAGCTAGCATATCAAATCCATAAACCAAAATATTACAGCAGCTCTTTTTGTGGTGACAAAGAATTGGAAATTGAGGGGATGCCCATCAATTGGGGAATGGCTGAAGAAGTTGTGGTATATGAATGTAATGGAATACTATTGCATTATAAGAAATGATGAGCAGGCAGATTTCAGAAGAACCTGGAAAGACTTACATGAACTGATTCTGAGAGAAGTGAGCAGAACCAGGAGAACGTTTTGATGCTAACAGCAACATTCTGCAATGATCAACAATGATAGACTTAGCTCTTCTCAGCAACGCAATGATACAAGACAATTCCAAAAGACTCATGATGGAAAATGCTATTCATATCCAGAGAAAGAACTGCAGAGTCTGAATGAAGACTGAAGCATATTTTTTTCACTTTTTCTGGTTTTTGTTTGTTTGGTTTTGTTTTTTTCTTTCTCATGGTTTTTCCCTTTTGTTCTGATTCTTCTGTTGCAACATGACTACTGTGGAAAAATATTTAACATGATTGTACATGTACAGCCTATATCAGATTGCATGCTGTCTTGGAGAGAGGGAAAGGAATGGAGGGAGAAAAGTTTGCAACTCAAAAGCTTATAAAAATGAATGTTGGGGGCAGTAAGGTGACACAATGGATAGAGCACTGACCCTGGAGTCAGGAGGACCTAAGTTTTAATCCAGCCTCAGACACTTTAACACTTACAAGCAATGTGACCCTGGGCAAGTCACTTAACCCCAATTGCCCTGCCTTCCCCCTCCAAAAAAAAAAGAGACCAAAAAAATGAATGTTGAAAACTATCTTTACGTGTAATTGGAAAAATATCATTAAGTAGGGAAAAAAATAAAAAGCCATATTTAAGGAAGATTAGCCTGGTAGTTAGTTGGATTATAATGATAGTACTTGGAGTCTAGGATTCTGGTTATCAGCCCAATCCATAATTCAAACAATGTGGTCCTGGAATAGGGTGGTATTGGGAATAGAGGGGGAAAAGATGGATTTGGTAGTCATTTGGTTTTATAATTCCCTTAGCCATTCTAGTTTGAGTTTCATTTCTTTAAATATACCATTTATCTAGCTGAGGTCATTTCTGACAGTTATGTATTTACTATTGCCATTGTCCCTGATGTTTTAACTGATTGAGTAATTCTGTAGTATTTTTAACCGTTATATCACCATTGCTCATTTTTATGCCTTTTTTTGTTTGTTTTCTTAGATAGGTTTTTAACCATATCTCTTCTCTTGGTATTTCTGTTTGTGGCCTTTTGCAGGTTGTATGAAGATTCCATCTCCCTTTAAACGCTTAGATACTTTGTCTTCTTTAACAGACATTTCAAAGAAAATTGGCAAGACTCACCAACTGAATACAATTTTCACATGCTATCCACAAGTAAGGACAATAGCAACTCTAGATGTAGAGCTACAGTAACGTTGACAAATAATTGTAAGATATTAGCTAAGCTATACAAAGTATAAATAGCAGGAAAGAAAATTAACTTTTAAAACCTTCATCATATTTTTTAGTCACAAAAATAAGTATAGTTCAAACCAAAGATACCTGTCAACACCAGAAAACTAACTTTATTATAATTTATTTTTCCCTCCCTCTTTCTCTTTTTATTTGAAATAATAGTTTATAAATAATACTGAGTATCAACAAAAAGTTTGCTTTACAACTATTTACACTTGAGGAAATTATTTTTAATGGATAAAATGTTCATAATCATTCTTCTTGTCAAATTACAAGCATTTTCAAAATGAATATATTCTTCCTACTACCTTCCCCACTCCAATTGAGCAACTTAAATTTTTTTAAATTAAAATTAAAAATTAAAATTAAGATTTTTTTTAAAAATTAAAAATAAAACCCACATTTATATCCAGCAACATAAATTTCCACATCAGCCATGTCTTTATCTGAAATTTATTACTTCTCTGTTAAGAGGTGAGTGGCACATTTCCTTTTCTAAATTGAGTAACAATTTAGAATATTAGTCAGTAAAAAGTTTATTTTGTATATTAAGTTACAAGCCATGGCAAAGAGCAGAGTTAATTGTCACATAGAAATTTATGTCTTAGGGGAAGGGGAGGAAGGGATTGTGGGTTTTTCACAGGTACTTACAGTATAGTTGGTTTTGCTGTAACATTACATATATGTTTCTAAAAATTATTGTGTAAGATCTTGTAATTAAAAACCATAAGACTTGTGGAGAAAATGGACTTGGGGCTTAACACTAAACATCATGGAGTGAAAGACACATTAAAAAAAGACTATGGGGAACTAATTAGAATGTTAGCATGGCTTAATGCATATTAAATTATTAAGAAATACTTGGACATTACACTTTGTGTTTGTCCTTCGTTTTTGAAGAGGACCATGACCTCAGGGAGATGATGAAATTACCTACAGCTGACTGTGATTTGAGTGAGGGAGGCTGTGCAAGGTCACCAGCTTCACTTTCTCCTCCAGAGTCATCTGGGTTCAGTGACCAGATACTCATCAGGAAGACTGGAAATTGCCCAGGATGTAATGGAAGACTGAGGCCCTTTTAAGCTAAGGTCTTTTCAGGTTCTCACTTTGAGTGAGGTAACACCCATTCAGTGAATAGGCCTTTTTAAGAAGTGAGGCAAGGGATGGTCCCTTCAACTAGAAAAAAAGAAAAAAAATCAAGCTGGGAGGGAGAGACCTTCAGGGTTGCTGTTCCAAAGAGAAACAGTTACCATTGACTTTCACTGTAAACCAGGAGGGTCCAAAATATAGCCATTAATGGAGGTTGGGCAGGGACCTATTGTGGTCCATTACACTAAGTAATGGTGGAAGGGTACTTTCAGGATACCAGCTGACCTGCACCCCGATTCTCAAAATGCAAGCTCGGGCAGGTAAAGTGAATCCTTACCTGTGAGAGGGCAGGGTTGATGTTGAGGGAAGGGGAAGGAAGGCCTCCCTACCCCCACTACCACAGCCAAGGGGTAAGTCAGGTACAGATTGAGTCAGTAGTCCCCCGCCCCGTGCTTCTACTGCACCAGGAGATATACAGTATGCATGGTACTTTACTTTGTAAAAGACTACAACTTTCCTGTGGAAGTGGCTGTTAGAAGGGTTGCAGGCCATGACTTATTATGAAATGGTGCTATTTTATGCATTCTCACTATTTCTTGCAGACAAAATCACCAACAAGTAAATGCAAAATTTGTGTTATGCTCAAATTGTCCCCTAACACAACAATCATGTCAGAATAAATTCAAGTTTTCAGAAATAAGCATTATAGCCATTCAAACACATAGCCATTCTGGGTTCACACCTAGGCACTCACTAGATTTGGGGCACTGCTATTTCAGGGAAATGGAGAGAGTCTTTTTCTGTCTCATGGTTGTCTTCACATAAAAACTGGGGTAAAAGAAAGTAAAACATAGGGATAAGAAATGATTACTCGTTTAACACCGGGTCTGAGGCTTCTTCTAAAATGGTATCACTCACGTCAAGAAAGAGGCAATAGGGTACCCTCTTTCTCTGTTATCAAATCCCCAAATGCCACGTTGCCTCCTCCACTTGATTGTCCAGTTTATCAGAATGTGAGTGTAAATGTAGTAAAGAGTAGTGCTCTATGACAATTTACAATGGTCCTCGCTCATTCTCTCTTTCATATAAAGATTTTGTATGTGTGTGTGTATGTATATGTGCATATAAGCACACTCATGTGTATATGCCTTGTGTGCATATATGTAAACATGTGTGTATTGTAATGTATTATATATAATGTTATACATAATATGATATGTTAAAATGTATATAATGCAACATATGTCTATATGTGTGCATATAAACATATTTATGAGTGTGTGTCACATTTGGCCCCAGATAAAAATTATGTGTTAATAGAAGTTTGTTATCTACTCCCTAATTCTCATTTGCGATTCCAGTCCTCTAACACCCTAACCAAGGCTATACTCCCCATGCTATGGTCCATTTCATCTATCTTCTCACTACCCGCAAAACAGTCCTGCCAGTTTTCCATCTTACTTCCTCATGACTTTGCACTTGCTTTTTGGATACAAAGGTAGTGATATCTAGTTAATCTGATAAACAAATCTATGTAAATGTGTTAATGAGCTCTCATCACTTGTCAGGGACCTTCTGGTGTTTATTTCTTAACCCAAAATGATGACTCTAAATGGTGGGAATACCAGGCATCGATTTCATAGGATCATAGATTTAGAACTAAGGGATCTGAGAGGCCAGCTAGTCTAACCACCTCTTTCTACAGATGAAGAAACTGAGGCCCCAAAATGCTAAGCAATTTGCCCAAAGCCACACATCCAAGAAGTATTAGTGAAAGGATATTTCAAACCTTTAAGGTTCTGGTAACTTAGCAAGGGAAAAATATACATATATGCATACATGTGTGTGTAATTACACATGCACACATGCAATGCATGTATATATGTGTGCATGTAGAGGCAGCTAGATGGTAGAGTGGATAGAGCACTGGGCCTGAAGTCAGAAAGACCTCAGTCCAAATCCAGCCTCAGACATTTACTAGCTGTGTGACCCTGGACATGTCATTTAACCCTGTTTCCTCATCTGTAAAATGAGCTGGGGAAGGAAATGGCAAACTGTCCCAATATCCTTGCCAAGAAAACCCCAAATGGGGTCACAGAGTCCAACATGATGAAAATTATGAACAACAACAATATACATGCATATAAATATGTATGCATGTATATATTATATATATATATATACAAGTGTATACATACACACATATTTATGTGCATGTGTGTGTACATATTGTTGGCCTCTCACAGAGTGAGAGACAAATGAATTAGGTCTTGTGTGCACCTCAAAATGGCATCCAACAGAGATCCTTACCCAAATAATACAAAGAAGCTGCTCAAGGTAGGAAGCAGAACAGAATGGTTTATCAGCATCTGGAGAAAGGGCCACCCTCCCTCTGACAAATAGTCAGGGAGGTGAAGCAATTTACAGAAGGAAATGGCAAAGTCATAAAGCCCTAATGCGAAATTCTCCCCAACCCGGCTTCAGACCCTTTTCTTCCACTGGCCACAAGTCAGGTGCACAATCTAAGCCCAGTGATCTGCCTCCAGTACCAGAACAAGGAAACAGGAGACCGCCCAGTGTACATTTGGGAAAGCACTTCTTACCTTATTTGGCATATCTTATGCTGAGGTGTCCCTGAGGAGAGGGGTGACTCCATACAGCTCTGAGTTTTGAGTCCTTGTAAATCATGTGATTTCCAGTGAAGGGGAACTTGTGCCTGTTTCCCATGGAAAGCCTTACTAGATTTTAGAGTATAGTCCGAGAAATTTTCACTCCTTTCACTCAGTCCATGTGATGAGGTACAGGTTCTGGGAACCCCCTTGAACTCTGATTGAATCTTCCCACTTGATGAAGCATTTGCCTGAAGCTATAAGGCTTTCACTATAGCTAGGCCCAAATATCTTACTGTTACTAACCTAGCTCTCCATTGTCCAAGGCAACAATAGGTGAGCCTTTAGAATTCTAGTATCTTAGATTTAGAGATGGGAGAGATAGAAAAGATCATCTCAGTCCAAACTTTTTAAATTTATTACTGAGAAAACTTCCCTCTCCAGACTTTGCCACCATGCTTCAATTCCTTCCTGTACCCTGTGGTCTCCATCTGCCACTAGCGATGCCCTTTCAGAACTTCCGTTTTCAGCAAAGACCCAACCCTGCCATCCTTTATTCTCTAGATTTTGCCACTATGGCCCTGAGGCAGTTACCTCTCCCCATTTCTGATCCCTTTTATTTGTTGTTTTTCCCCATTAAAGTATAAATTTCTAACAAGTCAAAAAACCTGAATACTATAATGAAAGAAATAATACAAGAAAACTTCTCAGAACTTTTGAACACAGAAAATGAAATACTAATGGAAAGAATTCATAGTTTGCCCCTGGGGGAAAAAAATCTAAGGCTGAAAAATCCAATACACATAGTGGTTAAATTTAACAATTCAATTCAGAAACAAGTTCTGCAAGTGACCAGGAGAAACACCTTCAAATACAAAAGAATGGAATAACATAAGACCATTCTGCACTCCTCAGAATATTTAGGAGGGAATGGAATAATGTGTTCTGTTGCACAGTGTAGCTCAGGATGCAGCCCAGTATAACTTACTCTGCAAATCTGGGCTTGGCCATAAATGAAAAAAAAGGTGGATGTTCAATAATAAAGAGGAGTTCAAGACATTCTTAGAAAGAAAGCCACACTTGAAGAGATGTTCTCAAACAGACCATACAACAGAAATGCTGGAGGGGTGAATAAATGCAGTAGTCAAGGAGAGCAACAGCAACAAAACAACAGAGACCAGTAAGAGACTTCTTTCTGAATGTAGACAAGGAGACAAGTGAAGGTGGAAGTCAGGTGGAGAAAACAGAGGAGAGGTGGGCCTGGGCCATTATGGGCAGAACTCTGTGACACCATGCCAACAGGTGAATCAACGCGGGTTTTTCGTTTGGTTGGTTGGTGGAACTGCAGTGCACAATGGGAGGGTGCATGAAAGACAGGAAGAGAACAGGTGGATAGAATGTCAAGTAATAAGGGAAAGGTGACCTCTGTGGTATTTCAGGAAGAGAAATCCTCCAGAGGAATGGGGCTGGGGAGATTAAAAAGGGGGCAGAAAATATCTATCTTTGGTGGTGGGAAGGGGTACTACTGATGAAAAGGTTCTGTAAAGGGAGACCGGGGTGTTGTCTGGAGAATTTGGTGCTCGAAAAGTCCGCTTGAACAGACCAAAGGATGGGAAGAGTTGGAGCTCTTGGAGGCAACTGGCACTTTGGGAACTGGAAGAGCATGGATCCAAGAAGGAGATAGAGTCAAATGGAGAAAGAAGGTAACCGGGGAGGAGAGTAAAAATCAGTAGTGGGCTCCATAATCAGGGAGGGGGCGGGAGAGGAAAGAGGACCTTCCAGGGAACTGGTATTTTTCTGAAAGTCACAATGGAAGAGGAGAATCCACAGGGCAAGCTCTACAAGGCAGGGGCAGAAAGTGCCTAGAGAGGAGAGTCTAGACTGGATATCTTGGAAGTTTTGATTCCATGAGGAATGCAGAGAATAGGGAGGGACTAGATCAGTGGTTCTGAACCTTCCTAATGCTGCGACCCTTTAATACCCGTATGTGGGTGGACCTGCCTGGAGACAGATAGAAGAATGGTGTCTTGATTCCTAAGACCGTCAGAAATATGTTTTCCGGTGGTGTTAGTCAACCTCTATGACCCCTGTGAAAAGGTCGTTCGACCCCCAAAGAGGGCACAACTCACAGGTGGACTAGATACTTATAGAGACCATCTATCAAAGAAGGAGGGTCTTGACAGAAGTGGGGAACTTGTGGTCTCAAGGCCATGTGTGGCCCTCTAGGTCCTCAAGTGCAGCCCTTTCACTAAGTCCAAACTTCACAGAACAAATACCCTTAAAAAGGCATTTTTTCTGTAAAACTTGGGCTCAATCCAAAAGTTGTACCCAAGGACCTAGAAGGCCACATGTGACCCCAAGGTCGCTGGCCCCCCACCCTAGTCTAGAGAGCACAGGATGAAAAATGAAGAGAGTGAGTGAAAGGAATCTCTTCTAGAAAGGGGCACAAAGAATAAATATTTAAAAACTAATAAGTAGGACTAGTTGAAGGGGAGGGGGAAAAGGGGTTATCGAATTGACTAAAAGAGAGGGGAGAAAAGAGATTTAAATAGCCAGATGATCAACTAATGGGAGATGGGGCAGGGAGGGTGAGGGAAGAGAGTCAGTGGGAATAGGGCCACCTTAAACAAGATTAAGTAAAAATAATTGAAGGAACATAGCACTGTGCATACAGCAGAACAGGGGAAAAATCATAGCTTGAAAAAACAGGATGTCACTTTTCCCTTATATTTGTACTCCCAGAGCTTAAGCACAATGCCTGGAATGTAACAAATGTTTAAAAAAATGCTTGTTGACTTGAAACTAAGACCAGAGGAGTTTAAATGATTTGCCCATAATCAGACAGGAAGGAAGTGTCATAGTCATAATTTGAACCCAAGTCCTCTGGTTACTCATTGTGCTGTACCAATCAACCAATCAATAAATATTTATTAAGTACTTACTATATACCACATTCCTTCTTTTTTCTTCTTTTTTTTTATTAAGTATGTTTTAGTTTGCAACACTCACTTCCACAAGATTTTGAGTTGCAAATTTTCTTCCTATCTCTCCCCTCCCCCACTCCAAGATTCTGTGCATTCTGATTACCCCTTCCCCAGTCTGCCCTCCTTTCTGTCACCCTCCCCTTTTATCCCCTTCCCTTCTATTTTCCTGTAGTACAGGACAGATTTCTATACACTATTGTCTTATTTCCCAGTTGCATGCAAAAGCAGTTTTTAACACTCATTTTCGGAACTCTTGAGTTCCAAATTCTCTCCATTCTTCCCTCTCCACCCACCCTCATTGAGAGAGCAAGCAATTTAATATAGGTTATACGTGTGCAGTTATGCAAAACACTTCCATAACAGTCAATTTGTGAAAGACTATTTCCCTCCATCCTACCCTGCTCCCCATTTGTTCTCTTTGTTCCTTTGTCTCTGTTCCTCTTCAAAAGTGTTTGCTTCTGACTACTACCTCCCCCCAATTTGCCCTCCCTTCTATAATCCCCTCATTCTTATTCCCTTTTCCCCTACTTTCCTATAGGGCAAATTAAATTTCCATACCCAACTGAGTGTGCGTGTTATTATGTTATTAAACCAAATACAATGAGAGTAAGGGCCACTCATTCTCTCTCACTTTTCCCCCTCTTCCCCTCCAATGTAAAAGCTTTTTTCCTGCCTCTTTTATGTGAGATAATAATTCTTTCCAACTACCCTAATACTGAGAAAGGTCTCATGAGTTACAAATATCGTCTTTCCATGTAGGAATATAAACAGTTCAACTTTAATAAATTCCGTATGATTTCTCTTGTTTATCTTTTCATGATTCTCTTGAGTATTATATTTGAAAGTCAAATTTTCTATTCAGCTTTAGCCTTTTCATCAAGAATGCTTGAAAGTCCTCTATTTCATTGAATATTCATTTTTCCCCCTGAAGGATTATACTCAGTTTTGCTGAGTAGGTAATTCTTGGTTTTAATCCTAGCTAATTCCTTTGACCTCTAGAATATCATATTCCAAACCCTTCAATCCCTTAATGTAGAACCTGCTAAATCTTGTGTTATCCTGATTGTGTTTCCACAATACTTTAATTGTTTCTTTCTGAATGCTTGCAATATTTTCTCCTTGGTCTGGGAACTCTGGAATTTGGATACAGTATTCTTAGGTGTTTTCCTTTTGTAATCTCTTTTAGGAGTTGATTGGTGGGTTCTTTCCATTTCTAGTTTACCATTTGGTTCTAGGATATCAGGACAGATTTCTTTGATAATTTCTTGAAAGATGTCTAAGCTCTTTTTTTGTTCATGAATTTCAGGTAGTTCAACACTTTTTAATTATCTCTCTTGCATCTATTTTCCAGATCAGTTGTTTTTTTTTTCAATGAGATATTTCACATTGTCTTCTATTTTTGGTTCTGTTTTATAATTTCTTGATTTCTCGTAGAGTCATTAGCTTCCATTTCCTCCATTCTGATTGTTAAGGAATTATTTTCTTCAGTGAGCTTTTACATCTCCTTCTCCACTTGTTTTTTAAGACATTCTTCTCTTCTTTGGCTTTTTGGACCTCCAGTCATTTGGGTTAGTCTATGCTTTAAAGTGTTATTTTCTTCAGTACTTTTTTGGTGCTTTCCTTTAGCAAGCTGTTGACTCATTTTTCATGAATTTTTTATACTCTTTGTTCATTTCCCCCAACCAATTACTTGCCTTTTTTTTTCAAGGTAAAATGTAGATGTGGATTTATTGAACAAGCCTGTGACTACCCAAGTGTAAACTCAAATCAGTAGTGTCCATTGAAGGCAAAAACACTAGTTTAAAAAAGGCTAAAACCACAAAAACCACAATCAGGGAGGGGAGCTATTAGAAGCAATGAAGTACAGAAGCCAAAAACAGCCACTGGTTAGATCTATAGATCAGTGCTAATTTGGGAATATGGCGCAAGGGTACAAGGGTGCAACCTTCCTGTGACATGGGGGTCTCTCCTAGAACAGGGTGGACAGTCATTGGGTAAGGGGGACTGGAATACCCCAGAACTGAACGAGGTCATGTTCTGAGCAAAGGATGTGGGGACCCTGCTTGGTCAATGGAAAAGACCAGGGTGGTCTCTACATAAGATAGTCTTGCACCATAACCTTAGGCTGAACCTTGTACACTTATGCTGATGCAGGGAGAATATACAGAATGCTGATTCGGGAAGGAGTGGGTTAGGGAACTATGCCTTGAGCAATTTACCCAGGACAATACATTAAGCTGTTTCAAGCTATTACAGGGTGTAGAATAGAGACAAAGACAAAAAAAGGGGCTTAATGGTGGGCCACAAATCAGGCAGTGTGTGTTGATCTGGGATTTGGGTTTGGGTACAAAATGCCCATACATGGGACTCATAGAGTTCATGTTATTATAGGGAGCTAGGCTGTTCATGCTTCCAGGGGCCTGTCCCCACAGTGGACTCATGCTAGGGCTCAGTAACCCCTGGGGCAGCTGTGCCCCCTATCCCTGCCATGGCCCCAGCCCCTGGGGACATGCCTGCCATAGAGGGATTCATTCCAGTTCCCATGTAAAAAGACATATTCAGAGAGCTAGCACTCCTGTTGGCAGAGTTGTTGCCCATGGCAGCCAAAATACTCATGTAAGTGTTCATGCTGTTCATGCCCAGATCCACATTCATCTTGCTCACCGAGGAGCAACCTTCAGGTTCACCATAATAACTGCTCCAGTCTGAGTGCTCTTGCCCTTCCATTTTCACAGCTCCCAGCATAACTCTCTCTCTCTGGTTAACTCCCTCTTTCTCCCTCTGCCGGAGGTGGTGGTTTCCAATTACCTGATTTTTTAACTCTTTGTTAAAGTAGGGCTCTACTTCTAGTGTGGAGGGTGTACTGTCCCAGGCTTCAGGGGTTTTGTGTAGCTCTTTTCAAATATTCTTTGAATTTTCAGTTCTTCCAAGGTGGTATGATCAAAGGAGAGGTATTTGCTCCTTTCCTGTGCTCTGGTCTGTGAGTCACCACAAGCACTCTTTTCTGCCTTGGAACTCTGAGGATTCCTTCTCCATCATAGCCACAAGCTCCACCATGCCAGCACTCCTCCTCACCCCAGGACTGCCACCCAAATCCAAGAATGGGCAAAGCAAGAGAATCCTGCCTCAGCACCAGCAAAGAGATCCCTGTAATCCCCCATAATCAGCCTCTCAATCCCCCCTCCATCTGTGGGCTGAAAGCTTCAGATGTAGTGACTGTAGCTGCCACCACCTTCACCTCCCCAGGGTGGGGGCCAGACCACATTCCTCTCTCACCCAAGTCCTAGCAGATCTTTCCTACTGACCTTCTAAGTTGTCCTTGGTGTCTGTAGGTTGGGAAGTCTAGAAACTGCCACAGCTGCCAGTGATTCAGTCCCCCCAAGGCCTACACCAGGCTTGTTGGGGGGCCCAATCTGTGCAGGCATGGCCCAATCTGGACTGCGCTCATCTCCATGCCGGGTGCAATAGACTTTTTCTATAAACCTTCCAGGTTGTCTGGGGCTGGAAATTGGTTTTGCTATGTCATTTTGTGGGATAGGTTGCTCTAGAATTAGTCATTTTTACAGGTATTTGGAGGGGTTTGGGGGAGAGCTCAAGCAAGTCCCTCCTTTTACTCCACCATCTTGGCTCCACCCTCCACATTTCTTCTTGTTCACATCCACTGCCTAGTGTTCCTTTCTGGAAGGGAGGAAGGGAGGGAGGAAGGAAGGGAGGGAGGAATGGAGGGAAGGAAAGAAGGAAGGGATTGAGGGAGGGAGCAAGGGAGGAAGGAAGGGATAGAGGGAGGGAGTAAGGGAGAGAAGGAAAGAAGGAAGGAAGGAAGGAAGGAAGGAAGGCAAGAAGGAAGGAGGATAGAAAAAGAAAGAGAAATGAGAGAGAGATAAATGAATGAATGAATAAACAAATAGATAAATAAATGAATAAATAAAATGTAAAATACATAGTAAAAATAAAATTTTTAAATACAAAGTAATACAAAGTCAAATTTTTTGGTCTTATATAGGATGTGGCGCATAAGTAAATCTTTGAAGACAATTAGGAATTCTATGAACTGACCATGAAAAGAGAGTACATTCCAGACATGAAGATCCATCTGGGTAAAAGAACAGAGGTGAGAGATAAAATGTCATGCATAGGGCCAGCAAGCCACTATGACTAGAGTGGGGAAGAGAACACCAGAATGGCAGTAATATGAAGGAAGCCTGGAAAGGTCATTGAAGTCATATTGTATCGGAGGGCTTTAAAATACAGACTAATGATTTTATATTTTGTTCTTTTTTAAAAAAAATTTAATCTGCATTAATAACATTTTCTTTTTTTAATTGATTATTTTATTTAATTTCTTATTTACATCATTCATTTCCTGAGTTACAAATTTTCTACCCGTCTTTCCCCTGCCCTCAACCCCAAAACAGTGAGCCCACTATAAAGTCCCTCCCCAAATCTGCTCTCTTTTATGTCCTCCTCCAACCCCCCTCTAACTTTCTTGGATGGCAAGATGGGTTTCCCTATCCCAGTGCCTGTATACCTTAATTCCCAGTTGCATGTAGTTAATAATAATTACTATTACTAGATAGATAGATAGATAGATAGATAGATAGATAGATAGATAGATAGATAGAT
>CM053598.1:115919142-115950559 GCA_028646575.1 Pseudocheirus occidentalis | reverse complement strand
TCCCAACATCTCTAAGGAGGGAAACAATTCTCTCTTTGGCTCTCTCTCTCTCTCTCTCTTGTTCTCTATCTCTTGCTCTTTCTCTCTCTCCTTTTTCTCTCCTCTTACCCTCTATCTTCTCTCTCTTAGTCTACTTCTATCTTTATCATTCTCTCTGTCTTTCTCCTCTATCTCTGTTCTCTCTCTTTCTCTCTCTCTCTCTCTCTCGCTCACTCACTCTCTCTCTCTCGCTCACTCTCTCACTCTCTTGCTCTCTTTTCTTCCCTCCCTCTCTCTCCCTTTCCCTCCTTCTCTCTCTCCCTTTGTCTCTCTCCCTCCTTTCTCTCCCCACACTTTCTTTCCATGCAGACTCGGCCCAAAATTTGAAGTCCTAAATGAATGTCCTAAAGTTCAAGTATCTTACATTTTCCTTTTGGATTATGCAATATTTTCATAATGCTGGTTGCTAAGGGGAATGATGGGGGGCGGGGGAGGAGGAACTCTGTGCCTGATGACTTACCAGTGACCTATTACATACACATGTGTGTACAAGCTACAAGCCTGGAGAAGTTAATACACCAACATTTATAGTGATTGCCATATCATGTGAGAGTTGAGTCGGACTGTAGGAAAATGTAACCCAAGGTTTCATAAGTAGGTTGTTTAAATGCAAAATAATTATTAAGCACTCTCCCTTAGCATTCACCCTGAGATAAGTAGCCCTTAAGAAAAAGTCTAGTACAAAATGACATTAAAAAAAAATCACCTTTCATATCAATGGCATCCCAAGGTGTTTTACATAGTAATTGGATGGTAGTGTAGTAAGTATTTAAGGAAATGGATCTGCTCTTGGGACCTATTGTTAACTTGAACTTCATTTCATTGAATGTAGACTCATGTCAAGACCTCCTATCATCTCTGTCAGGACAACAACAGTAAGGGAAACTTAGAATTACAAAACAAAAGAGCTGAGAAAGACTTTATTAGAAATTAAGTCTACCTCTGCTCTCACTCCCCACCCCCACTTCTAGCTGTAGCATAGAGAAGTAGCTATAATCTAATTAATGGAAAGAGCCCTAAACTTGGATTCAAGTCCTTGTTTTGTCACTTACCTTGAGTTCTCCCTTAATCTCTCCAGACTCCCATTTCCTCAATTGTAAAACAACACTTGCACTACCTATCTAATCAAGAGTATTACAGTAGACTTCTAATTGGCCTCCCTGTTTCCATTCTCTTCCCTTTCCAATCCTTCTCCCACACAGTTGCCCAAATGATATTTCTGAAGCATGCCTGGCCATGTCATTGCCCTCCCTAACAATCTTTAGTGGCTCCCTGTTGTCTCAAGGAGCAAATACAAATGCCTCTATTTGGTTTTTAAAAGCACTTAACAACCTGTGTCCAACTTAACTTTCCAATCTTATTATAAATCACTCCGCCCCATGTACTCTATGGCCCAATCATACTGGCTACCTTGCTGTCCTTCCCACATGACACTCTGTCTCCTGACTCCCTGCCTTTACACAGACTGTCTCCAATCCCTAGAATGCACTTCTTCCTCACCTCCATCTCTCAGAATTCCTGCCTTTTTTTAAAGCTCAGATCAAGCACAGCCCTCTACATGATGATGCCTTTCCTGACCTCCTGGCTGCTGATGACTTATATTTACTATAATAACTACAAAATATTTCCCCCCAATAGAATGTAAGCACCTTGAGATACTGATTCATTTTTCTCTTTACATCTCCAGCACTTACCCTACTACTTGCTGCATTATAGGTACTTAATAAACTATGACTGATTGATTTATGATTACCTATAAACTGCAATCTAAATGAGATGTATTAATATCTTGTAACCCTCTTCTCCCCATCATGAGATCTACCTGGAACCTCCATTTTGAGGAAGGACCCAGAACTCATGGTTTTCTCTCCAGACTTTGTAACCATGATTCAGCTCCCTTTTCCTGAAGCCTTTGAAGAGCTTCCCCCTCTCCCATTGGTGAGTTTCTCCCAGAACCTCTATTGAAGTTTCATGATGTGTTGTGGTGGAATGTCTCAGAATTCAGAGTCAGACCACATCTAATCTAAGTATAGGCATTTATTGAGATTGACACCTCTCATGAAGCTGGCTAAATTCCAAAAGGAACCAGCAACTTCAGAGAAAGCAAGCTGGATTTTTATAAAGAGGCAATTATTATCAACTAATAATAAATAAAAATAATTAATGATAAAATAATTAATAATACATAAATACTAAAAGGCAAGGGAGATTTGTTAAGGGATTAATAATAGGGGAGAAGTCCCAGCCAGAGTGGAACTGAGCGTTTGATTACCCACAATGCATATAGGAAAACCCATTTGGGGGGTATAATGATAATATAATAAGCCTTTCTACATCATAAGTTCACCTAATAGACAGTTTTTGTTATGACTTCTCAGGTGCCCACTTAGGAAAAGTCCTTTCTATTGTTTCAGGGTCCACATCCTGCTTGGGCATCCTGGTGGTGCTACTTTCCAATTGGCTGAATATTGTGGTCCTGAGACTAAATGAACGTGGTTGTGGTTGTTTTAGTGAGCAGTGAGTCATATACTAAGAAGTTAGGATATTGAGGTATAGGGAAGGAGTGAAAGGCTAGGTAGGTACAGTGGGCCTGCTATTCAGTGGGGCCTATAAGGAAGTTAGAATATTGGGGCTAGGGCAGCTTTATTAGGATTCCTTAACCCTGTTTTGAGGAAAGGTCCAAAATAGTCATACTTCACCCTCTGGACTTGGCCTCCATGCCCCAGGATAGATGCCTTTCTCCACCCCCACCACTCCTTCCAGCCTCAACTTCCTTTTATCTATTTACCTCCATTACAATAGAAATTCCTTGAGGGCAAGAACTATTTTTCTTTTTTGCTTGTATACCTAATACTTAGCACAGTGCTGGGCACATAGTAAGAGTTTAATAATTGCTTATTGAAATGCTTGTTAAAATTTTTACAAATGATGAAATTGAGGCTCAGATAGATTAAACAAATCACTTAAGGTCCCATGGCTATTAAGCATCAGATATAGGACTAAAAAGAATCCCAGTTCTCCAAAATTCCAACTAAGTTGCCCCTATATCATGCTCCCACAACCTCTTTCTGTTTGGCTGAGCATAGTCAAGATAGCTTTAATATCATTTATTAGATTATCACTGTTATGTTTTATAATTACAAGTTATAATTAGGCAAATATGACTCATCCAGCTTCACATGCCCAATTCTTAACAGTCCAACTACATGTCAAGACACAAATCAGAATGCAATTAGATACTGACTTGATGCTAAATAGAAAATTTATAATTTATTGTCTCCCTTTCATATAAGATCATAGTGGTAAAATGGATTGATCTCATTGTCTTTAATGGGAGAACGGAGACTGGGTTGGTGTCAAACATAAAGAAGATTAATGTAGATATTAATTTGACATGTTTGCCAGGACTCTCTTAAATTACAGTAGATTGATATTCAAATTTTACCCATTAAGGAAAGCAAGATATATTGTATGATTTGTTGGAACACTTAGAGGTTCTACATTTTCTCTATATGTATAAATGGTCTTTATTTTTTTCTCTATGCTAAATACTCTCAGTAGGAGGACCTCTACAATGATTAGATTGTGGCCTAGTGGTAACCCTTCATTCTCAAACACTATGGAGGTAGATCACAAGCCTGGTCAGTTTTTATCAAATTCTAGAGGCCTCCACTGTGAGTCCATGAGAGATTAGGCCTGTAATGTTAAGATCAAGTCAGGTTGCACAGAAAAATCTCATCCCTAGAAGGTTGTACACCAGCGTGGGGGTATGAAGTTAGGATATTGAGGGGCACGTGTGCATGTGTTTGTGTATAGTTTGAATGTCTATATAGACATACCTATATACGTGTGTGTGTGTGTGTGTGTGTAATTTATGTGTAAGGGAACAAACAGGCTAAATATATTAAACAGGATAAATATTTTATCTCAACCTCTCTATAAGGTAGGTACTATTATTATACCCATTTTATGGTTGGAAACTCTGGCACCTTAGAAAGATTTTTTTTTTCAGATGAATTTTTCTCTAGACACTTACACTGCCAACCTCACAGAATCCTTGTGAGAAAATCCGAAAGGATAACGAGCAGAATAAACTTTTAAAAGACGAAGACTTAATAATAACATTTAGCATGTATATAATACTTTAAGATTTGTACGTTACTTCATCTGCATTATCTCATCTGATCCCCACCACAATGCTGGGAGGCATGTACTATCATTATCCCCATTTTACAGGTCATGAAATTAAGTTAGGAAGAGATTAAGAGACTTGTCCAGGGTCCCAGAGCAAATAAACACCTGGGGTCAGATTAGAACACAGGTCTTCCTAACTCTAAGACCAGCACTCTCACAGATGCTCCTTCTCTCTCTGAGAAGGAAGGTTAGGAGTGGCTACAAAGATTCATAAAGTAGACTTTAATTATTTATTTTTTGTACATGACTATTATATATTTAAAAGGAAGAACAAGTTGTGCATGGTAGATTTTCATGGTGGTTTCATGTGCAATCATCTTTTTTTATTATACTATGTTGTGGAAATTGTTTATTCTATAAATTAAAAGTAAAATAAATTTAAAAAAGAAAGAGAGTATAGGGAATGGGGGAGGGGGAAGGGAAGAGGAAAACAAGAAAGAGAGATTTGAAAATGAAGAAAAAGGAAGGATGTGAGTGAAGATTTTTGTAGTTTTGTACAACATCTTCTTGTAAGAGGGAGGTGGTATCCAAGTCCACCCATAACCTACCAGGGCAGACGAATACCTGTACACTGGTGTTACTGTAAGAAGTCATGTTTCACATTAGGGAAAACTGTCGTGGGTTTGTGGTGTTGAGAGTCTCTGCTAATCCAGATTTCTAAGCCAGATAATTATCCAGCCTAGGGTTTACCCCCTTACCCCTGTATTATATAAAGTAGACTTTAATACAACATAGCTATCAGTCCTGTGAAGCCCCCTTCCATTTTTGCAATAATGGCGTCACAATGGCAGAAGAGATAAAAAGTATTTTAAATTCTTATACTCCTCCAAAATGATTTATTGTTAATATTCTTAATGTGCTATCATTTTCTAATGACCTAAAATTCATAAATTCATAGAAGCACAAATGAAATTTTTAAAATCACAGAAAATTTTGAAAAGATGGATAGGCAAAGGGCTACAGATAAGCCCAGCTCTTCTTTATCACTGCAAAAGAATAAGATATATACCAAATGAAGCTAAATAATAACAGAAAGAAAGGAAATGAAAGAAATATTCGTTAGGAATACCCCCATAGAAAATTGGACAGATTGAACAAACGAGCAAACAAAAAAGAACTTGAAATGAAGCTATGCTATGAGATTAAAGAAAATACAGTGAAAGAAATGACTACAACCTAATTACCAATAACTTCAAGTCCCAGAGTAGACAAGGTTAGTAAATGATTTTTTTTAAATAAGGAACAAAAGTATAGCCACTTAAGAAGAATTTGATAAGGAAATTGAGGTTTTGGGGGAAAGAGTATAGAATTTTAATAAAGAAACAGCCACTCTGGAAAACAAACAGAATGACAAAATACAGTGATCTCAAAAAGAAATATTAGATCAAAGTCAAAAGATACCAAATTAGGAAAACCCATACGATCTCTACAAACCAAAATAATGGATTATGATGGTAGAATAGGGAGAGATAATCTGAAAATTATTTGTTTCCCATACAATGAGGATGAAACAAAAATTCAAAATACTATAATTCAGGGAATCATGCAAGAAAATTACTTTTTGGAAATTTTGGAAATGGAGAAAATATAGACTGTCTTTGGACAATTTTAGAAGAACCATAAATTTAACTCACCAAAAAAGATGGGCACCAAGTTTCAGAGATTCAATGTTAAACAAAGAAGTTTATAAGGCTATAAGGGATAAAAGGAAGGGAAAATGGTTGGAATACTGTAATATTATTCACAAGCTACAGGAAATGAAGTAAAATACCATAAGATAATATTTCAAAATATATTAGTTTATACTCCCCAAATCAACATACTCAGAAAAACTTAATTTAATCATCAATGGGGGAAAAAAGTGGATTTTCAGAGGGGAGGAGGAATTTCAATCATTCCCACTTAGGACAGAGGCAGCAGAATATGTGACATGAAAAAACAAAAGAAACTTAAGAGAGGTTAATCACATAATAAATAAAGGTTAACATTGATTAATGTTCACATGTTTCAAAGAGAAGACAATCTTCTTGTCTTTTAAAGTCTCAGCTGACAGTCATTGAGTAAAAAGAACATTTATAAGCAATGTCCATGAAAAGCATCAGATAGAAATATCTTAGAAGACAGAAGGTGAAGTGAATCAGTATTTCCTGGAATGTAGTGCCTCAGTTGATTGTCATTCAGACAGAAAGGTGGGGAAATGGAGGTAGCTAAGGAAAAATCCTGGATCACCTTTTAATTGTCTCTGTGTAAAGAAGGAGGCTGTTGTTGGGTTGTTTTTTTTTCTTTTAAGAAGTCTCATTTTCCATATGGATCATTAAGAAAAGAAAGAAAGAATATTTATAGGTAAAATCCATCAGTTATCAGATAGCAAAGCTTACAGGAGGAGAAGAAAGGAAATTTAATAAAATCATAGGAATATCAATAAAATGGTCTGCTCTTTGACTCAGTCATCCCATTACTGGATTTAGACTTACAGAAGGACAGAAGCAGAATGGCCTAGTATGTATCAAAATATTTCTATCAGTGCATATTGTGTTAACATAAAGGTGGAAATAAAGTGTCTATCCATTAACTGGGCAATGGCTGAACAAATTATGTTGTAAAAGTTTAATGGACTAAAAACAAGAAACAATGAATATGAGGAATTAGGAAAAAAATGAGAAAATGTATAAGAAGTAGTGCTGAATGAAGTGTACAAAACTGAGATAATGATATACATAATGACTATGATAATATAAATGGAAGGAGTACTCACAGGAAGCAAAATTTCAAATCATCTTAATGATCAGTTCTGATGCTGGAAGAGAACAGATGATGTTGCATAGACAATCAGATACAGTCAATGTGTTGGTTCACTTTGCTTAACTGTATTATAAGGAGATGTTCATCAGTACAGGTGCAGAGGTTTATACGGAAATAACTACAATATAAAACAAATAGACCTATTGTGGAAGAAGACATTTGAAATAATCACCTAGATCCCTCACTTTGTGAAGCATGGAGTGTAAAAACCAGAAGGGTAGGGTGATTTGGGGAGATCTTGTTTATTTTATTGTACCAGATTGCCTCCTACCTAAATGGATGGTTTTGAAAATTGGTAACATGAGTTCAAGGTCTTGCAAACAAAAAGAAAAAGGGACAAAAACCCTAAACTATCACTCTTTTCAGATGTGTAATGGTAATAGAATTTGAACCCCATAATGGGATGGATTTGTTGACATGACAAGAGGGTGCTGAACTGGGAGGAGTTGGTGCCCTGAATAGAGGGAGAGGCCCAAGCAAGGAGAAGTCAGAAAAAGAACTTTTGGGAGCAGCATTATGGAGGCAGAGAGAAAGAGACAACTGCCAGCTGAAGCTGCCCAGACTGCTGAGGGCCAGTTGGAGTTGCCCAGGACTTTTGAGAATTGACACCCAGAGCTACTGAGAACTGAGGAGGCATGACTGTGGTGTCTGTGTTATATCTGTCTGTTTTGATGTTACTTTGTCAGAGTCATTAGTTGATAGTGGCCTCGGACCTTGTTGGGCCTAGGTTTATTTTACAGGCTGAAGGTGAATTGAAAAGGATGCCAGCAATGTGCATAAACATTGTGGTGTTTTGTTAAGCTTAGTCTTCCTAGGAACAGAAACTGCTGAGAACTTACCTTGGGTCAAGATGAAGAAAAGACCTCTCCTTGGGTATTGAATGGTGTGATGATATTGTAACCTAGTTGTGACCTAGAGGTGGATGGCTTTTGTGTTTTGTGACTGACCAAATGAATGTACTTTGTTTATGATTATAAACTAATCTCCAAATGAAACCACCTAGGGTGGATTGCTTTGACTTTTGTACTTTGTGAGTGAACTGAGAACTTACCAAATGATTGAGTTATCCTGTATTTTGATTTTCTCTTTTCTGTGAATATTTTGCTTTAATTTGTACCTGAATAAATGGGGAGTTACTACTTTGATATTCTGAACCTTGGAAGTTGCTTTAGCTTGGCTTTACAAGATGATATACTTAGAGAATCCTAGAGAATAAAGTAAAAAAAAACTACTTGAAATAATAAACAATATTAGCAAAATTGCAGGATATAAATGTATAACATCAGCATTTCTATATATTACTAACTAAACCCAATGGCAAGAGATAGAAAGAGAAGTTCCATTTAAAGTAACTGTAGACATTTTAAAATATTTGGGAGTCAACCTGCGAGAACAAACCCAGGAAGTAGATGAACACAATTTCAAAACATTTTTCACACAAATAAAGTCAGATCTAAACTGGAAAACATCAGTTAGTCATGGGTAGGTTGAGCTAATATAATAAATGTGACAATTCTACCTAAATTAATTTACTTATTGAGTATTATACCAATTGAACTACCAAAAAATTTATTTTATAGAGATAGAAAAAATAATATCAGAACTCATCTAGAAGAACAAAAGGTCCAGAATATCAAAGGAATTAATGAAAAGAAACGGGAAGGTAGCCTAGTCGAGATCTTAAATTGTACTATAAAGCAGCAATCATCAAAACTACTTGGTACTGGCTAAGAAACAGAGAGGTAGATCAGTGGAAAAGGTTGAGTACAGAAGACATAGTAGTGAATGATTATAACCATCTACTGTTTGATAAGCCCAAAGACCCCAGCTTCTGGGATAAAAACTCATTATTTGACAAAGACCCCTGGGAAAACTGGAAAATAGGATGACAGAAATTGGGCATAGACCAATGTCTTATGCCATATACCAAAATAAAGTCAAAATGGATACATAATTTAGATACAAAGGCTGATGCTATAAGCAAATTAAGGGAGCAAGGAATAGTATATCTGTCAGATTTATGGAGAATGAAGGGATTTATGACCAAACAAGATATAAAGAACATTATGAAATGCAAAATGGATAATTTTGTTTACATTAAATTGAAAAGTTTTTGCACAAACAAAGCCAATGCAAACCAAGATTGGAGAGAGACAGAAAACTGGGGAAGAATTTTTACAACTAGTGTCTCTGATAAAGGCCTGATTTCTAAAATATATATAGAACTGAATCAAATTTGCAGGAATACAAGTCATTCCCCAGTTGATAAATGGTCAAATGATATAAGCAGGCAGTTTTCAGAGGAAGAAATTAAAGTTATCTATAGTCATATTGAAGAGGTTACCCAAAGAGGGTTAAGGTTGCCTAAGACCCCAAAATACCAACATGCCAAGTCCTGCTAAAAGAATTTGACTCAAGTCTTCTCAGCCAAAGAAAAGTAAAGTTTATTAAAAGTTCATTAAAAGTTCACCATATGGGATAGACTCTTAAGGAGCCAGTCTATGCTAAGCTATTCTATAGCTCTCTCACACAGTAAGTCTGTGATAAGCTATTCTACAGCACTCTCATACCACATGGAGGGAAGATGGGATTCTTATATACAGAGGAATCTAGGGGTGGTCTAGAGGAGGAGTTTGGGGAGGGTCTTCAGGAGGAGTTAATGACATATTGATATTTTGATAGGTTCCACGGTGGGAAGCAGGTGGACAATGGAGGGCCAGGCTAGTAACAGAGGTCTGGGCCTAGCCACAAGGAAATACTTATGGCTTCTGCAAATGTCTCATCAAGTAGGAAGATTCAATTAGACTTCAAGGGATTTCCCAGAACATGTATCTCAAAAATTCAAGGAGAGCACAAGAGGGGTCCCAGAGCCTACACCTCATCATTATGAAAAAATGCTCTAAATCACTATTGATTAGAGAGATGCAAACAAAAACAACTCAGAGATACCACATCACACCTATCAGATTGGCTAACATGACAGAAAAAGAAAATGATAAATGTTGGAGAAGATGTGGGAAAATTGGAACGCTAATGCATTGTTGGTGGAGTTGTGGACTGATTCAACCATTTTGGAGAGCAATTTGGAACTATACCCAAAGGGCTATTGTTGTGCAGAGAAATAAAAGCGAGCTGAGACCTGGGTTCAAGATAAAATTTAGGTGTGGATTTATTAAGCAAGCACACAACTGCCAGAGTTGTACACATTATAGTGTTGTACACAAGTCAGGTGGTGTGTAGTAACCTGGGATTTGTGTACATTATAATACCGTATGTACCCTTTGGTCTAGAAATATCACTTCTAAGGCTATATACAAAAGAGATCATAGAAATGGGGAAAGGAGCCACATGCACAAAAATATTTATAGCAGTTCTTTTTGCAGTGACCAAGAACTGGAAAATGAGGGAATATCCATCATTTGGGGAATGGCTGAACAATTTGTGGTATTTGAATGTAATGGAATACTATTGTGCTATAAGAAGTGATGAGTAGGCAGACTTCAGAAAAAAACCTGGAAGGAGTTGCCCAAATTGATCCTGAGTGAAGTGAGCATAACCAGGAGAACATTGTACACAGTAACAGCCAGTGTGAAAGGACTGATTTTGATAGACTTAGCCCTTCTCAGCAACACAAGGATCTCAAACAATTCCAAAGAACTCATGATGGAAAATGCCATCCACATCCAGAGAAAGAGCTATGGAGTCTGAATGCAGAATGAAGCAGACTAACTTCTTTTTTGTATTTTGTTTTGTTTTTCTTTTTATAGTTTCTCTCATTCATTACAATTCTTCTATACAATATGACTAATGTGAAAATAGGAGTGTTTAATAGGAATGTATAAGTACAGCCCATAGCAGATCATACGCCATCTTGGAGAGGCAGGAGGGGTACCAGGAAGAGAAAAATTTAAAACTTATATTAGCAAATATTGAAAACTAAAAGTAAACAAAGTAACTTTAAAAAGGAAAGAAGTATAGATGAAACCTCTGAAGAAGCACAAAAGGAAGCAAGGAGTAGAAAGATGGATAAACTATTGTAAAGAGATTTTCACAGATTAAGGTCATTCATAAAAAGCATATATGGGGGACATAACTACATTCTTATTTATATTGGGCAATGGCTATGTTAGGGAAAAAATAATAAAATTATTATCAAAGAATCTCTGTGGTCAGAAATGAGATAAGAATATCTATGAGGGGAGACTGAGATTAGATTCTTTTACTAAAACAGACCACAAGTAAGTAGCTCTGATTTTTTTAAGGCTATATCTAGGAATCTAGGAAGGAACAATGTTTTTGGAACAATGGAAATTGAAACAGGGCCATTTAAAACCCCCCAAAACACTTTAAAAACTTAGTACTTGTATTTTCTTGATATTTTATTTTGATTGAAATAATTATAATTTCAACCTTAAATATTAGCGTACTAAACTTTTCCATAAAAGGAAGAAAGTGACTGGATTAGAAGTCAAAATCCAACAATGTAAGGATAGAAGTATGTTTAAAACATAAAGACCAATACAATTAAAATTATGTGACAGAATAAAATTGGATATGGCTTGGGCAAATAGAAAAATGGTTATTTAAAACATAATTTTAAAAAAATCAACAACAAAAATGAAAATTGTCAAGAGAGACAAAGAGTGAAACATAAAGGCATTTAAAGGCACCATAATTAATGGAATAAAATCAGCATTAGGAATATATGAGGAGAGTAGCATAGAGTCCACATATTAAAAGGAAAAGCTAAATGAAATTACCATGGTATTATACATTTAGAACTAGAAGAGATGGTAGAAATATCTGGACTATGAAATTATCACAGTAGATAGTAAATGCAAAAATACTTTAATATTGATACAATTTTTTGTTTCACTGTATTTAAGTTCAAAATGAATGGAAAAATTTTAAATAGTGAGTGATACAATAATAATAAATGACTATAATATTCATTTCTCAGAATTAGAAAAATAGAATGGAAAATTTCTAAGAAAATTTATAGATCTGAGCATAATGTTGAAAAATTATTTTTGGCAGACATGATTATTGAATGAATATTAAAGAATATATTTTTCAATAACATTATTTTCTTTATGATGATATTATATATGGATAATATATCTATCTACATATATTTTTGTGGATATGAAGAATTCATAAATGATATAGAAAAACAAATATTAAGCAATTCTTTATAAATATGTCAGTATCTATCAATGAAGCAATAAAAATAGTAATCATTATTGGAATTATGACCAAAAGACATAGGTCTAAATCAAGATTAAGTAATAATATGACAAACAGAATGGAAACAAATGAAACAGTTTTTAAAGAAAATTATAATAATAAAGACAACATATCAAAATATAGAAGTAGCTATAGCGAGTCTTAGAAGAAAATATATATATATATGAAATTGTATAAAAACAAATGAGCAAAAGAAATGATAAATGAAATGAGCACATAATTTAAAAAAACTATGAATTAGCAATCTGCATTTTGAGGTCATGGACTATCTTTTGTCTTTTTTTTGTATCCCCAGCACTTAGCATAGTGCCTGGCACATAGTACCCATAAATAAATATTGACTGATTGATTGATTAAAAGCAATCTCAAAAGAAATTGTAGAAGCCTAAAGAGAAATGAAATTAAAACCAAAATTCTAGTGAATTGATAAACAGAAAGAAAAAAAGAAAACCTGTGTTTAAAAGACTAACACAATTAATAGACTATTAATTCAATCAGTCATTAAGGGGAATTTTAATTAAAAGAATGGTTCCAAAACTGAGAATGGTAAATGCATAAGAAATAGGATGGAAATAAAGAAAATTATCAGAAACTGGTGCATTTAATATCTGTTAGTCAAACTGAGAACTTAAAGGAAATCAGTAAAAACACATAAAATATAAAATGTACAAATTATCAAAAGAGGAAAAAGAGATCCTTGACAACACTATCTTAGGAGAACATGAGCAAGCCAGAAATTCCCAAAGCAAAATCTTCTAGACCAGATATATTTTTAAGTAAATTATATCAAACTAAGCATTAATTAATTAATCTCTGTATGAAAACTTTTTTTCATAATAAAGAAGATGCTTTACCAAATTTCTCTTATGAAGAAAAACAAGGTAATTGTCAAATCAGGAAAGGATAACTCAGGGAGAAGAAACTATAGTCTAACACCATTAATAAACATTAATGGGAACTTTTAAAATATAATATTAATAAAAATAATGCACCTACATGTCCAAAATTATTTGTTGTGATTGAGTTGCATTTGTACTATGGTATGCTGCTAAATACACAGTCCACTAGATTAGTCACAGTACAGTTCTCCAAGGCCTCTGTGATAGGTATTACCAATAGATGATGAGCTGGGTTCAGACTTGAGTAAGAGTAGATCAGGATGCATCACTTTGGTGAAAATGCTACCAGTATTAAAAAAAAAACAGTGCCAATAATAATCCCAAATTGCTTTCTGTCACTAAAGTTCATTCTTTTAATGAACCAATCAACAGGCATTTATTGAATACCTAATACTTTGTATTAGGCATGTAATTGTCCCATAATGCTATCAGGGATAGTCATGAAACACTATGATCTCAGATTAATTGAATCTGATAAATTTATCCCTTCTTGAATCTGTAAGTAATACAAAAGGCAAAGGAAAAGCAAATGATGAGCATAAGTACCAATGATGGTATATACATCAGAACTGGGATGAATGATATAACTAGAGAAACTAATGATTAGAAAAAGAAGTGGGCGCTCTTCCAGAGAAGGCTCTCACGCTGCTGTTGCAGCCATGTCTCTTGTAATCCCCGAGAAGTTCCAGCACATTTTGAGAGTGCTCAACACCAACATTGATGTATGGCAGAAAATAGCTTTTGCCATCACAGCCATTAAGCGTGTGGGATGAAGATGTGCGCATGGAGTACTGAGGAAAGCAGACGTTGACCTCACCAAGACGGCGGATGACTCACTGAAGATGAGGTGGAGCGTGTGATCACCATCATGCAGAATCCCCGGCAATACGAGATTCCACACTGGTTCCTTAACAGACAGAAGGATGGAAAGGATGGAAAATACAGCCAGGTTCTGGCCAATGGTCTGGACAATAAGTTTCGTGAAAATCTGGAGCGACTGAAGAAGATTCGGGCACATCATGGACTTTGGCACTTCTGGGGTCTCCGTGTCCGAGGCCAGCACACCAAGACTACAGGCCGCAGGGGTCGCACTGTGGCTGTGTCCAAGAAGAAGTAAACAACTTCACTGACCTTGTCTGTTAATAAACAGTTTATAACAACAAAAACAAAAAAGAAGTGGGCTAATTGTGCAGCAGGCAGTTAGGGTGCAATGGACAGATGGTTGAGCTTAGAATCAGGAAGACTCATCTTCATGAGTTCAAATCTGACCTCAGATACTTACTAGCTGTGTGACCCTGGACAAGTCATTTAACCTTGTTTGCTTCCATTCCTTATCTGCAAAAAGAGCTAGAGAAAGAAATGGCAAACCACTCCAGTATCTTTGCCAAGAAAATCCCAAATGGGGTCGTGGAGAGTTGGACACAACTGAAACAACAAGTTATATAGCAAGAATGAGAAATGATAGCAGAAGTGCTAAAGCAGTACCTCCAGAATATATTAAAATCTACAAGATGACCTCCATCTCTTTGTGGGTCTTGTCCAGTGACATAGAAAAGAAATATACAGTATGGGTACATGTGTAAGGCTTGCTCCCTTCAGATGGGGAGATCACTTCTCCATCTTAGTATTCAAATGTCATAATGTCCACCATTGTCGGCAAATCAAAAATATAAAAATCTGGAATTTGAAAAAGTAACAATATAGAGAGGAACTAAAATTCTTTTTATAAAAAAAATTCACCATGGTATTTTTTTAATAAACAGCTTTTATAGTATGTTTAACATATGATTTGATAAATGTTCTTCTCTCTTCCTGTAACTCCTCTGGAGTTACAGGAAGCTGTTTTGGGTTTTTTCTTCCCCAAAAATATATCTTTGGACCAAGGAAAGATCCATATATATCCTACAGTATTGTTTGTGTTTTTCATTCCTTGTATGTGAACTGACTAGTTTGACTAACAGATAATTAACAACTCAGTTAGCCAGTGGCAGAGGACTTTGACAAGGTCTAGGATTGCACAATGTGACTACGACTTCACAAAGTTAGAAGCAGAGTCAATATAACTAGTCCCTCATGTTCATCAGTATTGACTATCTCTCTAACCACCTCACTTTTAACAGGATAAAAGAAACACATTTTCCACATGGGCACCGAAGTGCCCCAATCAGGGCAATGCCCCAGATACCCCAATGTGATTATGACTCTGACTTCACTCTAACCTGAGTTATAATGGAATTAGATCAACAAAGCTAACCAGGTTTTTCAGAGCTTCTTGAAGAATTCTTAAGTTGAGGTCTCATTCAAGAGATAAGAAACGGACTTTTTTTTTTCCTAAAGAAATTTTCCCATACTAAAATCTGGTGTGACTTTTATAGATTTCATTTATAAGCTGAAATAGTCCAAATGACAAGCTGCTAATGTACTAAGACACTTTAACATTAAATCTTACCTGTTAGAAGTAAAAATATTTTCTCTCCTCTTCCTTTTCTTAGCATATTTTCAGTTGATCAATTTGTGTGATTCCCTGTAGGGTATCATTTTAAAAGACAGGTTAGAAGCAAGGGGTCAAGCACTAGGATATATTTGTACATGAGTTGCTGAAATTCAGTTCCTGAGGATGGAGGTGAATTTCATCTTTTTCTTTCACACAATGTCTATAGTCTTTTAATAATGGGCCCATTTATAAATGTGAGGTATGAAATTCATCTGCATATACGCCACCCTCAACTCAAAAAACAGCACATTTCACACCAGTAACTTCTTCCTGTATCAGGCAATGGGGTGAGAGGAGGTTTTGACAAAAATGGTATGTATTACATAACACTTCCATCTTCTTACAGATGCATGAGCAACTTTAAAATAGAAATGTGAAAGCGGTACATTGTCTACTATTTGGAGGAGGATAACAAATTTCCAAGCTCTAACAAATAAAAAGTTAATAAATAATCACAAAGGTAGGGATTGGGGGCTAGAATTTAGTTTGTACATTCCTGAGTTAAATAGCCAGTCATAATACAAAAAACTGACAATTGTATAAGGCTTTAAAATCTGCAAAGTATTTTGCATCTGTTATCACACTGGCTTCAGGACAACCTTGTAAAGAAGGTACAATTACAGATATTGTTATCCCAAATTTACAGATGCAAAAACAGGCTGAGGTAAGTGGCTTGCCCATAGTTGCACAGTTAGCTAACACTTGAAGGTAGAATGTGAACTGAACTTTTTTTCATTCTACTGTGCTATACTACCTCTCCTGAAAAGTAATTCAGGGCACATTTCTTAAGACCATCATCTTAGGGTTCTTCTTTGCTGCCTTTCCAGCTCTACTTATGTGATCCTATATCCTCTTCTCAGGGAGAAAATCTAAAGTGTCCACAAATTAAACCAGTCGTACCATTGTTCCCTAAAGAAACTAATGATGTTAGGAGGAGCAAGGATGGCAGCACAGAAACAGGAAATTCCATGAGCTCCCCCAACGTCCACCTCAAATACCTATAAAATATGACTCTAAACAAATTTTAGAGCTACAGAACCCACAAAGTGACAAGAGAGAAACAAATCTCCCACTGAAGGCAGCACAGCAGGCCTACAGGAAGGGTCCATTGCAGCAAGCTGGGAGCAGAGTGCAATCCCCTGGGAGCCATGCAGATTTGGCCTGAGGGTGGCCCCAACCAGAGGCTGCTGGCACAAACTTCAGAAGAGTGAATCACCAGCAGCTGTGGAGGTTTCCAGACTCCTCAACTCATAAATGCCAAAGAGTAAGTAAAAGGTCATTGTGGAACTCTGTTGGAAAGGAAGGGCATGGTCTGGCCACTGTCCCTGGGGCAAGAGGTGGCAGAGGCATGGGAGCTGCAACTGCTTCTGAATGTGGCTGCCTCCAGAGTTCCTGGCCTGCAGATCATAGGGGGACCAAGTGACTATTCAGAGGTAATCACTCCGGCTCTAACCTGCTTGGATCTGGATCATAGTCTTGGGTGGAGGTCCTGAGGTGTGTGGCCAGTGGGCCACAGCTTATGGGGGCTGCAGAGAGGATGCCCTCCTAACAGCTCTGGCAGCTGCAAAAACCCCAACAATTTGGGACAAAGCTGTCCTTTCTGGAAGCAGAGTTCAACTGTGGCAAAGAGCTCAAAAGTCAAGTAATTGACTGGCAATATGAGCAAGCAGAGGAAGCAAAGCAAGCAGAGTAATCAAACCTCAGGTGCCTTTTGGGGGGAGAAAAAGGATCAAAGCATGGAATAAGAGGAAGACATCAAAGCATCAAAAGCTTCCCAGAAAAATATAAACTTGTTACAAGCCATGGAGAAGATCAAGAAGGATTTTGAAAATCAAGTAAGGGAAATGGAGGAAAAATTGGGAAGAGAAATGAAAATTATTCAAGAAAATCATGAAAAGTGGGACAACAGCCTAACTGAAGAAAATAACACCTTAAAAATAGACTAAACTAATAAAAATTAGACTAAGTCAAATGGCAAAAGAGGCCCAAAAAGCCAATTAGGAGAAGAATGCCTTAAAAAGTCTAATTTGCCAGATGGAAAAGGAATTTCAAAAGCTCACTGAAGAGAGTAATTCCTTCAGAATTAGAGTGGAGCAAATGGAAGCTAATGACCTCATGAGAAATCAAGATATTATAAAACAGATCCAAAGAAATGAAAAAATAGAAGGCAATGTGAAATATCTCATTGGAAAAACTACTGACCTGGAAAATAAATCCAGAAGAGATAACTTAAAAATTATTGCACTACCTGAAAGCCATGACCAAAAAAGGAACCTAGAAATCATTCTTCAAGAAATTCTCAAGGAAAATTGCCCTGATATTTTGGAACCAGAGGGCAAAATAAAAATAGAAAAAATTCACCACTTGCCTCTTGAAAAAGACCCCCAAAATAAAACTCCTAGGAACATCATAGCCAAATTCCAGAGTTCTCCAGTCAAGGAGAAACTATTACAAGCAGCCAGGATGGAACAATTTTACTGTTGTGGAAACACAATCAGGAAAACACAAGATCTAGCAGCTTCTACATTAAGGGATTGAAGGGCTTGGAATACGATATTCTGGAGGTCAAAGGAGCTAGGATTAAAACCAAGAATCACCTACCCGGCAAAACTGAACAGAATGTTTTAGGAGAAAATATGGTCATTCAATGAAATAGAGAACTTTCAAGCATTCTTGATGAAAAAAACAGTTGAAAAGAAAATTTGACATTCAAATACAAGAAGCATGAGAAGGTAAACAGGGAACAAAAATCATAAGGAACTTGTTAAAGTTGAAATACTTACATTCCTACAGGGAAAAATAATAATTATAACTCATGAGACTTTTCTCAGTATGAGGATAGTTGAAGGGGATATATATATATATATTTATGTATACATACATATATGTTTATATAAGGAGGTGTGTGTGTATATAAATACATATGTGAGTATGTGTACATATGTGTATATGTATACATAGAGGGCACAGAATCAGTTGAATAGGAAGAGATGGTATCTAAAAATTAAAATTAAGAGATGAGAGAGGAATATAATGAGAGAAGGAGATAGGGAAAGACAGAATAGGGTAAATTATCTCATATAAAAGAGACAATAGAAAACTGTTACAATGGAGGGGAAGAAGAGGAAGCCAAAAGGGAATGGGTCAACCTTACTCTCATTGAATTTGGCTTAAGGAGAGAATAACACACACACTAAATTGGGTATCTTACCCTATAAAAAAGTAGGGGGCAAGGGGATAAGAGGGAGGATGATAGAAGGGAGGGCAGATTGGAGGGGAGGGTAGTTAGAAGCACACAGTTTTGAAAAGAGACAGGGTCAAAGTAGAAAATAGAATAAGTAGGGGATAGGATAGGATAGGATAGGGGGTAATATAGTCAGTCACAATATATCTACTATGGAAATGTTTTGCATAACTATACATGTACAACCTATATTCCATTGCTTATCTTCCCAGTAGGGGTGTGATGAGGGAAGAAGGGAAAGAATCTGGAAATCAAAGTTTAAAAATCAAATGTTAAAAATATTATTATTACTGTTATTTTTATTTTTACATGCAACTGGGAAATAAGATGTACAGGCACTGGGGTATAGAAATCCATCTTGCCCTAGTAGAAAGTCAGAGGTGGGATATGGGAGATTATAAGAGAGAGCAGATTGGGGCAAGGGGTATTCAGTAGGATTGCCATCTTGGGGTGGTGGGTAGGGGAAAGATGGGGAGAAAATTTGTTACTCAAAACTTTTTGGAAATGAATGTTGCTAAAAATAAATAAATAAATAAGTTTAAAAAAATAAAGATGCTAATAAAAAGAAAAAACAACATATGAATGACTCTTTATAATCCAATACCCCTTGCTGGAATCAAATATCTAAAAGTGTGCCCTTATCTCCCACAACTCTTAGACACATGCTGTCGTCTACTGTGGACATAACTTGTACGTACCTAGCTATTTACATGCTGCCTCCCCTGTTAGAATGTACTCCTTTGAGGACAAGAGTTTTTTTGTAATCACAGTGCTTAGCAATTCATAGCATATAATAAGCAGTTAATAAATATCTGTTGACTGATTGATTTCTCTAGGCAGGTTTATCTCCTTGCTATTTTCTAAATATGCCATGTTTCTTTTCTCAATGTATCTTTGTCTAAAGCAATGGTTCTCAACCTTCCTAATGGTGTGACCCTTAATAGTCATATGTGGGTGTTTCTGTATGTGGACAGACCCACCTGGAGATGGATAGAGGAAGGTGTCTCGATTTCTAAGACCATTGGAAATATGTGTTTTCCAATTGTCTTAGGGGACCCCTGTGAAAGGGTCATTTGACCCCAAAGTGGTCGCAACCCCCAGGTTGAGAACCACTGTTCCAAAGTATCCCCACTTTATGGTTAGGCTAAAGGAAACTTAGAGGTCATCTGGTCTAACCCCTTCAGTTTACAGATCAGGAAACAGGCACTGAAAGTAGAAATGATTTCCCCAAGGTCACACAAGTAGCCACTATCAGAATCTGAATTCAAATCTGGTTCTCTGATTCAAAATCTAGAACCCTTTCCACCACATCACCTTCATTTTTTCCAGGAATTTTATTTCCCATTGTTTCCACCTTTCCAAGCTCAACCAGCTTGTAAGTTCTGGCTTAAGTCCTCCATGTTCACCACGCATCCCCAGACCACTCTAGCCAATTCTCATGGCCTTATATTTGAATTCTTATATCATTTATTGTCCAGATCCCTATTTCTAACCCTTAATCACCAGTTGCTTTAAGTTGCTAATTACCTGTTTCTTAGTTCTGTTGTGCTGTCCTTCACAGATATTGTTGTTGTTGTTATTAATATTTTAATAATAATAATTTGCATTTATAGAGTTCTTTGAGGTTTGCAAAGCACTTTACAAATATTCTCTCACTTTATCCTCACAACAACCCTGGGTGCTATCATTAATATACCCACTTTACTGTGAAATAAGTTTGATTATTTCCTCCATTTTACAGATGATGAACTGAGGCAAACAGGGATTAAATGTCTTGTCCATGGTCACACAGTTAGCGGGTTAGGATGCTGGATTCAAACATGTCTTCCTGACTCCAGATTCAACACTTTAATCACTGCACCACATAGCTACCTTCCCTAATCTTCTCTCTAATCAATTTAATCTCACTTTCTTTATTACCCTGCAATTGCTTAAGCTAAGCCAAAATTTACAGTAGTAATATCTTAATGTTCATTGTGCCTCTCTAGCAAAGCCTGTCTGTTCCATCTTCTTGGGACCTAAAGCCACAGTGAGATTCTGGAAACACACTTTTCCCAACACTAGACAGCAGCCGGTCCAGAAGGTCTCTGCCCAGGATAGCTACTGCAATCAGCTTCCTCACTTTTTGTCTTTATCACAAAGACTTTTCCTAGAAGTCTCATGCAGGGATTTCAATTTATCTCATCCCAATAGGTGAAAAGCAAAGTAGACCCTCGCCAGAATGGGTAAACCATGGTAGTAGTGGGATGCTTATTCTAACATGTAGCCTCTAGTCTTTGGTACCCAGGTGTAAATGAATATGCCACCCAGAAAGACCAGTCATGGCTAATGTCTGCAGCAGGGAAAATCAATTTGAAAATGTGTTGAATAGGCTTCTCTTTACACTTTAATTATCATGGCCAGTCATTTGGCATGAATAAGATATTTTGGCCATCATTAAAGATGTTAGTGCCTACCAGGAAATAAAACTGCATTGAATTTCACTCAAAAAAGCAAAGCTGTGCTATCATTTGCTCTACAGATAGGCAAAATCAGGATATGTGAGTCTTCCATGAGGGAAGAAGTATGACCCTTAAGAAAAGAAAGTCTGTGAATTTTCTTATTATTTTTCTTTGCTCATCAATTCATTCAATACATATTTATTGAGTTCCCATATGTCTAAGGTACTGTTTTAGCAATTGTGGAGGATGTAATGGTGAATAGGACCAAAGAACTTGACTATTTTTTCCTGTTGTATAAATTAGCCACTAATTAATAACTTGTATGTATATTGTTGTGTGTATGTATATATATATATATATGTGTGTTTCAAATCACTTTCATGTGTATTTTTATCTCATTTGTTCCTCAAGAAAATTATTTGAGGCAAGTAAGGTTGGTATTAATACCATTGCCATAGATGAGAAAAGATAAGTGGCCCTGTGGATAAAGCATGGAGCCTGAAATCAAGAAGACCTGAACTCAGATCCAGTCTCAGACATGAGCCATGTGATCCTGGGCAATTCACTTAACCTCTCTCTGCCTCAGTTCCCTCCACCATAAAGTGATCATAGTAGCACCTACCTCACAGGACTGCTGTGAGGGGCAAATGAGTAACATTTATAAAGAGCTTTGTAAAGTGCTTGGCACATAGTAGGTACTTTAAAACACATATCTTCCTTTTCACACAGATAATGAAATTGAGACCTAAAAGAACACCTCACATAACTCCCCCCTCTTTTTTTGCAACATTCTTATGTGCTTATCATGCAGTGTTGTGTGTAATAATTACCCATTTTTGTTTTATTTCCCCTCCTGGACCATAAACTCTTTGAGGACCCATTCACAGTGACTTCTTCGCACTTAGAGTTGCCAAGGCACAAGGATAGATATTAGGACAGACCCTCAGTCATGATTTGTTGATTGAAAGAATGAGGTTGTATGATTTGTCCAATGTTATTCAACTAGCGTGATCTACTGAGACATTTTGCACTCTTCCTCTCAAACGACTGGATCTTTAATCATAGCAACTTTGTTGTCCATACCCTACCATTTCAATGGAATATTACTTGTAACAAGAGCAAAAGTATAACAACATTATAGAATGACAGTGAAAATTGCCAGATTTTCTCTTGCAGGTTGATTTTCCCCAATGTCAATCTATCCTTTAAATTTCTTACAGATTAATCTTGCAATACCACACCACTGTTTGTATTTCTCCCTTGCTCAACTATTATCAGTGGCTACCTATCACCCACTGAATTCAGTCCAAATTCCTCCCTCCTAATATCCAAGGCTCTCTACAACATCATTTCAACTGCTTTTATCTCTCCTCTATACTCTAAGTTTCTGCTAGATCTTTTAATGATTGCATGCTGTTCCCCAAATATATCTTACTCTTTGCCACTTTTTTGTCATTGTTCATGTTATCCCTTTCCCTAAACCACCCTTCACCTACGTCAGTCTTTCCCATATTTCATTCATAGCCTATCTCAAATGTCACCTTAAAAATGGTTTTTTTCCTGATTCTCCTAACCAGATGTGACTTCTTTCTCTGAGATCTCATAGCACTTGGTTCACACCTCTCTTAGCATACTTACCATACTCTCTTGCCTATATATTTCTTCCTGGCATATTTCTTTAAGCTCTTTGAAGCTATTAGCTGTTGCTAATAACTATCATTCTTCAAGGGCAGGGCCTTCTTTTCTTTGCAATATAGCACAATGGTCTGTACACAATAGATGATGAATAAACATTCATTGAATGAATTGACAGATGAAAATAATTACTTAGTGTGATGTTTATCAGATTCAATGTGCAATGGAGCCAGAGGTAAGTCAGAAAATAGCTTCACATCAAAATTGATATTTAATAGGCTTTTTAAAAGTTCTATTGATGCCTTTTCCCTGTTTTTATGTCAGAACACTTTCTTTTGTACCTCTCCTTGACCTACACACCACCCTAGACTTCTGTTCTGACAAAGAAAATTTCTTAAACTTTCTAAAAGCAAATGACATAACTACTGAAGGCTGATAGTGTTTACAAGATTTTTCCATCCCTGATTACCTTATCTTTTGAATGAAATAAAAATGGTACATTTCCTCATCTCTTTTCTGGGTTCAAGGTCAGTCATTGTAACTTCTGAATTTGACCTTGATTATTTTGGGATCATAGGCATAGAGCTGGAAGGCACTTCAGGGACCATCTAGTAAAACCCCTCCATGAAAATGAGAGGTCATGTGAATCTCCCAAGGCCATATGAGTTGAGGGATTGACTTTGATGTGACTCATTCCTGAGGAAATTTGCTCATTTCTTTGCATTTGAAGACCAGCCCAGACTACTTCCCAGTCTTTAAATGTTTTGATGTTGTTGCACATGAGCCTGAGGTAACACTTTGGAGTATTTGAGTCTTCAAGGAAGACTAGTACATCTAGTATGAGGGCTTACTGAGCCACTTTCAGGGTTGCTCATCCACCTCTGGTATCCACCTAGCACTCCACTCTCACCTATGGTTCCAATAAGGGTAGCATGTACAGTATCTGCACCCCAGTAAATTGTCTATGTAGAAGGCTAAGCCAGGTTGAAGGTAACCAGTAGGCCACAAATCTCTCAGTGAGTTAGGGGGTGTCTACTCCAAGAATACAAAGACATCCCCCCGCAGAATGTCCAGATGAGAATAATTTATTCCAATGGCCATAAAAGTGTATGAAGCAGACGCTGCGGAGGTTTAGAACTTGGTCAGACATTGAAGACACCAAGGTCATCTACTGCATCCTGGGCCATTGCCAGTCATCCTGACAGAGTTATCAAAATTAACCCTTGTGGGATATTCAGGGGGCTATCAATCAGTGATGGATAAGAATAATTATGTAGTAAAGGAAACAGTATGGCTGTGGCATTAGGTAACCTAATTTCGTATCTCATTCTGCAACTTGATACATGGGAGTCCGAGCAAGTGACAACTTCATCTGGATCTCTGATATGTAAAAATAGAGGGTAGAACTAGGTGTCCTTTAAATTTCCTTTCAGCAATAGATCTATGGTCCTAAAATGGTCAACAAAAAATGTGGGAATCATAATGATGATTCATAAACTTGGAGGAGAGGTGACAGTACTGGACTGGCTAGCTTCTAAAGTTCCTTCCAGCTTTAAATTATGCATGTAATAGAAACTAATCAGTTAGTGGAATTTTAAATTAATGCTTCTTTAAGGGTTGTAAAACACCATAATTCTCTCAGAATTATTTTAGGTTGTTTTGTTTATAAAGAGGTGCATTAATTCAAGATAAGACAAAGTTGCTAAATTCCTTTTAGAAAACAAATATAAAACGTACTGTCTCATTTTAAGGGCTGTTCACACTTTTGAGTCCTGGAAAGCACCAGTGCCTATTCATATGTTGTAGCTGCCCACATTTTAATTGGAGTGGACAGAGACACTTATTTTTTTAAAAGCAACAATTTCATTGAGTAAGCATTCTACATTTGCTGAACAAGGCCATCTCCCTATTTTATGCCATAGTTAGGAAGCTCAGATTCTTAGGGACCAACATTTTCCATTGTGTAATGCATGCCTAGGCTACTGATGTCATTTTCTTCAGCTTTTTTTTCCAGAGGGATTTACATATAAAATGAGTCAAGAAATATAAGGATTCAAGGCTTAAAAGAACAGATGTTAGAGCTTACTTTCAGCTATAGGAGAGGCCTAGACTATAGTCAAAACCAAAACCAAACTCATTATGTTTCCATTCACAAATGCTAGACAATTTTTCATAAAATCATAGATTTAGAACAATCTTGTATGTCATCTAGCACAGCACTTTAATTTTACAGAAATTAAGGAAACTGAGGCCCAGAGAGGAGGAGTGACTTGCCCAAGGTCACACAGGAAATAAGCAGCAAAGTCAGAATTAGATCCTATATCCTTTGATTCTGAATCTAGTGCTTTTCTCACTATACCAAATTAATCCTTAAATGGCCTGGCCTGTTTTCTGTGAGATGTTAGGTATAATCTCTTCCCAGTAGTACATAAACTCCCTGAGGTCAGGAACCTAAAAAAATTAATATATTTTGTTTTTCTATCACCTACATTTCCCAATATAAAATTCTGCCAGGGAACAATTCCTTATAACAAAAAAATTAAAAAGAGGGAGAAAAGCAGTTCAACAAAACTAAACAATATGGGAACCAAGCCTAAAATTACAAACAATATCCCTCACCTGGAGTCCAGCACCTCTGCAAAGAAAAGGGAACCACATTTTCATATCTCTTCTTTGGGACAAAGTTTCGTCTTTAAATTCCACAAGATTCAATTTTAATTAATTTTTTATTTTATTATTGATATCACTGTATTATTATTTTCATGCTTCTACTAACTTCTCTCTGATTCAGTTCACACGTCTTCTCATGTTTCTGTATTCTTTGTAGTCATCATTTCTTACAATAGAGTAATTTTCCATTAATTTGTTCAATTCTGCATTTCTATTTTTTAATCTATTAGATTTAATCTCTCTATTTTATTCCTCTGAAAGAGAAACATTAAAATCTTCTACTATTGTAATGTTACTTTGTCTCCTTATTCAGTTCATTTTTCCTTTAATATTAAGATGCTATGGCATTTGGGACATTCAAATGTAATGTTTATATTGGTTTGTTGCTATGGTTCCATTCAGCATAATGTTACTTCCTTGCTTATCCCTTATTTTAAATTGTAAGCTTTTGTTTTTCCTTTGTCGGGTAGCATCATTTCAACTTCTGCTTTTTTGGATTCATCTGATGCATGATAATCTTTTTTTTGAGCCCATCGTTTTAATCTCTATGTGACTTTGCTTTTTAGGTATATTTCATGTAAGCAACACATTGTGGAGTTTTGTTTTCTTTTCTAATCTGTCACTCTCTTTATATTGGATTGTTTAATTCATTTACATTTAAAGTTATGACAATCAGGTTTATATTTACTTCCATCTGTGTCTAGAATTACATTTTCCTGAATTAAATATTTTGTTTTTCTTTCTTCTTCATTTTTAAAAAGATCGTATTTTCCCTGTAGTTTTTTGTTTTGTTTTACTTTGCTTTGCTTACCCTATATTAGGGCAAGTATGCTCCCATAGGCTCTCTGCCCCTTACCTTCACCTCCTACCTTTTTCTTTTGCCTTTCTTTTCCTTAGTTTCAGAGTTTTATTTAGCATTGATCCCTTTTTGTTATCTAATTCTTCCAGTGTTTTTTTTTCCTTCCTCTCATTTAAGTGACTAATTTAAATCCCCTTCATTTGTATTTCAACTTCTTTGTTAGGTTTTTTTTTCTCTTCTTTTTCCTAAAAGAGACTTTTTTACCTTGTTCTCTTCATTAATTCCTTTCCCTTTCTGGCTATTTTAAATTTTTATTCTTTGGTTTTTGGTCTTTATACTTGCTTATTCCTTCTTTAGTCTCTCCCTGTTCGTCATACAATTAAAGCTTCTAAAATATCCTTCTGGAAGCTGGTTACTCCCTGCAGTTTTGAATTCCTTTCTCCTGAAGCAGCATTGTTGTCCATGGAGGCACAAACCTCTCAGGGAAATTGATCTCTGACTATCAAATCCCTTCAGATGGAGCGCATTGCAAGGTCCTCCTCTCTCTTTACAGAATATCATATCTTCCATGAGGATGTTCTTCAGTGGGATCCCCACCAACCATTAAGTGGAGATGCCCCCCTTCCTTCCTCCTGCTTTAATTTTTGCATTTGTTGTTTCATCATGTTACATTTGTTTTTCTCCTGTAGCTTCTAGTCTTCCTGGGAGTCTACAAGAGTTACTTTCCCTTCATTGTCTATCATTGACTTGACTAAACCATATCACACAATCCCTGCTCTCTTCTATCTCCTCTCTCTGCTTTCATTCATTCTCCCATTCCACAATTTAGGCTCCCCACCAAAAGCATTGATTCATCTATAGGTGGGGTGTGAGGTTTAGTCCATAGTGTTTCAAGCCTTTGTCACTATTCTCACTTCCTTAAGTTCTACCTTTTTATCTGGAGCTGTCTACTCAATTTTCCTGCTGCTGCTGAAGCAGTTTCTGCCTGCATTCAACGTCCTCACCCTACCAGTTTGTGATAATAAGCAGCATGCCTCTACTCTGCCCACCCTCTTGCAAAGGGGCAGGAGGCATAGGAAAGCAGGAGTTCTCTGCCTGAGGAAGCAGGATAAAGTCAGAAAACCAGTTCAGAGAGGAGCTGGGGGCTCATGTGAGTGTAGGGATGCACTCGGCCTGAAGGAAAGAGGACTGGCATTCCACTGAGCTGATACAACTTTGAGCTCTATTCCTCAAGGGAACCATCATCAAAAGTATAGTAATACAAAAATGAGTGTTGGGGGGAATATAATAAAAAAAAGATTAAAACCATCAAAGAGATGAAGAGAAATAGAATTTAGCATAAAGAGACAAATCACCAGGAAAGAGTTACATATGTAAAGACATTTTATAAGTATTTTGAAGTGCTATCTAAATATTAGACACAGCCATGAACCTGGGAGCTAATATTAAAATGCACTTTCATGGCAATATCTTGCTCTGCCACTTAGCACCTCCTCCCCCCAGTTCATTAGTTCCATGACTGTCAGATTCTTCTTGAATCGTTTTTTGAATAGGATGACAAATGACATAATTGGAATTCTAATTCTCAAAACTTTACCTGGTGTCTCAGCAAATATAGTACATGCATTCGCATATTCCTCACTTGGCATTCCAAGCTAACTACCTCATCTGTCATTACTACCTTATACAAACCCTCTCTTCTCATGTTTAACTGGTATTACATATCATTCCAGAATAATACTTTATGACTCAACACACATGTGCTCATGTGCACACACACACACACTTTTCCTAGCCCTATCTAGAATCCTCTACCACCTCCTGCTTTCCTAAGTGCTACCTATCCTTAGAAGGCTAGGTAAAGTCTGTCTTCTTCATGCCTACTTACTCAATTTACCAACCAACCCATAGTCATCTCTTACTAGCTCCAACATTTTGACGTTTTGTACTTACCTCGTTTTTTCACCTTATTCTTGAGGCTTTAGTTGCTTCTGTATGTGATTTATCTGCCCTACAAGACTGTAAGTCTCAGAAGGACAGGGAATATGTCTTTTTACTAGACATAGAGACTAGGAAATGCCTAGGAGAGCACGTAGTATGTGATCAATAAATATTGGTTGAATGAATGAATCGTTCATCAATTATCATGTAGATGATTATCAAGTAAAAAGTCATCTTGTAGAGGCAACCTATAAAAAAGAGAGAAAACACAAATGAAATAGAAGATCTAGGTCTAAATCCTGGCTCAGCTACTCACTAGTTGTATGACCTTAGGTAAGGTGCTGGATCCCCTTGAGCCTCAGCTTCCTCATCGGTAAAAGGAGGAGGTTGGACAAGGTGATCTCTGAGATTCTTCCTAAGCTCTAAATCAACAACTCTATGAACTTTGTATCATTAGCATCTCTTTTCTGACCTGCATATGTCTTATCTTCTTAAGTATATTGTAACCTGTTGAAGGGCATGAATTGTGCCTCTTAGTTCTTACTTCCAAACCACAGGCCATCCACACATTCTTATGCTCATATCCTGTCAATTTTCCACAGAGCCTCCAGCCAGTGATCTGGGGACATTCGTCTAGGTTTCGTAACATGGAATGAATACCTACCTTATTTTTCTTATTTTTCTTTATTACTATTATTAATGATAATAGTAGTTATAGTTGTTGTAGTGATGTCTAAACTTTTATAGACATTTAACGTTTTCAAAGCACTTTACGTACATTATTTTTTGGTCCCCACAATACTGTGAAATCCTATTATTCTCTACATTCTTCAAACAAGAAAATAAAAACTCAGAGAAATTAATTGAGTTTCAGTGCCTACTATCTCTTTGTCTATAATTCAATTCAGTTCAAAAAGCATTTATTAAATACTTATTATGTGCTGGGTACTGAGAATAAAAGACAAAAATGTAATAGTAACAATAGCTAACATTTAAAGAATGTCCTAGGGTTTATATAGAGCTTTACACATATGACCTCATCAGGTACTTGCAATGAGCCTGTGAGGGTGGATTCCAGTACTGCTTCTATTTTGCAGAAGAAAGTGAGTTGTGTGATGTTATGTTGTTGTTCAGTCATTTCAATCTTGCCCGACACTCCATGACACCATTTGGGGTTTTCTTGGCAAAGATACTTAAGTAGTTCACTGTTTCTTTTTCCAGCTCATTTTGCAAATGAGGAAACTGAGGCAAGCAAGGTTAAGTAACTTACCCAGGGTCACAGAGTAAGTGTCTGAGGCTGGATTTGAACTTGAGTCTTCCTGATTCCAAGCCTAGTACTCTACTGGCTGTGCCACCTATTTGCTCATACAAGGTTCCACAGCTATGAAGCATCTGAGGCTCTGATACTAAGTCTTCCCGACTCCATTTCCAGTACTCTCTCCCCTCCCTCATAACTCCCTCTATGGGGAGTAGTACCTCTTTGTATTTCTATGGTACTAAGTTGTGTCTTGGGCAAAGTAAAAATGTCGCATGCTGCTCTCTATCCATCTCTATCTATTTCCATCTCTATCTATTCCTTGAGTCAGGAAGTCCCAGGCTCAGCCCTACCTTATACCCTTACTGACTGGGTAATCCTAGGCAAGTCATTTAACTTCTCTGTGCCTACAAAATGGGGAAGTTGGAATGAATGCTCCCCTATAATGTCCCTAAGATCCCTTGATCCTATGGCCCCAAGAACATTATCACCAGGACCACAGCCTGACATTTAGGAGCCTCGATACACTAATGACCACAACTCTTATAGTTCCTATAAACAGAGATATTAAAGATTATTAACTACTTTGTTGACAGTAATCCTGAAGAACACTGAGGTTTTATATCAGAGGAGAAGGCCTAGGTTGTTTGTTTCTTAGGGGAAGGCTTATTCTTTTCTTATTCTTTTTGCCCAAATTATCTAGATAACCATTTCTTTGCTTTCACATAAGACTTCTAAGGAAATGGATTTTTAAAATGGTACCTGTGGCTTGAATTATCCAGATAACTGTCCCAATTCTCCACTCCCCATTGATGTGCAGAACTATTCTCAGACCTTCTCTCTTGCCTCTGAAACCCAGCCTGCTCCTGGATGAAAAGCAACAGATTTCCTGACCAACCAATCAGCCACACTCACCTGATCCCCTGGGAGGGAAAGAGAAGAGGATCTTCTTCTTTTGTGCCATGACATCTACAAAGCCGCAAGGGATTTCTAACAGAATGGAAGACAATTATCCACCTGGAGAATCGCCAGAGATGAGGCTGGTATCCCTTGTGAAAAATACCATGGGAGATTTAATGACCACATGTGGTCAAGAGGGCCTCAGTTTCTTACCTGCTCTGATAACAAGACACCAGCAGCAAGGTTAAAGCAGTACATTGGGCCCAGAAACAGAAGGGACTCTTATTTGTTATTCATCCAGGCCTAATAGCATAGATGGCTCTGTACAAAATGGAGATGTGACCTGAGCCACAATTCTACAGTTTATAATGTAAGGTCTCATTTTCTGAATAATTTCTCACTTGAGAAGGAAATTTACTTGATTTCTTCCCATTTCCATTTGAAGTAGAGGGGTCCTAAGCATTTCACGATATCTTTGGCAGAGTTAGATGCTGACCTCTACAAAGTTGGCTGGGTAAATTTCCATTAAGTCATTTAATCTAGAGGTCACTGGCAAATGGCCCTTTTCCTCCTAGAGTTCTGATGAACATCACTGTTTGCTATGTAACCAAGCTGTCCAGCTGCAACTATGCCTTTGGTATCTATAAACTAACATAGTTAATGTGGTAGTCTGAACTAACATTCAATTGAATTCAATTCATTCAATTGACACTGTGTTAAGCCTGGGGTTCCAAAGAAAAAAAGTGATAGAGTCCCTGCCATCAGGAGATCACATTCTAAAAGGGGAGATACTCTTAAAATGTATAATATATATGTGTATAATGTATGTATACATATATTTTATATATTATATATAA
>CM053598.1:115881461-115919042 GCA_028646575.1 Pseudocheirus occidentalis | reverse complement strand
AGTAAAGACAAGTTTTACATATCTGTGCATATGCACACACACACACACACACACACACACACACACACACATATATATGTGTATGTATATATATATATGCCAAAAGTAACATAATTTCGAGAGGGAAAGAATAAATAACTAGAAGCATCATAAAAAGCCTCTTGAAGGAGGTGACACCTGACGACCTGAACTCTGCTTTGAAGCAAGGTAGGAGTTCTATGAGGCAGAGATGAGAAAGGAGGGCATTCCAGGCATGCAAAAGCAAGAGATTGAATATCATGTAGAGCTCTACAGCTAGAGGAGGGGAGACAGAGACACAGAGAAGGAGGGAGGGAAGTAGAGAGGGAGGGAAGGAGAGAGAGAAAGAGAGAGGGGAGACAGAAGAAGGAGAGAGGAAGAGAGAGAGAGAGACAGAGAGAGAGAGAGAGAGAGAGAGAGAGAGAGAGAGAGAGAGACAGAGAGACAGAGGAGAGGGAGGGAGAGGGAGGGAGAGAGAGGGAGAGGGAGAGAATGAGAAAGTAAGAATATAGGAATATAAGAGTAGGAAGGAGAATGAATTGCAATTGGAGTAGAAAGGTAGGTAGGAACCAGAATGTGAAGGGCTTTAAATACTAGGCTAAGGAATTTGTATTTGATCCTAGAATCAATAGGAAGTCTTGCAAGATATTGGGCTGGGGGAGCAGGGAGACAGGATAACATGTTCAGATCTGTGTCTTCATAATATCAGCTTGGCAGTTATATGGAGTACGGATGGGAGAGGGGAGGAATTTGAGAGAGGAAGATCAATGAAAAGGCTATTTCAGTGAACCAGAAGAGAGATTCTGAACCTGTTTGTAGTAAAGCCTGTTTGAGTAAAGACAATGGGATTTGTACCAAGGTTCTTACAGAATCTAGTACTTTGTAATTACTCTCCTATTATACTTCCAAATTATACCTTGTTCATGAAATCTACTGACAGATAGATGGCCTGGTGGATAGACCACCGGATTTGGGATCAGGAAGACCTAAATTCAGATCCTGCCTCAGACACTTACACGCTGTATAACTTGACCAAGTCATTTGACGTCTGCCATTTTCAGCTTCTTCCATAAATGGAGGTGATAACAATAGCATCTTCCTCACTCAAGGCTGTTGTAATAATCAGTTAAGATAATGTATGTAGGGGGAACTAAATGGCATAGTGCTTAGAGCACCAACCCTGGAGTCAGGAGGACCTGAGTTCAAAGCCAGCCTCAGACACTTACTAGCCATATGACCTTGGGCAAGTCACTTAACCCCTTACCCTGACTTCCTCCCTCCAAAATAAAAAAAAAAGACAAAAAAGGATAACATATGTAAAGTCCCCCCAAAAATGTTGAAGTCTTATATAAATATAAACTATTTTATATATTGGGGAAATAAATCTAATTTTCTGGTATGTTTTGTATTTGCCCTCTTAGATCATAAAATTCTACGAGAGCAGGAAATAAGCCCTAAATTTCTTTGTGTATCCATTATGGATGAGCACGCTGATGTCTTGTGAAACTCCTAGTACAGGGCCTAGTCTACAGATGCTCAGGAAATATTTGTTGAATGAATGAGTTACAAAGCTCTTTAATTTCTCATTAGTATAAGGACCTTTGATCAACTTCACTTATAGGCAATGCCTGTGATTTAGTAGAGATATTATTAACAAATCTTTGTTAAATGATTGAACTCTTGAAATGTTGAACTCTGCTTTTAAAAATAAATTAGAAAACTCAGTATTGGCAAAGATCTACAGTTTCACCAGTGTGAGTATTCCCTCCATGCATTGAGAAACAATCTTCATGAGTTGCTCTGGCTAAAATATTCATCATTTTGTGGCCTACTTTCTGGTGATAACCCTCTCCACACTTAACCTAAGCTGGTTGCCAGAGAATAGACACACAGTCTATCCCTAGGCCTCAATACAAAGCCTTTCCTGGTGGGCTGGACTTAACAGAACATCCTCAAGTACAAGGTGACCTCTGTATCATGATGAGGTGTCAGAATAAGACTTTAGTCAGGGATTAAAGGAGATCACTGGGTGGAAAAAGTCCTACCTAAATGTAAAATATGCATAGCTTGCTCTCTTTATTTACATATTTATTTCTATAGTAACAGTACTACACATAAACTGCATGTCAGTTATTTCACCTTCTCCATGCCTGACTGTATTCATGGTATTTCAAATTTTTTTAAAAAAAAATTCTTCACTGACAGCACAGCATAATAAACAGAAGAGTCAAATTCTCCAATTAAAAATATATTTCCTCCAGGAAGACCATGACAGTGTTCTTTTTTGCTTCTTAGAATAATCATTCAATCAATCAACAAATGTTGTAACTAATTATATGGAAGACAGTATGCCAGGTGATGTAGAAAATGCATAGAAATATTCAACATGATCCCTGCCCTCAAGGGGCTTAAGATTTAGCTAGGAAGGCAAGGCATAAATGCAGTTAAATAGTGTAAGTGAACAGTATAAGAGACATCACAAAATAGTACATAATTTATTGCGAAATGAATAGAAGAAATAATGAGACAAGGGTTGAGAATGAACACTGTGGACAGCACATATATGGAAAAGAATTCTACAGGAAAAATGATTTGAGCTGGACCCTTGAAAGCTGGGTAGGATTTGGACAGGTACAAAAGAATAGAAGTGGTTTCAGCAAAAAGCATTGAGGTGAGAAAATGTAAAAGCATGCATTAAGGCTATTTTCACATATGTACACACAAGGAATTGAAGCAATTTTTCTTTGTGTGTGTGTGTTTCTCTCTCTCTCTCTTACGCATGCGTGCGCATGCACACACACACACACACACACACAAAACTATTCTTCCTGGTTTGCCTAGATAACTAAAACAAAATTTATTTTGGCTTGAGGTTTTTGAATAATTGGCTCCTTTTTGCATCTAACTTTATGTCTCTAGTTACTAGCTAAGTGAATATGGATGCTATACCTTAAGTGAAGGATGAAATTTTCTTCAAATTTAACATTTTCCTAAAGAAAAAAATTATACAAAATATGGATCATGGTCTGTGAAATTAGGCCCTTGATATTATGAAATTTTGAATAGACAAAAAGATACACCTATTACAATTAGAGAATGTTAGAAACTACATAGCCTAAGCCCCTCATTTGACATATGTTCTCTTCCTCAACCATGTAGCTATCGTCCATCTCTATTGGTCTCCATCCCAGAAAGCTAAATGCAGGCTCATGACCATTAAAGTCCATCATCTACTCAGATCATAGCTCTGAGCCCCCAGTTTCAATTAATCTAATCAGACCAAAGCAGATTACATATAAATTTAAATATAAAATAACTTAAATTACAGCAAAATGGAAAGGAAATAGCAAGAAATTGAATTAGGTAGTGAGTATACTCCTTACCCATACCTGAATAGCTTCTCCTCCTATGCCTCCAAGGAAGTCTAATGCCCATTCAGTCTCCTGTATCCTCAAAGAAGTAAAAGGGCACAGTCTGTTTAAAATTAAAGTAAGACATTATAGAGTGTGCTCTATAAGCAATCTCTGTAAAGTCACACCCCTCTTGATCTTGTCAGCAGTACAGGTATTGAATATTGTCTTCTTAGCATCCAGTGCTGTTTGATGTTAGCCTACAAGTCTCCCGTTACACATTCATGTCTGTAACACTCCAGTCTTGACTTTGTAGTACAAATCATTTCCCTTAGCATTGTGCAGATATTAATATCAGTTCTTCTCCATCTCTCCCTCTTCAAACTACCAATAAACATTTATTAAGCACCAACTGTGTATTAGGCACTGTACTAAGTGCTGGGGTACTGGACTACCACTACTGTGTTTCTCTCCTTTCATTTCTCATCTCCAGATTCACTGCTCCTAGTCACCCACTGATGCCAGAGAGCTCAAAACATAAGTGCCATTCTTCCTCAATTATTACCACTCCCTACATCTTGCTCATAGTAATTTTACAGGATGATTTCTCTTTAAACCTTGCAAGCTAAAAGCATGAGGATCTAATCAGAGTACCACATTAGGTACATAATGCCATAATGCAGGAAGTTTATGCAACCTTGTAAGAGATATAAACTAAAGGGAACATAGAGTCTAGACAGAAACTCAGTAGCATGCTGGTAAATGTTTAGCAACTGACTTTCTGGACAAAAGATGTATAAACAACATACTTTTAGGTTTAATCTACAATAATAACATTTTCTCCATCACTTTCTTAAATCTTGACAATCAACAACGCAATAAATAAACTCCTAGTTTATAGCATTTGCTAATTTATGAAGCATAAATGCTCACACTGAAAATTTAACAATGGGCTCTTATGTACCTAAACAAGCTGGTTCTAGCACACCTCTGCATAAACTCCTATATACAGATCACAGAATAACCAAATCTCAGAGTTGGAAAGGACCTCAGAGATTATCTGGTCCAAATCAATAACAAAATAAGAATTCCCCCACAACATCCCAAGCAAGAAGAACTTAAGTGAAGGGGAAATGGGTCTCACTACATTAAGTATTTGAAAGTCTGTCTGTGTACGTGTATTGGGGAATAGAGCCTAGGGTCCCCAAACCCAATATTGTTTTGGTTGGGTTTTTTGGAGGGCAGTTGGGGTTAAGTGACTTGCCCAAGGTCACACGACTAGTTCTTTGTGTTAAGTGTCTGAGGCTGGATTTGAACTCAGGTACTCCAGACTCCAGGGCCAGTGCTCTATTCATTGCACCACCTAGCCACCCCACGCAATATTGTTTTAAAGGCAAAGGAGACATTTCTATTTACCTGTGACCTCCAGATGAGGACAAGAGTGGCTGCACTCTCCAGACCACTGGTTCTTCTTCCAGGCCAGCCCTCACAGTCATCATCCAGGAAAGCAAATCCTATGGAGAAGGGACAACCATCCCTATCAAATGCCGCCCACTGGTAAGACAAGGCAGCTTAGATGAAGCTACTAGGCACCCTCCTAGGGAGACAGGAGGCAGTATGTGCAAATCAAACTACCACCACCACCTTGACCACTGTCTTCACTCGCCCCAGTGGAGACAGCCCTTTGGGAATAGCAAACTTTCCCGCAGACTGACTGTAGCCATTATCCTGGGAAGTAAACCCTCTGGAGATAGAGCCTGGCAACTACTCCTGTAGGTGTTAAAGCCCCTCCCCTCAAATTCCTAGAGAGGAGAATTCTTGCCACTAAAATCCTTGGTGCTATCAAATGGTTAAAAAACAGAAACTGACGTGATTTTGTTAGTGGAAATAATATTAAAAAAAAACAAATCACTATCATCTGTTTTGCCTCTGCACTCTAAGGATCATGGAAACTTCAAGCTGAAACTTTCCCTATGTGTTGTCTCCATCATTAGAAGGTAAGCTCCCTGAGAACAGAGATTAGTTTACTTTTCTATTAGTGTCCCCTGGTGCTTTGCACATAGTAAGTGATTAATAAATGTGAGGGGGGAAGGTTCCCCATTCACTCAGTATTCATTCCATTAGTTTCTGGCTGGGATGGGAGCCACTATTTATGCATCTGAATACCTGTTACAGCTTTTTACATAGTTTTAGAATAGATGAGTTTCCTGATGGCATTGGACTAGATACTCTAAATTTCACTTCCAGCTTTAAATTTCTCATATAAAACGGATTTTTTAGGGTTGGGAGCTTAGCATGAAATTTTCAGGGAAGAAATAACTCACATGCACATAAATATATAATGGTTTTTGAAGTGCCTTCCTCCTCATAACCCTGTTAGTAGGTAGTAGGAATACTATTGTCCCCATTTGAGAACTGAAAAACTAAGATTCATACCAAGTCAAAACTACACATCCAGATTTCAAGTCTAAAGCAGATTGTGCTATACCATACTGATTTTCAGTGAACATTAATCCTCCTTATACCTTATTTCTGGTAGTGAGGTTTCTAGTGGAGGTACTTAGGTATCTATGCTCAACTTTTTGTTATTCAGCATTTTTCTATCAGTGACTTTGATCAGTAATTCTCAAATTATGTGGTCTCAGTACCCTTTTATGTTTTTTAAAAATCATTGAGGACCACAAAGTGTTTTGTTTATCAGAGTTGTGTTTGTCAGTTTTTACAGTATTAGAAATTGAAATATCTTAGTAAAATTGCCATTTTGGGCCCCCTGAGTCATAAACACCCCCCCAGAGGTTTCTGGACAATGCTTTGAGAACCACTGACTTAGGTAAAGGCAAGGAGGGCATAATTATTAAATTTGGAAATGACAGAAAACCAATATGGACAAATAATATATTAGATGACAAAGTCAAGATCCAAAAAGATTTCTATAAGATAGGACATGGGACTAAGCAAAATAAGATGAAATTTATTGGGGATGAATATAGTATCTTACAATTGTGTTCAAAAAGTTAATTTCACATATACAACATGAATCATTTATTAAGCATTTATAAATAAATCCACATTTATTAAGTATATGCTATATGTCAGATAGCAACTAGGGGGCACTGTGGATAGAGCAGAATTCCCAGAGTCTGAAGGACCTGAATTCAAATTTAGCCTCAGACACTTACTAGCTATGTGACCCTAGGCAAGTCACTTAACTCTATTTGCCTCAGTTCCTCATCTGTAAAATGAGTTGGAAAAGGAAATGATAAACCACTCTACCATATTTGCCAAGAAAATCCCAAATAGAGTCACAAAGAGGCACAACTGACATAACTCAACCACAGCAATAACAACAACAAATGTGGTAAATACTGTACTCCAGAAAGTGTGGTTAAGATAACAATTTCTCTCTTCCAAATCTATGGTTTTAGTGGACTATAAGCTCAATATAAGTTGACAGTATGATATGGCAGCCAAAAAAGTACTTTGATTGCAATCTTGGACTACATCTAGAAGCACTGTGTCCAGAAAGAAGGAGGTAAAAGTTCAATTGTACTACATTTTAGGAAGGATGTTGCTAAACTGGAAAGCTCCCAAAGGATGGCAACCAGGATGGGCAAGAACCTTGAGTTTATGCCATTTGTGGATTGGCTGAAGGTCCACCTGGGGATGTTTAGCCTAGAGAAGATTTAAGTGGAATATAATGCCAGTCTTCATGTCTGGGAAGGGTAATCATGAGGAAAAGAGATTCATCTTGTTGTGCTTGACTACAGAGGGCAGAATTACGATCAATAGGTAAAAGATCCAAAATGGTAGATGTGGGCTTGGTGTAAGGAGAAACTTCCCAACAATGAAAGATATTCATAAGTGTTATGGACTGCCTCAGGAAGTAATGACTTCCCTTTTATTAGATGTAAGACTAATATTGATATAAGTCTGGATTACCACTTATCAAGAATGTTGTAGATATATCATTCTTGCTACTTATATGTTAGACTTAACAATACCTTCTATTGCTTCCAACTTTGACATTCTGTTATGGTTTCCCCAGATAGAAAGTGACACAAAGAAATATATGGAAATATACATGATATATAAAGAAATACAGAAGAAAAAATATGCATTTTTGCTACTACATCAGCTTAAACTTCGTTTTGGTAAGGACCTCCATCCCCTTTTTGGTAATGCAGAAACTTCTTGATTTACCTAGACTTTATGGAAATGATTTTATAGATACCTAGCCAGTGGTACAGATGCATAGCTCAAAGGCACAAAGCTCTTTTGTTAACCCATTGTAGTCAGGGTTCCTGATAAATTTAATCAATAGTGTGCCTGTATTGTAATAACACAAGTACAGTTGGCACCTCCATCTCCACCTCCATTTTAAGACTGATTGAGACATAGCATAGATTAGTGGAACTTGGAGTGAGGAAGAGAGGCTTTTCAATTATGTGCTACTGAAAGTCTCTTGACTTTAGTTCCTTTACCAACAAAATAAAAGTGTTGGACTTCTTGGCCTCTAAGGCCTCTTCCAACTATAAATCTATGATCCTATGATTGAGGTAGAAAGAAGAGACTCAAATTTTCCCAACTATCTCTACTCCTGTTTCATTTCTCCAACATACATCTTTCCTCTCCACTCTACTTCTGCTCTCTGTCTCTTTCTATCTCTGTCACTGTCTCTCTGTCTCCATCTGTCTGTTTCTGTGTCTCTGTGTCTCTCTGTGTCTCTATCCCCATCTTTCTGTCTCTCTCTCTATGTCTCTGTCTCTTTCTGTCTCTGTCTTTCTGTCTTTCTATCTGTCTGTGTCTCCCCTCTTTTTCTCTCCCCTAAACATTTTTGCTCCTTTGTTGAAATGCTAATTGCAAACAATATATTCACCTGGCTTATAATTTAATGGCAATAGTGTTTTTCCCAACTACAGCAATGACATAATGAACTATCTGGAGCTTAACCAGTCTTCAATAAGTTGGCAGCTAAATGTATTCAGAAAGATGTTAGTTGAAGTGCTTTTTTCATTGCACTCCCAAATTCGTGTGTGAAAGCTTCTTTGGTAAATTCTAATAAATTCCTCAGTGTGCACTGAGAAATGGTGAAAACTTTCAAAAAGGGCTGTCAGAATTCAGCAGATATGCCTTATCAGTTTTATTGTACTGAAACTTCTTTCTCCAAGGTTTCTAATGACCTCTTTATGGAAAGAAACCAACAGGCTTTTGTTCAGTCTTCACCCTCCTTGACCCCTCTTCAGTATGTGGTTCTGCTGACCAATATCTATCTTTATATTTCCTCTTCCTTGGCTTCTAGAAGACTGCATTCCCATAGGGATCCTTATTCCTCTCTGGCAACAATTTCTCTTATCATCCTGCTGTCCCCATATAAAGCTCATTCCTTAGCCCTTTTGCCCTTTTTCCTCTATGTGTTCTCACTTAGTAATTTCATTCATTCCCTAACGTCAGTTATCATATTCATGCAAATGACAGCCAAATTTATATATTTACCCATGATCTTGTTTATGTGAGACATAGAGCAGGACCAAACTAGGGTGGGTATAGCAGGAGCTGAAGGAGCTTCCATAATACATTTCTAACTATTTACTGGTAGAGTTATAACTTGGGCAAAGTGAGCAGAGATATCCCCTCAGGAGTCAAAATTGAGAGGCTGTTGCTTTTTCTTAATCAGGTAGAAATAATAGACAAGTCAGGCAGGTAGCCAGCATCTATGTTTCTTACCCCTGAAATACTTCCAGCATGCCATCCCCTCACCTTCTGCTACTCTGCACTGCCTTTTCACAGGCCCTTGCATATAGCCAGTACCCACCCTATTTCTTTTTGCTGCCCGGAGCCATCATCCCTGATAGTTCTGTGCTCTTGTCCAAAGTCCCAGTAACCTGGCTGCCAGAGTCCATCAATGATGAATTCTTACCACTTTCCCAACACCAAAGGTAATGACCATTATTTCATCTTTCCCTATCACTCAGCTCTCCTACCCTCTCTTCTGAGAGTTTGGGCACCAAATAATTAACTATCATTTATATAGTACTTCAAAGTTTATAAACAAAATATGTGTATGTATATGTATGTATGCGTGTATGACCTATATACATATCATGTTGAACAAGTCCTTCAGAAAAAAACTGGACCATCCTTCCCTCAGTATGACTGTACCTAAGTGAATAATGCAAATGAATCTGGAGAGGTGTTGGTCGCTCATTAAACTCATTTTGAGACATAAATTAAGGAATTCATACATACACACATGTATTCATACATACATGTACACGTGTGTGTACACATGTCAGGGCCTTGTACCAAAGTCACCTATGTGTGAGATGAAAAGAGTCTGAATCTAAGGTCAGAAAAGGTCTTTATTCTTTCTCATGAGAAAGGACCCTGTCCCTGCCACCCACAAGGCAACAGGGAGAGAGCACAGGTAGTAGCCGGCCCATGATTTTTTATAGTAAACCCAACCCCCCAACTGGCCTTCACTCTCATTGGCCAGCGGGGCCGACCCATGACCCAGACTTCTGAGACAAGGACCTGGAAACATGTGGGTGTCCAATGAAAGCAGACTTAACCTTATTTGGCTTATCTTCTGTTGAGTTGGCTCTGGGGGAGGGTCTTCACTACTATAAGCCCCAGATTTCTTGAATGTCAGGTGATCTGAACCTAGGCCTAGTGAATACTGAAGCCATTCTAGATTTTATTTTTCAGAATGGGGAAACTTCACTATAAATTATCCCTCACACCTATACACAGTAAAGGTGAATGGCAGCCCAAGTATTGGCTCTAAGTCTCTCTTACACACCACCAAGTGTACTCCTCTCCAATTGGCCCTGCCATTGATAGAGATTAGCTGTTTGTCTCTAACTTAGAATCTTAGAGACTTACAACCTTCAACTCTTGCAGAGTTGCCTGATACACAAAGTCATGAGGTGAGTTGCCCCTAGTCACACTACTACTGTGCATCAAAGATAGAACTTAGAACTAGGTCTTCCTGACCCTAAGACCTTTCCTGACCCTTTCCCTCATATATCATGCTATTTGCTAATTGTTTTTATTATCTTCCCACCTATCATATTCGCCAGGCCCTTCTTCAGCTAGCCAAGAGGTAGATGACATCCTGGAAGTTGGGAGGACCCAAGCTCCAATCCATCCTCATGCACTAATTGGGTATGTGACTAAGAACAACTAATTTAACTTCTCTCAGACTCAGTTTCCTCATGTGTAAAATGGAGAGAATAATAGTACCCACTTCACATGGTTGTTGCAAGGATCAGATGAGATAATGTATGTAAAGTGCTTTGCAAACCTAAGGTGCTATATAAACCTTAGCTGTTCTTCTCAAGGATCTATTTCTGTTAGTGGCACCACCATTCTTCCAATCACTCAGGCTAAAAATGACAGAATGCTCTTAGACTTTTCCTTCTCCTCTCTTCCATATCAGTCATCAGGACCTTTCAGTTTATCTCCAGACTTTATCTTACACCTTCTTTCCTCCCTTTAACTCCTGATACAACAACCCCAGTTTGGACCTGTTTTACTTCTCACATAGATTATTGTAATACATTCCTGTACTTCCTGTACAGCCTCTCTAAACTTTCAGATTGTTCGTCCTTCAGATTGCTCTGTAACTAATCTCATCCTTCCTCTCCTCAAAAACTGTTAATGGCTCCCCATTACCTACTGAATAAAACATAAATGCCTTATCCTAGAATTCAATTCTATCACAAGCTGGATCCAACTTAACTTTCCAACCTTATCCCATAGCATTCCCCTTTATGTTCCCTTCAAACTGCATTGCTCACTGTCCTCATTTCTTGTTTTGTCTTCTTTTGTTTCTGCTCACAATGTCTCTCATGCATGGAGGAGATTCCCCTTCATTCCTGCCATCTATGCCATTTGAAATCCTTGTCTTCCTTCAAAGATCCACTCAGATATTACTGCCTTCAGGGAGCTTTCTTTCCCTTACCCTTGAACTGAAAATGATTTTGTTCTCACATTTTTTCATGGCATTTTTTCTAAACCTCTCCTCCATGTTCTGCCTTCAGTCATATTATATCTAAGAGCTAAGTGATTATGTGAGGGTAGACAGAGGAGTAGAGAAGAGGTAAGTTAATGATATCCCACTTTCCCCAAAATGAAGCTGCCTAGAACTGATCTTTTATGTCAATCAAATAATCCTGGTTATAGAGATACCATTCTCCTTCCTCCGCATTGTTTTCCTGATTCAAGACTGTGAAGATTCCCCAAGCCCTTTAATTCCTATTTATAAATTCAAATCACCCTTTCTTTCCACTCATCTAGATCTGGGATTTCTTCATTTGCTAAATTTCCAGCTTTGAATTTTGGACTGAGCTTGCCTTTTTGATCTGTTGACTCCCCTGAGTAGGGCTTTGTGCTAGAATCATTCTGCCTCATATCCTTCCAGACTTGTCGACTCCCTCACACTCTGAGCCACAGTGTGCTAATTGATCGCTAACCTCCTGCTAAACTCTGACTTGTGTTTGTCTTTCTGTGCCCCAGTCAACAGGAAAAGATGGTCATTTGTGTACATGTCTTATTCTTCCTATTAGATTATATACTCCTTGAGGGCAGATTCTCTATCTTATTTCATCTTTATTTTGCTAGCAACTAGCGTAGTGAATTCAACATAGTAAATGCCGAATAAATGTTCATTGGGTTAAATTGGATTGGAGTGGATTGGATTGGATTGCATTGGACTGAATCAAATTGTAGCACTAAGGGCCTGAGCTGATATGCCTGGTTAGTAGGTACTTTCACCAATGTAAAAATTTCAGGAAAGATGCACAAAACAAGACAAAGAATAGTGCAAGAGAAATGGAAATGGATGAAAAGAGTCCCTGATAAATTTGATGGGTTCCCCAATCAACTTGATAAAATTACAGGGCATGAGCTAAGGGTCATCTCCTTACTAGGCACATAGTAATTGTCTAATAAAAGTGTTTTCATTCGTTGCCTATGGAATGCGACCTTGCTCATCGGTGCCGTGCTGACTGAGTTTCAGAGACTGGGACTATATCTGGATGACTGCCTGAATGAGAATCAGCTGCCTCTCCCATTATCAGTGAAATCAAGCTGGTTGGTTTCTCTCTTTTAAGGGTTTTCTCTTTGCCATTTTCCTTTGTGCCTTCTTCTGGATGAGGGCTGGATGGAATATCACCATTCCCTGACCCCAGGAGTTGATGATTGTAACTTGTGACAGGAATTCATTTAATAGACGTGTGTTTGTACTCAGACTGAGAAAAGGGATGATCATCAGAGTGAACTTTCTCAACTTAATGGATAGCAACAAGTATGGCATTGAAATGATTCCTGCAAAACACATTAGCAGCTCATGATAGGGACCCCCCCACACACACACACACACTCAGGCTAGTAGAGGTGTCAACTTTGGGACTTGCTTCAAGGGTTAGCCATAAATTCAAGGAGAATACAGGCACCAGAGCTTCTAAACAGAAAATTCCTGACCAAAAAAGGCCCATAAACTGATGCAAAAATATATTAAAGTCTCAGTAAACGTGTTATCTTCTTGAAAAGAGGAAGGAGAGAGAAATCCCCTCTCCCATTCCTTGCTGCACTCTAGAAGAAGGCAAGGAGGAGAAAAGGCCTAAAGGAAGCATGAATAAGTCACTTGCTCAATTTTATAGACTGGGTAGCTGATTCTTAGTCAGCCAATCAGCAAAATGCAACTCTTTTCTTTGGAACCCAATTAGGAACTCATACTAGTAGACGTGGTCACATTCTCTAAAAACATGACCCTTTGCTATTTTCCAGAGATTCAGACCCTGTAATTTCATCGAGTTCTCTGGGGAAACTCATAAAACTGATCACTGCCTCCCCTAATTCCTTGCCCCCTTATTATAACATAATTGTAGGGAGCACAGGTTCACAAATATACACACATATATATGTATACACATGCAACTTTTAATTTTCATTGTCTTTATCTTTTGGCAGTGTTAATTTGTGACAAGGACACTGCTATGTTGAAACTCCAGCTTTCTCTTTTGTTCCCCTTCTTGGCAAGTAGCACAAGTGTTAAGTTTGGACATTAGGGGGTCTATTGCCTCTAAAACCATATTATGTTACTAAAGCACAATTGCAAGTGACAATTCTATTTTAATTCATTATTCAACATTTACATAAGCTTACACTTCGTTTGGTATATGTAATAGCTAGCAAGTCCAGTTTCTTGTATGAAAACCAAGAATCCAAACACAAGGTAATTACTCTGAGGAGGGGAAAAACCACCCTTGGTTAAACAGTGCCATTCTAAATATTGACATTGTATGCTTCCCATCCTACATTAACTGTTTGATATGGAAGTGATTCCTCACTGGGTGGGTGGGTGGATTAGATAACCTCTAAGGTTCTTTCCAGCACTAAAATTCTATGCTTCTATCAATCCCCAAGGTCACAAAATGAGAAACAGTAGCTGGGGGGGGGCAGGAAATTGCTGAAGATGGTAGAAATTATTGGATCTAATATAACAGCATGAAAGTTGAGAGTCTAACAAAAGTGGACACAGATACTTAAACATATAAAGAGTGAAGTGGCCAAAATAGGAAAAGAAAAAAGAAAGACCTAAACCATTATTACAACTCTTCTTCCAGATATACAAGCAATTCTAAAATTACCGTGGTGTCTTATATTGCTAGCAAACCAATCCTATGGGGTCCTTTGCCCTGGGTAATATTTTTCATCAAGATACTTCAGGAACCAGCTACCACAACCTATGCTATGACTAATAGGATAGAACTCTGCCTGACTCGTGGAACTAATTGAAAATTTCTAGTATCATTGAGGAACTGCAGCTTCCATTCCTAGTGGGTTCTTGAGGGTAAAATAATTGCCACCATCTATGAATGTTAATTTCCAGGTGGCTGTGTTCCATCCAAAAGTGGAGCAGACTCTCTTGGGAGATGGTGGCTTCCCTGCACCAAAAGTCTTCAAACTTACATTAGATTAATACTTGTCAGAAATTTCATAGAAGGAATTACTGTTGGATATGAGCTGGGCTCAGTGACTTCCAGGTTCCTTAAAACCCTAAAATTCTCCAAAAAAGCAAAAACAAAAACCTAAAATTCTGTGATTCTATGTTAGTATGACAAAACAGAGAATAAAGGGGTTTTTTTCAGTTTCTTATTCCCTTACATAGGAAGAATATGAATACATAGGCTGAGAGTTGGTATATATCACTCATAATTAGCAGACCAAGAAGGGCTGCCTGGGCCATATTCTGGTCATAGTCCAAGTTGAGACCCAATCAAGTAAATAGAAAGCCAGATCGAGGCCAAAGCCAGGAATTCAGGAAAGCAACTAATCCAGGGGTTAGGTATAAAACAGAAAAAAATGTCCAAATCCAGGGGTAGGTGGGCATAGAGCAAATTCAGAAAAATGCCACGAGGCAGGGTTAGGTCAGAGCACTAACTGACAGTTTTTTATTTAAGTCTGAGACAGTCTAAGGCAAGCATTGTACACAGACACTTTTTTTCCACTCTTCATATCCTCCTACAGCTAGAGATTGTTATTTAATGAGATGGTACTGGTGCTATACTTCTCTATACGTTCCAGGGCAAGGGATACAATTGCAGTCAGTTGGGTAGGGTCCTACATAAAAGCCCAAAGCTTTTCCTATATTAAACTGAGAAGGGAGCAGGAATAATGATGCACCATTACAGAGAGAGTTTAGGAATCCAGAAGAGAATGGTTTCACATGATTCCATGAGCCTACCAGAGGCAGAAGGAAATATCATTGATGGAAGTGAAGTCAAAACCACGGGTACAGAAAGGGGTGCAAATAGTGCCTGTTAAAAGCAATGGTTCAAGTTTTCATGCTAACGAGTTCAGTATTGAGAGATATGAGACTGAGATAGAAAAAAATACATGGAAATCATGTGTTGTACTCATTTACTGCATAGGCACATGAACATTTCATGTCTAGCTGAGCCTTCCCTGTGTGATTCTCCCAACTTGATCAAATCCCTATCACTTGGAAAGACTCCTTATACTTTCATGAACTTCCGCAGATTGAATGCAATGTATGAGGGTCAAATCTTCTACTTCCAAACCCTTATCACTCACATCTCCATCAGTTTTCCATACTAATTCCATTATTCTCATTCCATTCCATTCTTATCATTAACTTCATTGGAGCCTTTCACCATTAAATCCTTGGAACAATGGACAGGTAAAAGACCACTAACAATTCTGGAACATACAATTTGTATGATAGGATCTGTGTTCTCTCTTTGGAGCTATAGCCCTCCTGGTCTACCCAGTTCTAGTATACCAATATTTCTGTGTGTCCAAGATCTCTCAAACTCCATGTTTGCTTACTGTCTATCCATTATTAGTGGATAAGGATCTGGTAGATAAAGTTCAGGATGGCTACAAGAATTAATGGAAGGCAGAAGTATACCCAGGAATGTAATCCTAGATGACTGCATATGAAATTCATGACCTCTTTAAATCAAGAAGGATCCTTTTGCCTGGTCCACAGTTTTCTGGAGGTTTATTATTGAGCAGTTTTCAGACAACCATCTAAACCTCATATTCTATGCCTATAGTCTCCAGGTATGTGACAGAAGTCAGACTTCCATTTATAAGCAATTTTGTCTCTATATAAGAAGCATCACAGGTCAACCTGAGCAACCTCTTACACATATCCCCTCCCTGGTAGACATTGATAGTATGAACTGTGGTACATAGGGACAGGATGAGGAAGAATGAGGGACAGAGACTATAATTTCCATAAAGGGGCATAGTTCAGGTAGATAAGTGAACTGTGCTGTAAAAAACAGAATCCCATTGTGGACAATAAACTAACCAGTGGAAGTTGAGTTTACATTCTCTGTTTGTCCATTGGTCTGGGAATGATAGACAATGGAAGGATGAATCTTTCCTAAAAGTCATGAATACACTGCAGAATACAATATAATACAGGACAAAAACAAGAGGAAAAACTAGGAACCCTGATCAAAGTTGAAAGAGAAGGAAAAACTGTGGAGCCAGAAAACTCCTTTCAGGAATAAGCAAGTGACTTTGGAGTGATAGGAGATACAATAGAGAGGGAGAGGTAAGCTATCTTGGTCAATTCAAATCAGAGCTGCTACCTACAACCTCAGGCAAATAACTTAACCACTCAGAATCTCAGTTTTATCATTGGTAAAATGATGCAGTAGGATTAGATGACCTCTAATAGCCCTTCCAGCTCTTAGTGTATGATTTTATGATTCTATATACTCCAGCAGAAGAAGGGATTGGGACAAGACCATGACCAAGACCAGCATCACCACTGCCAGAAGGTATAGGGGAATCAACCAGGAATTGCAATAAATCTTCCAGCTTCCAAAAAGGGGTACTTGGCCTAAACACATATCTTGCTAATGTCTTCTAGTGTTGATGTCTGGAATGCATTCCCTCCTCACCTCCGCTATTAAAATATCTTCCATGCTTCAAAATTCAGTTCAGATACCACTTTCTTCATGAAGCCTTCCCTGATTCCTATAGTGCTTCTCCTCCCTCAAATTACTTTTTATATAATTTGTATATATTTTATATATACTTCTATCAGTATATGTTGTTTTTCCCAATAGAGTAGAAGCTCCTAGAAGACAGGAATTGTTTTCTTTTTGTCTTTGTATTTCCAGCAGCTAATTTGATGCTTGGCACAAAGTAGGTGCTTAATAAATGCTTATCAACTGATTGATTGAATAGAATGAAAATGCAGGCAGATGTTTTGTCAAATTAAAGGAGAGAATGGAAAGGAGTCTTACCCAACCTGGCTTGGATGAATACAGCTGTTTCATTTGGCTCATCTAACATCCCTGCAGTCTTTCAAAGATTCATTGGCTCTGTTTTTTAGGATCTTCTGGACTGGGGAATGCTGGTTTGTCTTGACAATGTCCTTATCTACTCCCAAGTCCTCGTTCAGCATGCCGAATTGATTTGGGCTGGTTTCTGGTGCCTGTGCCAATAACAACTATTTGCCAAGTTGGATAAGTGCCAATTTGAGAAAAATAGGAAATATCTGAGACACACGATAGTTTGGTGGGAAGAAGTGTTTCCATACTGGAGTTCTTTTTCCAGCATTTTTCAAGAAGTTTATGTGTTTCTAAATCTCAACTCCCAAGGAAAAATTTAAGTCAACAAATCAGAGAATGTATTTGTAATTCTCCTGTGATAATTAAAGATTAACAATCAATATAGAGACATTACTTACTCAAAGGAATTCAGTGATGTCAGGTTGAAAGAAAAGAGCAGAAAAACTGACACATGGAGTCAGTGGTTAAGTGGAGACAAGCAAGTAGAAGAGAATTAGTCACAATGTCATCAATCAGTCTTGTTCGTAGTTAATGCTGTGTTGTATGGTGTTTGTGGCCCTGTTTTCTGCTCCTGGTGAGTCATTCTTGCAAATGAAATAAATATTAAATAAGTTTAAACACATAGTACACTTTATACATACCTATGAATTTCTTTCTAACAACAAATGCCTTAAAAGCAAAATAAGTTCTGAAGCTGGCAAATTCGACAATTAATTCTGTGTAGTGCCATTAACATTGGCAAGCAATTATAATCTTTCATTATTCAAATACTGTCTAATAATGTTCATGGGCATTTTCCAGTATTCAGATATATATTCCATATGGCATATTCATGATAGACCAAAGTTCTTTTAAATATTACTAAACTTAGTATTTCTTGTTTACTAAACACATATTAGACATTCATAATAAAGAGCAAAAAGCATAAAGAATGTCATTTTAGGAAAAATAAAGGCAAGCAGCCAGCTCATTGCCAGGTATGTTCTAAATCATTGTCATAATATATTAGCTAATAGTAATAATAAACTATTCATTTATTGTTATACTGTTTTTCTTTGTAGAAAAGCTTTCAGAAAAAATTCATTTTTATTATCACAGTCACTTATCACTTTAATGCTCATTGATAAAATGTAATGAAAAATACAGAATAATATGATTCTCAAGAACTCCTGTGAATTCTTATTTTGTATTCTTGAATCTAGAAAATTACTGTCAGGAATCTGGAAACACTAGAAGGGAGTAAAAGTAAAGGGAAGTCCATACTACAGTAGGAAATGGTTAGACAGTGAAAGATCTGCCACAATTTCACAGTTTGGCAGGATACTTAGTACAGTTTCATCTCCAGGTTTTATTTCTGGCAATGTCTCTTAGAGACCTACTGAGCCGAAGTAAAGTATTGGAAGTTGGAGTTACAGGAGAGTCAATAAAGTCAAGCAGTGTTTCAGATCAGCCCCCACCTTAACTTTAGACCATTCATCATAGAGATCCATGCATTCAATATCACAGTGGTGGCTGCATGCCCTAGCCTAGCCCATCCCCTGGGCCAGGAATGCACTTTTCCTCCGAATTGAAGAGCTACATTATATGAGAGAAAGATGTACTTATTTACGGTCAATGCTATATTTAGGCAGAGGTGCCACTATGTGGGAATCTGATCATGTCATTATCTGTGTCGTTTTTATTGTTGTTAAATCACTTTTCTTCATGACTCCATTTGGGATTTGTTTTGTTTTGTTTTTTTTGCAAAGATACTAGAATGATTTGCCATTTCCTTCTCCAGTTCATTTTATAGATGAGGAAATGAACACAAATAAGATTAAATGACTCGTTCAGGGTAACACAGCTAGTAAGTGTCTGAAACTAGATTTGAACTCAGGAATATGAGTCTTTCTGACTCCAGACCTGGAACCGTATCCACTGTGCCACCTAGCTGCTTGTCGTTATCCTTACAACTATAAAATCCGGGAATAGCTTCACACAGCTTATTTGTTAAATTACTATAAAAATCACTGGATATTGTTTTTATCAGGTCTAGATTTCATATCTCTGTGACACCTTCTCACTTATGGATCAAATTACACCCAGGGTTCTCGTCTGCTACCCTTCTCCACCCCCAACATCCCTAGAACAATTTGACAAATATCTCTTCCCTAACCAGTTGGTCACTTAGGTTAAATAGAATGGATCTCATGGCATTTGGGGCCCTATTGTCATAGCAGACTTGCAGTTTCTCCATCTTTTTCTTGTTATATAGTACTAAGTCCCTACTGAGGGACATGGATAGCTAGATGAACACCTGCTGCTGAGTCTCCTTTCAGAACCACGGTTCTTTAGCCTGGTCAACAAATAAATCTGACTGGCCAGAACTGGTGCTCTCAAGACCAGGTGAATAGGAAGCAGAGGAAAAGGAAGGGAAGAAACATGCACTAAGCACCTACAATAGGCCAAAAACTGCGCTAAGCACTCTACAAATGCTGTCTTAATTTGATTCTGACAACAGCCCCGGAGGTAAGTGCCATTATTATCCCAGTTTTACAGATAAGGAAACTGAGGCACGGGGACTTGCCCAGGGTCACACAACTAGTAAGCATATGAGCTAGGATTGGAACTCCAGTCTTCCAAACTCCAGGCCCAGGTCTTTTTGCATTGTGTCACCTAGTTGCCTAGAGCCCATCATAAGACTGAGGTGGTAATGTGTCTTCTTTGACTGCTAATTACATACCCCGCTTTCAATGGGAGAGAGTTCTAACAGCCCCTCCCATCTTTCCTTAGGGCAATTTTGGCCGTTTACAATGTATGTGCTGGCTTCGAATTATATTTCTATCAGTATAGGGAATAGAATGTTATCTTCCCTGAATCACCCACAATGTCTAAATTATACAAATATAGCCCCCAAAACTCAAAAATCACTGAGAAATGGAAGGGCTGAGGAGCAGGTATTATTCAAGACAATCAACTCTTATATCCCTATCAGCCTCCAGATTGGGCATCTTGGTCCCTTGGGTAGCTATTTTGAACAGAAATACTTCCCAGTCAGTCATCTAATGATGTTAAACTCAAATAGAAAAGGGGGTCACTAATCCAAACATAGAGGAAGCTAGGTGCATAAGTGGAAAGAGCACCGGACCTGGAGTCAGAAAGACCTGAGTACAATTCCAGCTTCATATACTTACTAACTATGTGACCCTGAAGAAGTCACTTAACCTCTGCCTAGGAGGCTGCTAGGTGTCTCAGTGGATAGAGCTCTGGAGCTACAGTCAGGCAGACCTGAGTTCAAATCTAGCCTCAGACACTCATTAGCTGTATGACCCTGGTTAAATCATTTAACCTCCACTAGCCTTAGTCCACTGGAGAAGGAAATCGCAAACCCTCCAGTGTCTTTGCCAAGAAAACCTCACTGGCATTAAGGTCCATGGGAATCACAAAGAGTCTGATACAACAATGCATACATAAGGATCCCTTGTAAGCCACAGACTTACTTCATTTTAAAATATAATATTATCTATGTTTCATTGTATTTTTATTTATTTCATTAAATTTTTTGCAGTTACATTTTAATCCGGTTCTAAACCATTCTGGAGTGTTTCAGGATGCAGCCTGAGCAGCCTGTTAGTCAATGGGAAGATACAGGATGGCAGTGATCCTTATTGCCACTACAGGAGGACCAAATGTGTGATATTTTCCAAAGCGTCAGAGTTTGCCAAAGTTGGGACCTGCAGTCTCTATAGTTGTGGAAATTCAATTTCAAGGGTCAAGAGCAGGTGGGATTCTGGAAGGTCTCAGTCAGGTGTTATTCAATGCTAGATTGTGTTGGTTTGAGCCTGGTTGGGAGCTTTGCAATGGGAGCTGACCGGGCCAGTCATTGGACAGACCTGTTCCTTGTATGCACAAAGTACATGGGAAGTGAAGCTTGGCCAGGCACTAGCAATACCTCAGCTGCATAAGCTTCCCCATGTTCAGCACTGTGCTGCTGGCAGTGAGTAGAGAGGCTGCTGGAGGGGCTTTAGTAGCTTCAGGCACAACTGAAGGCAAGACTCTATGCTGGCAAAATTGATTGAATAGGACAGGTACATTCCATGACAAATCCTAATGTGAGGTCCTGAAGGAGCTGGCCTATTATACTATGGCCCCTTATGCCTGCCAGGGCTAGAGAATGCAGTCCCTGGCAAGCCTGAACACAGCACAGAATAAAGGAAAGAATTCTGGATTTTTAGATCGCGGGGCTTGGGTTCGAATCACTGTTTTAACACCCATTAGGTCTTAGCACAGGAATACCATATCATCTCTCTGATCCTCAGTCTTCTCATCTGCAAAATGGGGACAAAACAGATATCTAAAAATGGCCTTACGATCCTACTATATATCCTCTTGAGTCATGCAGCTTCCTAAAATCTATTTGAGTAAATCATCTACTCAGAACTGCTCCTCATGAGCTCCCTAAGCCATATGCAACCTAGATTAGCTAGAATTAAACATGTGACATTGTAGTGAGTCAAAAGAACATTTGCTTAAACTCAGAATGCTCAGAAAGTGATACAGACAAGCACAGGAATATTGGTGCTTCCATGTTAAATTTTAATGTATATTAAAAGAAATAAACTAGTTGCAGTAGACTCATGGTCTCATGTATACTCCCCATTTCCTGGTCTTCTTTGTGTATGGAAAGGTTCATGCTTGCTGATAATTTTCTAATTCATGTAAGGTAAATAATAAAGAATTAAAATAAGTGAGAGCAGAACCAATATGGTGGTGTAGAAGCAGCAAAACGCTGCAGTTTGCACACAGCCACCTCAAATACCATAAAATATGACTCTAAACAAATTTTAGAGCTCCAAAACTCACACAAAAATACAGAAAAAAAATACATCTCCTGTAAGGGCCACTTTAAGCCTTGAATGACTAGAGGTCTGAACTTGGTCGGTGTGTCCTCTCAAACAGGAAGACTGGAGGCAGGTCTAAGAGGCATCTGTGCATGTGCCCTGCCCCCGTGACCACACTTCCTGTTTACCAAGCATTCGCTGTCCCTTGTCCCACAGGTACTGGGGTCTTGGAGAATTAAAGGTCACGGGTGGCATAGAGCATGCATGAATAAGCGGAGGAGCACTCCCCCCTATCAGGATAGTATTACTGAGGCACGTAATGAAGGGAATAGCAACAGTTCATATAAGACAGAGGAGCGCGGGAGGGCGTGGGACACAGTGCACAAGGAGGCATGGCACACAAAAGGATAGAATAAAGAGACCTATACTACTCCAACAAGGTGTCTGACTAGTCTGTCTGTCTAATCCAGGAGTATCCCAAAGGGTCATGGAGACGACCAGGTCATAGAAGTGACGGAGACTGTCCACATGGACTGAGGTAGGTGACTCGGGAAGTTAACAGTCCGGCAAGCCCAGGCAATCTCCCACTGAAAGCAGCTTGGCAGGAAGGGCTCATCGCAGTGCACAAGGAGCCAAAACCAGCCCAGCCTAAAACTGTGGCTTGGCTTGGACCTGGGGTGGCCAGGAGGAGCTGCAGCTGGAGCTTTCAGGAGAGTGGATTAGTGGCAGCTGTGGCAGTTTCCAGAATTATCAAGCCATAAAAAACAAGAACAAAATTAAAGGTCAGTGGAACTCAGCTAAATTTGGGGGAGAAAAGCAGTCTGGCCAAACTGCCTCCAGGGCAAGGAAGCAGTAGGAACGGCAGCCCTGCAACCACCTCCACGTGGCTGCTTCAGAGCTCCTGGCCTGCAGACTGCAGGGGGGCCAAGAGATCATTCAGAGCCTAAGTGCTCTTGTGTTGAGCAGCCTGGATCTGGATCATGGTCTTGGGTGGTAGTCCTGTGGTGCGTTTTCAGTGAGCCAAAGCTGGCAGAGGCTGCAGCAGCCTCCTAATAGCTCTGACAGCTGAGAAAACCCCAGCAATATGGGACAGAGCTTTCCCCTCTGGAAGCAGAGTTCCACAGAGTTAAAAAGTCAAGTAATTTACTGGCAACATGAGCAGGCAAAAGAAGCAAAGTAAGAACAGCAATTGAACTCTAGAATCCTTTTCGGGGGACAAAAAGGATCAAATTATTCAACAGGAGGAAGACAACACAGTCAGAACTCCCACACCAAAAGCTTCCAAGAAACACATAGACTGCCTATAAGCCATACATCAGCTTAAGAAGGATTTGGAAAACCAAATAAGAGAAGTAGAGGAAAAATTGGGAAGACAAATGAGAATGATGCAAGAAAATCACGAAAAGACAGTCAACAACCTGACTGAAGAAAATGACACCTTAAAAAATAGATTAACTCAAATGGCAAAAGAGGCCCAAAAAGCCAATGAGGAAAAGAAGGCCTTAAAAAAATTCAATTTGCCAGATGGAAAAAAAATTTCAAAAGCTTTCTGAAGAGAATAATCCCTTCAGAATTAGAGTGGCAAAAATGGAAGCAAATGACTTTATGAGAAATCAAGATACAATTAAACAGATTCAAACAAATGAAAAAAATAGAAGGCAATGTGAAATATCTCCTTGGAAAAACCACTGACCTGGAAAATAAATCTAAGAGAGACAATTTGAAAATTATTAGACTACCAGAAATCCATGCTCAAAAGAAGAACTTAGAGAATTTAAACCTCTGCAACATATTCAACTAGGAATTCAGATATACAGGGGCTGGGGTAGGGAGACCCTCCCTGCCCTACCAGAAAGTTATAGAATAGATCAGGGGAGGGGCTTTACAGTGGGATCGCTGTTTTGGGGTTGGGGTAGGGGAAAGACGGGGAGAAAATTTGTAACTCAAAAATCTCAGGGAAATGAATGATGTGAACAAGAAAACAAATAAAAATTTACATTAAAAAAAATAACTTAGAAAGCATCCTTCAAGAAATTTGCAAGGGAAATTGCCCTGATATTTTAGAATCAAAGGGCAAAAAAAGAACTTAAAATAATTCACTGATCACCTCTTGAAAAAGATCCCCAAAAGAAAACTCCTAGGAATGTTATAGCCAGGTTCCAGAGTCCCCAGATCAAGGAGAAAATATTACAGGCTGCCAAGAGGATGCAATTTGAATACTATGGAAACACAATTAGAATAACCCAAGATCTGGCAGCTTCTACACTGAGGTATCAAAGGGCCTGGAATATGATATTCTGGAGATCAAGGGAGCTAGGATTAAAACCAAGAATCCCCTACCCAGCAAAATTGAGTATAATGTTCCAGGGGAAAATATGGTCATTCAGTGAGGTGGAGGACTTTCAAACATTCTTGCTGAAAAAACCTAAACAGAAGAAAAAATTTGACACTCAAATACAAGAAGCATGAGAAGGTAACCATGGAAAAGAATTAATAAGGAACTTATCAAAGTTGAACTATTTAGATGCCAACATGGAAAAACAATAATTGTAACTTATGAAACTTTTCTCAGTATGAGGATTGGTGAAGGGAATGCAAATATATACATACACATATATATATATATATATATGTGTATGTATGTATACATACAAATATGTCTCTATAGGAGGGTTTACACATATGAACACATGAACACATATCTGAGTATGTGTACATAGAGGGCACAGGACCAATTGAATAGGAAGGGTCGATACTTTAAAAGGTGAAATCCTGAGGTGGGAGAGGATTAGAATGAGAGGAGACAGGGAGAGACAGAATGGGGTTAATCATTTCATATAGATGAGGCTAGGGATAATTGTTACAATGGAGGGGAAGAACAGGAAGGCAAAAGGGAAAGGGTCAACCTTACTCTCATTGAATTTGGCTTAGGGAAGGAATGACAAATTCTAAACTGGGTATCTTGCCACACAAGAGAGTAGGGGGGATGGGGATGAGAGGTGGGATGTCAGAGGGGAGGGCAGATTGCTGAAAGAACACACTTCTGTAAAGGGACAGGGACAGGGTAGAGAATAGAACAAGGCAGAGGGCGGGATAGGTAGGAAGGACATATAGTCAGTCTCTCACAATATGCTCACTGTGGAGATGTTCTGCGTAATTACACATGTATAGCCTGTGTTGAATTGCTTATCCTTCCAGTGGGGGTGGGTGACAAGGGAGGAAGGGAAAGAATCTAGAATTTAAAGTTCTATAATCAAATGTTAAAAAAAATGTGTGTGTGTATATATCATAATTATTTATTATTATTATTATTAACTACATGCAACTGGAAATTAAGATATGCAGGCACTGGGGTAGGGAGAACCACCCTGTCCTACTGGAAAGAAAGAGGGGCGATGGGGGAAGGACATAGGAGAGAGCAAATTGGGGGAGGGGTTATACAGTGGGATAGCTGTTTTGGTGTGGTGGGTAGGGGGAAAGATGGGGAAAAATTTATAACTCAAAATCTCATGGAAATGAGTGATATAAACAATAAAATTAATTAATTAAAAAATAAAAGCAACTAAACAGAAAAAAGAATGAAAATAAGTGTAAACATTGTATAATCTGTTTCTCAAAGCTACCACCTCCCAAGCCTCCAGCCCCGCAAAAAGTAAGAATTTATTTGTCTCTATTATTCATGTGGTGTCATCTACAGAGCAGTATAAGCTTAAGAACATGAAGAGTATTCATGGCATGCTGGGGGGGAAAAAAGCAACTTAAATCTTGATGCATAGTGAAATATTGGAAATCTGGAGCCTTTCTTTTCAGAAAGAAATGGTGAATTTCCAGCACTTATTCTCAGTATGGATATGGTGGTTCTTCAGCATCTCACAACCCTCTGTTTTTTTGCATGAAACTAATAAAGTCTCAGTATCTAAAAGGTGCTTCTTCTCCAATATCTGCAAGTTCTAGTACTAGCACAAGTAAGGGAAAATCTCTTTCTGCAATGAGATAGTCTATGAAAAACTCCCATTTTCCTCTTCTTCTCTCATTTCTTTTTTTCTCTCTCAGAATTCCAGTTCCTTTTGGACAATCCAAAACTGTGTTGCAGCTGTCCATTGCTATAAAGAGTAATCTTTTTAGTAGCTATTACATCCTGCCTTCTCCTCCCCCCAGTGGTATAGTCCCTGCAAATATTATACAGTACACAGATAACCTATAAACATACGTTATGAACTTTTTTTCTTTGCTTTATGGAGGGCAACTGGGGTTAAGTGACTTGCCCAAAATCACACAGCTAGTGAGTATGCCAAGTGGCTGAGGCTGGATTTTAACTCAGGTCTTCCTGACTTCAGGGCCAGTGCCCTATTCACTGCACCACCTAGCCACCCCCATTATGAATGTTTTTAAATTGTCATATTCAAGAAAAAGTATGGCATTGTGATTGAGTGCTAAAACTCGAGTCAGAAAGACATGTTCAAACCTACTTGTAACATTTCTTAGCTATATGATCCTGGGCAAATATCTTACTTTCTGCCTCAAGTATCTTCCTAGTACTTATCAACTAATCCATGAATAGGTTGCAATTTGCATTAGTGGAGGAACTTTGTACACTAATGAAACCACAGAGTCTCCTAATATTTACATAATTGTCATATAACATAACTATGGGCAAGTATCCCAAATGTACACATCCTCATGCAGTCACTTCCCCTAGCATCCATAATAGCACGGTATGTAGCACATAGGAGTCATCTACCAAAATATTTAACATAGTACATAAAGTAGTAGTACATGTAACAACATTGCATATAGTAGAGCCGACAGAAGTCACAGGCAATTTCGTAATACCACAGCTAGAAGTTACAAAGCAAATACATATTACATGCATTCTGTCAATCAGCATTATCTGGCTCCCATGCAGAACATTTTTTCCTATTATTCCTGGATTGTCAGAAGTCAGCTTGACTGGCCAAATAACCCTGGCAGGGGACAGCTAGGTGGCACAGTGAATAGAGCACCAGCCCTGGAGTCAGGAGGACCTGAGTTCAAACTTGGCCTCAGGCATTTGATACTCACTAGCTATGTGATCTTGAGCAAGTCACTTAACCCCAATTGCCCTGCTTTCCCCCCTCCAAAAAGACCAAATAAATAAATAAATAGTCCTAGCACTCCTACCTACTATCATTAATGTGTCCTCAAACTACCAGACCCATATGCCTGTCATCTCAAGTTTGAGCTCAAGAATGACCTAAATCGGTTCCCAATGAATCAGGCATGGGTTTTTGTTGTTGTTAAGTTTGGGTTGGTTTTTTTTTTACCTCCAGGGTCTCAACTCATCTCTGCGGCTACTTTGTAGCCAGGCAGATTGTCTAGTCTTTCAACTACTTGGGATGGCATGGGTTTCCACCATGCTTGCCCTGAATATCAACATCTTTTAGCAGTGCTCCAATATTCCAATCTGCAGAATAGAATTCGTGCTAGTGATCTTGAACAATATATCACTGTTCCTCTCAGAGCTTTCCAGGTACCCCAGGTTTTATAGACAAAATGGATACTATGCCGAAAGCTAACTATTACTGGCTGCAGAAATCTTTGTAGAGCTTTATGATGTATACTGACCATCGATCAAGACCTCTCACTCACACTGAGAATACTTTTGGTATCAATGCTAAAAGTAACACTGAGCCTGTTAAGAAAAGTTTAAAGGTGTCAAATACATTTACCATGGGCTTTATGTAGCCTGGAAGACTCCAAATGTGCTACTGAAACCAGATCAAAATGTTACTGAGAAGTTTTTAAACAAAATACATAGAAGTGCAATAAAACATAGATAATGTTAACATGTGGTTTTCTAAGTCAATATTCTACCCTTAAGTATGGTTTAGTGGTTCCTATTTCAATTTGAATTTGACACCACTGACTTAGACTATTTCACTGCCAGGTACTGGTTTCTGTTTGTTTTTAAGATGCTGTATCACTATGTAAGGAAATGGTCTGAGAGAGATGTAAGTCAGCTGTGGAAACTTTCGCTTCAGACCAAACTTTTGGAACTGGAAAGGATCTTAGAATTGATATAGTCATCTTTTTCGTTTTACAAGTTAGGAAATAGGATCAACACAGCTAAAGGACTTGCCCAAAGACATGACTTATAGATAGCAGAGAAAGGAGAACCCAGGTCTTCTGACTCTCCGTACAATTCAAAATCTACTCACTGTAATGTGTTTTTTCTCTTTACCTATAAAGTTAGTTTTGGAAGTGGAATTGGGGAGGGCCACAGCAAAGCAAAATGAGTTCAGCATATTAGCTCTCATATGAGTCCCAAATTCTTCACTATTACACTATCTTTTTTAAAGGCTTGAAAAGACCAGGAAGAATATGCCAAGAGACCCATTCAGGAAAATCAAGGTTTCAGGGAAGTCTTTCATGGAAGGCAGAGAGAGAAACTCACTCCATCCAACGAGGGAAGAGTGTAAATGACTACTAGTAGTCTCTCTTCTGATGAAGACTTCCCTATGGTACAGGGGAAAACATTTTGGATTTAGAATGAGAAGACGTGAATTCAAATCAAAGTGTGACCTTGAGGAAGACATTTCATCTCTGAAATTTCTGTAAAACCAGGGAGTATGACTACATGACATTTGACATCTATTTCTATATGTACGTTTTCATGATTCTGCCAGCCACATGCATTTTACCCTCATCAGTATCCCTCTAGCACATGAGCTATGGACCATAGAATTTTGCACTTAATTTTACATACTATCATATTCTCTACTGTTTTATGTGTATCAGTGTTACCTTCCCAATCAGACTTTAGGCTCCCTGATGTCAGGAACCATGACTCAGCTCTGTAATTACTGAACTGTATGACCTTGGGCATGTCCCTTAATCAATGGTCCTCTTTGAGAATGAAGGACAAACAAGCTTAGTCACAGTTTGTTTCATCATTTGCAGAATGAGGGAACTGGCCAAGAGGCTCTCTAGGGAACTTTTCAGCTCTTTAAATTTCTATGAGTGTAGAAATAAGTGGCCCCCCCTTATTGACTCAGGCGACTTTTTGAAAAATGCTTTTCCTTTTATTTATTTCTAACATTCATTTCTTTGAGTTCCAAATTCTCCCTCTCTCTCCAACCCCTTCCCCAACCATTTAGAAAGCAAGCAATATGATACCCATTTTACATGTGAAGTCATGCAAAGTATATTTCTGTATTAGACATGCTGCAAAAAATAAACAAAAAAATAAGAAAAATAAAGTTAAAACATGCTTCAATCTCTACTTAACTTCATCAGGTCTTTCTGAGTAAGTAGATGTCATTTTTCATCATGAGTCCTTTGGAATTTTCATGGATTGTTGTATTGCTCAGAGTAGCTAAATCTTTCACAGTTGATCATCATTACAATATTGCTCTTGCTATGTACAGTATTCTCCTGGTTCTACTCACTTCACTTTACGTCAATTCATAATTCTTCCCAGGATTTTCTTAACCCAACCCTCTCAATCACTTTAAGTAGAAAAATAGCATTCCATCATAACAGCTCATGTGATTTTGAATTAGGATTGGCAACCTTTGATACTTCTTTTGGTGTATTATTAGTTGATCTTATATTATTATTTACCTTTTTAATCTCTGTATATGCTGTCTTCCAATGGTATGTTTCATGAAGGGAAGGAGCTGATAGGTCCAGCACTTGTCCTACAAGACTTAACTTGGTGATGGGTACATAGTAGGCACAAAATGAAGATTTAATTATTAATTGATGATTGACCATAGGGATTCCCATTTATGTCTAAAGTGAGCCTATAGCAGACCTTTTGTTATAGCAGATTAACATTAGGAGTCAGAGAAAACTTCACAGGAATCTTGCCACTTTTGCCATAAAACCCAATGTGCTGTTCCCTTTGTCTATGAAATTAGCACTATACATACACTATGCATAGACTTTAATCCCACAATCCAATAAGCACTTATTACGTACCCATTATATACCAAACACTGTGCTAGCTACTGGGAATACAGAATCAGATCAAAAAACAGTAACTGACTTCAAGGAGATTGCCTTCTGTGGGGTTGGGGAGAGAGAAGGAACAAAGGAAATAACATGAAAACTGGTAAGAAAATGTAAAATAATTGATAGCTGATGCACGCTTATTTATTGATAGTTATTTTTGTCACACTATCATATAATGAAATGCTTGGGTAAAAAAGAAAATATCAAAGTAGAGGGAAGAACGAGAAAATTCTCTCAAACCATTTAGCCCTTAAAAATCCCCTTTCATCAATTTCAATAGCCATCAGTGTTTGGGGAACTAATGATAAATGGATTCATATTTTGATGGAACTTAAAGGAGAGGAAGGAAATTTAGTAATAAGAAGATTGTATCTAGAGCTGCTCATCTGCCATGGGACTCTGTTTACATCTTAAATTACTCAAATGAAATGTAAAAACAGCTCACTGCATCTTAAAGTGCTCATTACTTTAATTCAAATAGCACAGAGTTCCCCTCAAAATAAATGAGTTTGTCCATCTGTTTATTTTTCTCAGCTAGATTGATTTTGTGCTTTTCTCAAGATGCTGAAAAACCCTTCCAAAACAGCTGATGCAGCCAAGTAGGGAAGTCCACAGCCCACATCATGACTTGCCTGTAGGAGCTAGACAGCTCCAAGAAGAGAACAGGAATGTTATTGTGACTCTGGCCACTCAGAGTGGTAACAGAATCAAATTGCTTAAAGGGACTTCCATGACTACCTTCCCAAATCCATGCCTGAAAAGGAATACTTCACTATAACATAATCAGCAAGTGATCATCCAGCATCTATTCAAAGGACTTCCAATGAGACAGAACTTGGTACATTAGAGGCCACCCATTCCACTATTTGATGACTTTAATTGCAACAATGGAGCAGAGTTAGTTACAAACAGTAGTCCACGTATTAGGATTTTGTTGTTGTTGTTGTCGTTTTAATGCTGGGTCCCACCAATAAGTGAGATAGGTGACTATCTACATTATCATTTGTGATGTACAAGACTTTGCTTGTCTCCAGTGTTTCTTGTCCTTCACAAGTTTTGGGTTCCCTGTCTGCCCAATCTGAAGTTACCCATTTGGATTAGAGAGCAGAGGCAGAAGCACTGCCTTTGGAAGGTCACTGCTAAAATGAGAAAAGAAAAGGATGAATCTAACTGTCTCCCATTTGTCTCTCAAGAACAAAGACTAATCAGGTTTATGAGTTTTCATTTAAAAACAAGAGTGGGACCAACCAGACAAAGTGAGTGGGGCAGGGGTGGGGGAAGATAACATAAAGGATTCAGAAATAAGGCACTGTCCACTGGGGCAGCTGGAATGGAATGAAAATTTAGGGGTAATGAGGGTATTCCACAATGCCCTGACTTGGCTGCTGTCAGAGAAAGGATAACACTGAAAAAGAAACTGGGGAGGATACCCACTGAGATTGGCTGAGATTACAATTTGTGAAATGCTGACCCTACCAAGCTTATATGAAAATCTCAAATGAGCTGCAATGGCTAATTAGTAAACCAGAAGAAAAATCCACAACCTGTATCACTTTCTTGTAGGAGCCAGCCAACTCCAGTAGAGAACAGGAATGAAAACACCATAGTTCTATGACCATGTGCTCAGTACCCTTTGTGAATTCTCTAGAATTTTCAACTGAGGCTCATTCATAAATAGATAGACTTTTCTTTTACTGTAAAAATGAAAAAAAATTGAGCACTTTATTGTCTGAAATTCAGGAAATTTCCATATATGAGGTCCTTTTCAGCTTTAACTTTCTAAGGTTCTGTGGAAATAAAACAAGTGGCAAAGTACTGATAATAATGTGAAAGCTCCCTCATGAATTCTAATAATAAAATATAATATTAAAAATTAACCAACAGTAATATGAGTAAACAAATAAGAGCAATGCTGAGTGTTTAGTTAAATAAAAAGTGATGCAGCTTTGCTCTGACTAGGAAATAACTGTCCAATAAGAATTCTGTCTAGGGGAGCTAAACAAACATAAAGTAGAATCTGTTTCCTAAATAGATTTTTCTACATTTCATCAAATAGTAATCTGTATTCCTAATGTTGTGCTTATAAATTCACTTGTTTATTGCTCTTGTTTAGAACTTAGAGAGGATTTTCCAGCTAGGTATTCAACATGGTAAGACTTTTACATGATGAGGCTTCTGAATTCACAGGAACATATGAATTAGGTGACTTTAAATATAAATTGTCAATTATTCAAAGCTTTCTTTATGTAAAATCTGTAAACTAAGTACTTAGAACACGGAGAACAAGAGGTCTTACACATGAAAACAATGTTACAGCATTATTATTGTTTTACTTTTGTAGGAGAATCACATTGATGGACCTGATTTACTTTTATTAACTAAAGCTATGCATACATTCATTCATCTATCATGTGTATCTCTCTATGCTTCAGTTTCCTCATCTGTAAATGGAGAGATTAATACCAGTTCTGACTAGTTTACCAGGGTTATTGTCATCAAATGAGTTCTATAAAATAACATATATTGTATTGATTGTCTTCTCAGTGGGGGTGGGGGAGAAGGGAGAGCATCTGGAACTCAAAGTTTTAAAAAACAAATGTTTAAAAAAATGCTTTTTTTTACATAAAACCGGGAAATAAGATATATAGGCAATAGGGTATAGAAATCCATCTTGCCCTACAAGAAAGTAAGGGGAGGGGAGTTGGGGGTTATAAGAGAGGGAGACTGGGGGAAGGAGTATCCAGTATGCTTGCCATCTTAGGGTGGGGGTAGGGGAGAGATGGGAAGAAAATCTGTAACTCAAAATCTTTGGGAAATAAATGTTAAAAACCAAAAATAAATTTAAAAAAAGAAAAAATATAGGTGAAAGTTCTTTGAAAATTACCATCCAAATGGAAGGTATTCTCACCTCTCCACCTACACTGTAGTCAGGTATCATGTCTCCTGAATCTTTGCATGCTTTTATCTGCCACAGTATATGCAGTTGGTGGATGATGATTATGATGAGGATGATGATGGTAATGGTGATGATGATGATGACCACGAGCATGATGATGAAGATGATGACAATAGCAACAAAATAAGAGATTGAGTAAAAAAATTAGCTGAAGTTGGTTTTTAGAGGTTGTGAAGAATAAGTGTGATTGATATCAATGTGTGATATATGTTGTTAATGTGCAGTCCCAGTGCTTGCTACCAAGAAATTCTCCTTTGAGACAGAGAGAATAAGCTCAGCCAAAACAAATGCATAGACAGCTTTAGACTGAGATTCTAAATGGGAATTTCCCCTGTTGTTCAGTTGTAGACTGTTTTGACTTTGGGAGAATGCCAGCCATGACCTTGGTCAACTCTGGCTTCCAGGGCAATAACAAGGAAAAGGTAACTAAGACTTTGCCCCAGAGTAAAGAATTTAGAGGGCACCTAATTTAGAGGGCACTGATAGCACTTAAAACATTTCAGGAAATATAAACAAAGCTTAGCACCTGGTAATCATTACTAATTAAAGCAGTGAGTTATCAGATGCCAACTGGGATGAACTTTTATCCCCTCCAACTTGGCTTTTCCTCCCCTCAGTAGGGAAAATGCTTTGTGCCACTTGCTCCAGGTACAATTTGTTGTACTTGGCCCCAACTAAATATTCCTAGTTATGCTCTGTAGCTGCTCTTAATTTTCCCACATTCACTACAACAAAGAAATAATAGGAAAACAATAAGGAAACTCAACTCCATTAGAATTGTTATGAACCACTCCTCTCAAGCCAAGAGATTTCTTCACCTTACTTTCACCACACTCTTCCTGATTACCATCCCATATAAGTTAGTCTAATCAACTATGCACCAGTTCTCTTTATACTAACACCCCCAAATGTTCTGAGTAGTGAAAACTCCTGGGAAAAGTACTTTGCAGTCGCACTACAACTAAACTCATCTATTCCCCATAGCCCCATTGTGTCGGGAATATACTGAAGGATCTTTCACATGTAAAGCATACCACACACCCTCTCCTCCATTTCTAACAGCCACAGTCCTTCACTCTTCCTAATATACTAATAATTACTTTATAGGTGTGTGCTAATTATGCTAGTGGTGCATTAAGACATATATTGTATTAGTAAGCACAAGAGATTTGGATTCTAGTACATCCTCTGCCGTTATTTATTTGACTTTGGGAAAATCAGATAGAGTGAGCACTATTAAGTACTTATTATGGGATAGGCACTGTGTTAAGCACTAGGGATGCAAATACGTAAAAAAAAATAAGATAGCCCTTACCTCTAATGAGCTTAGTTTTAATGAGGAGAAATGGCACATAAAGGGGAGCTGGAAAATGGTGTGTGTGTGTGTGTGTGTGTGTGTGTGTGTGTGTGTGTTTGTACGTGTGTGTGTGTGTGTGTGTGTGTGTGTGGAGGGGGATGGGTCAGGCTTAGTGATGTGGTTCAGAACTGGTGGCTGGAAAAATGGAGACCAAGTTTAGGCTAGATAAAGTATAATGTCAACAATAAGAGCCCATGGTAGTTCCAGATGGAGTCTCTAAGGTTCTAGTAGGGAGGAGAGGGGAATGACAGCTGGGATACAGGTCACTCATCTTGAAGATGGTGGCCAAAACAGGCAATCTGGACCTGAATTGTCTCATCTGTAAAATAAATCTGTAAAATAAAATGTTAATGGCTTGGCTGTTTGAAGCTAACTTTCTTCCATGAGTAAAATCCCTAAAATACTCATATAGAATATTTGATTCTATACTAATGAGGTACTTTATTGAAAAGTAGTATGGAAAAGTAGATGAAGTAGAGCCAGATGATCTGTGTTCATACCCCACCTCTGATCCTGACAAGTGTTAGGAACTGAAGAGACAAAAACAAATATTCTCTGACTTCAAGGAGGTCCTATTGGAGGAGACAACCTGTACATATACAAGTATATGTTGATAAATACAAAATTAGTACAAGGTAATTTGGGGAGGAGGGGCATAGCAACTGGTAGCATCAGGAAAGTCTTCACATAAAAAGATGGTGCTATTGCCATTAGTCTTGAAGGCATTGAAGGAATACATTCCTGGTGTGAGGAATAACCAGTACAAAAATGGAAAAGTGGAGTGTTAGGTAGGAAGAACAGCAAAAGACAAAATCTGGCTGAAGTGTGGCATGCAGAAGGTAGAATAATTTAAATTGAACTGGAAAACCAGGTTCTGAACGGTTTTCAAAGCTTAATGGAGAAGTTCTCATTTTTACTTAGAACCAATAGAGAATCACTGAAGTCTATAGAGTAAGAGAGTGACATGGTCAAAACTATATTTAAGAAAGATCCCTTTAGCAGATGGTAGAGATTGAATTGGAGTGGGAAGAGACTTGAGGAAAGGAAACCAAAACTAGAAGGCCATTGGAGTGGTCCAGACAAGAAGTAATGAGAATCTGAATTAAGGCATTGGCTGTGGGAATGGAGTAAAGGGGACAGACATGAGAGTTGTTGTAGAAGTAAAACATCAAGATTTGGCAAATGATTGGAATGAGAGATGGGGAATCAGGGTAATAGATTTAGAGCTCTACAGAAAGGAGCTCAAGGTCCTAACCTCTTTGTTTTATAGATGATGAAACTGGGTATGGGAGATACTAAGCAACTTCCTCAGGATCACATGAGGAAGCATATTAGGCAAGACTAGAACCTTGGTCTTCCTACCTCCAAGTTCAGTACCCTATCCACTACAAGGTTGTGAGCCTGAGAAGCTGGAAGGTTGGTGATACCCTTAATAGAAATAAGGAAGTTCAAAAGAGGGGTGTGTTTTCTGAGAAAGAAGTTGGGATCTGTTATGGATGTATGTTTGATGTGTCTGGGACATTCATGTTGATTGATATAAAGGATTGAATGATGAGGAACTAGTCTGTGGAGAAAGAAGAAAAAATATGGTCAATATCAGGGGTGGAGAACCTGTGACCTTGAGGCCACATGTGACCCTCTAGGTTCTCAAATGTGACCAGTTAACTGAATCCAAATTTCCAGAACAAATACCCTTAATAAAAGGATTTGTTTTGTAAAATTTGGATTCGGTCAAAAGGCTGCACCCACAGACCTAGAGGACTACATGTGGCCTCAAGGTCACAGGTTCTCCACCCTGAGCTTATCCTCTGTTTAGAAAGAAAACCTATATTAAAGTATCTGACAACCCAAGGTTGTGCATTATGTGAAAAGCAGTGAAATGGATATATATATATATATATATATATATAGATATATATAAGGAATTAATTTAAATGCATAAGAATAAGAATCATTCCCCAAATGATAAATGGTCAACATATATGAGTAATTTTCAGAGAAATAAATCCAAAGTATCATTATTCCCATAAAAAAGTTCAAATTACTGGAAATTAAAGAAATGTAAATTAAAGAAACTCTGAGATTTTGCCTCAGCCCTATCAGATTGGCAAAGTTGACAAAAATAAAAAATGACAAATGTTGGAGAAGCTATGGGAAAACAAGACAAAAATATTCTTCTGCAATAGTGAACTTGTCCATTTATTCTAAAAAAACAATTTAGAACTATGCACCAAATATTACAAAACTGTGCATAACCTTTGATGCAGCAACACCACTACTATGATTACCACCAACCTCCTGTCCTCCAAAGAGATCAAAAAAGAAAAACAGACCCTTATGTACACAATTATTTACAGCAGCCTTTTTTTTTAGCGTGTGATGACAAAGAAATGGAAACTAAGAGGGATTATTTGGGGAATAACTGAACAAATTATGGTATATAAATGTAACTGAGTAGCATTTTTTTGTAAAAAATTATGAATAGGATGGTTTACAGAAACCTGGGAATACTTGGATGAGCTGATACCGAATGAAATGAGCAGAACCAGGATAATGATTTATACAATAAAGACAATATTATAGAGAAAAACAACTTTGAAAGACTTAGCACTCTGATGAAAACAATGACCAATCACTATCCCAGAGAGCCAATGATAAAACATACTACCAATCTGTTTACAGAGAGGTGATAAGGAACTGAAGCAAATAGGGGTTAAGTGACTCGCCCAGAGTCACACAACTACTGTGTCTGGGGTGGGATTTGAACTCATATCTTCCTGATTCCAGGCCCAATATTCTATCCACTGCACCACCTAGCTGCCCCCAATACCTTTAATATCCAGGTGCCATTTTCTGACAACAAAGCAGAATAGGTAGCTGTTACCGAATGTGGAACCTCCCTGATCTACCTGTCTACTTGTCTACACCTTCTCCATCTGCTTAATCTAACTGGGACCACCCTTGATCATCTGCTCCACCCCTGTGGTTCTATCTGTTTTCTAGGTTCCAGCCAGTCCCAGGCTAGTCTATTCTTCCTTTCAACCTACAATGTCATCATTAAAAGAGATGTTTTTAGGCAGAGCCAAGATGACAGCATAGAATCAGCAAGGTCCCACAGCTCCCACACTGCCACCCTAAACACCCAGAAAATTATGAGCTCAGATAAAGTCTAGGACCTTCAGACTCACAAAAATACAGAGAACACATCTCTCGCTGAAGGCAGCTCAGCAGCAGGGGCTCATCA